>CM061542.1:1800000-2364290 GCA_030864215.1 Capsicum pubescens
ATTTATCTGCTACTCTATGACTGATAAAAATAATTCATGTGGGATATTTGAAATCTTTAAATTATTGTAACTGTTTATCTGCTATGCTATGACAGATAAAAATGATTCATGTGGGATATTTGATATCTTGAAATTAAAGTAATCATTTATCTGCTATGCTATGACAGATAAAAATGATTCATGTGGATATTTCAAATCTTGAAATTAGAGTAAATATTTATCACCAATGCTATGATAGATAAAAATGATTCATATGGGGTATTTGAAATTTTGAAATTAAAGTAAATATTTATCTGTTATGCTATGACAGATAAAAATGATTCATGTGGGATATTTGAAATCTTCAAATTAAAGTAAATATTTATCTGCTATGCTATGACAGATAAAAATGATTCATGAAAGATATTTGAAATCTTGAAATTAAAGTACATATTTATCTGCTATGCTGTTACAGATAAAATGATTCTTGTGGGATATTTCAAATCTTGAAATTAGAGTAATATTTATCTACTATGCTATGATAGATAAAAATGATTCATATGGCATATTTGAAATTTTGAAATTAGATAAATATTTATATGCTATGCTTTAACAGATAAAAATGATTCATGTGGGATATTTCAAATCTTGAAAGTAAAGTAAATAGTTTTCTGTTATGCTATGACTGATAAAAATGGTTCATGAGGGATATTTGAAATCTTGAAATTAAAGTAAATATTTATCTGCTATGCTATGACAGATCAAAATGATTCATGTGAGATATTTGAAATCTTGAAATTAAAGTATATATTTATATGTTACCCTATGACAGATAAAAATGATTCATGTGGGATATTTTAAATCTTGAAATTAAAGAAAAATTTTATCTGCTATGCTATGACATATAAAAATGATTCATGTAAGATATATTGAAAATCTTGAAATTAAAGTTAATATTTATCTACTATGCCATGACAGATAAAAATGATTCATGTGTGATATTTTAAATCTTGAAATTAAAGTAAATATTTATCTGCTATGCTATAATAGATAAAAATGATTCATGTGGGATATTTCAAATCTTGAAATTAAATAAAATATTTATCTTCTATGCTGTGATATAAAAAAATGATTCATGTGGGATATTTTAAATCTTGAAATTAAAGTAAATATTTATCTGTTATACTATGACAGATAAAAATGATTAATGTAGGATATTTCAAATCTTGAAATTAAAGTAATTGTTTATCTGCTATACTATGAAAGATAAAAATGATTCATTTGAGATGTTTGAAATCTTGAAATTTAAGTAAATATTTATCTGCTATGCTATAACAAATAAAAATAATTTATGTGGGATATTTGAAATCTTGAAATTAAATTAAATATTTATCTGCTATGCTATGACAGATGAAAATGATTCATGTGGGATATTTCAAATCTTGAAATTAAAGAAAAATTTTATCTGCCATGCTATGACAGATAAAAATGATTCATGTGAGATATATTGGAAATCTTGAAATTAAAGTAATTATTTATTACTATGCCATGATAGATAAAAATGATTCATGTGTGATATTTTAAATCTTGAAATTAAAGTAAATATTTATCTGCTATGCTATAATAGATAAAAATGATTCATGTGGGATATTTCAAATCTTGAAATTAAATAAAATATTTATCTTCTAGGCTGTGATATAAAAAAATGATTCATGTGGGATATTTTAAATCTTGAAATTAAAGTAAATATTTATCTGCTATACTAAGACAGATAAAAATGATTAATGTAGGATATTTCAAATCTTGAAATTAAAGTAATTGTTTATCTGCTATACTATGAAAGATAAAAATGATTCATTTGAGATGTTTGAAATCTTGAAATTTAAGTAAATATTTATCTGCTATGCTATAACAAATAAAAATAATTTATGTGGGATATTTGAAATCTTGAAATTAAATTAAATATTTATCTGCTATGCCATGACAGATAAAAATGATTCATGTGGAATATTTCAAATCTTGAAATTAAAGAAAAATTTTATCTGCTATGCTATGACAGATAAAAATGATTCATGTGAGATATATTGGAAATCTTGAAATTAAAGTAATTATTTATCTACTATGCCATGACAGATAAAACTGATTCATGTGTGATGTTTGAAATCTTGATATTAAAGTAAATAATTATCTGCTATGCTATGACAGATAAAAATGATTCATGTGAGATATTTGAAATTTTGAAATTAAAGTAAATATTTATATGCTATTCTATGACAGATAAAAATGATTCATGTGGAATATTTCAAATCTTGAAATTAAAGAAAAATTTTATCGTCTATGCTATGACATAAAAATGATTCATTTGAGATATATTGGAAATCTTGAAATTAAAGTAAATATTTATCTACTATGCCATGACAGATAAAAATGATTCATGTGTGATATTTGAAATATTGAAATTAAAGTAAATATTTATATGCAATGCAATGACAGATAAAAATAATTCGTGTGTTAGATTTGAAATCTTTAAATTTGAGTAAATATTTATCTGCTATGCAATGACAGATAAAAATGATTCATGTGAGATATATTGGAAATCTTGAAATTAAAGTAAATATTTATCTGCTATGCCATGACAGATAAAAATAATTCATGTGTGATATTTGAAATCTTGAAATTAAAGTAAATATTTATATGCTATGCAATGACAGATAAAAATAATTCGTGTGTTAGATTTGAAATCTTTAAATTAAAGTAAATAATTACCTGCTATGCTATGCCAGATAAAAATGATTCATATGAATATTTGAAATCTTGAAATTAAAGTAAATATTTATCTGTTATGCTATGACAGAGAAAAAAGATTCATGCGGGATATCTGATATCTTGAAATTAAAGTAAATACTTATATGCTATACTATGACAGATAAAAATGATACATGTGGGATATTTTGAAATCATGAAATTATTGTAACTGTTTATCTGCTACGCTATTACAGATAAAAATGATTCATGTGGGATATTTGATATCTTGAAATTAAAGTAATCATTTATCTGCTATGCTATGACAAATAAAAATAATTCATGTGGGATATTTGAAATCTTGAAGTTATTGTAACTGTTTATTTGTTATGCTATGACAGATAAAAATGATTCATGTGGGATATTTGATACCTTGAAATTAAAGTAATAATTTATCTGCTATGCTATGACAGATAAAAATGATTCATGTGGATATTTCAAATCTTGAAATTACAGTAAATATTTATCTACTATGCTATAATAGATAAAAATGATTCGTATGGGATATTTGAAAAGTTAAAATTATAGTAAATATTTATCTGTTATGCTATGACAGATAAAAATGATTCATGAGAAATATTTGAAATCTTCAAATTAAAGTAAATATTTATCTGCTATTCTATGTCAGATAAAAAAGAAATATGTGGGATATTTGAAATCTTGAAATTAAAGAAAATATTTATCAGCTACGCTATGACAAATAAAAATGATTCATGTGGGATATTTTAAATTTTGAAATTAAAGTAAATATTTATCTGCTATGCTATGACAGATAAAATTGATTCATGTGGGTTATTTCAAATCTTGAAATTAATGGAAATATTTATCTGGTAAGCTATGACAGATAAAAATGATTCATGTGGGATATTTCAAATTTTGAAAGTAAAGTAAATATTTATCTGCTATGCTATGACAAATAAAAATAATTCATGTATTATATTTCCGAGCTTGAAATTAAAAAAAAAATTTATCTGCTTTTCTATGACTGATAAAAATAATTTATGTGGGATATTTCAAATCTTGAAATTAAAGTAAATATTTATCTGTTATGATATGACAGATTAAAATGATTCATGTGGAATATTGAAAATCTGGAAATTAAAGTAAATATTTATCTGCTATGCTATGACAAATAAAAATGATTCATGTGGGATATTTTAAATCTTCAAAGTAAAGTAAATACTTATATGCTATTCTATGAAAGATAAAAATGATTCATGTGGGAATTTGAAATCTTAAAATTAATGTAACTGTTTATCTTCTATGCTATGACAGATAAAAATGATTCATGTGGGATTTTTGATATCTTGAAATTAAAGTAATCATTTATCTGCTATGCTATGACTGATAAAAATGATTCATGTGGATATTTCAAATCTTGAAATTAGAGTAAATATTTATCTACTATGCTATGATAGATAGAAATGATTCATTTGTGATATATACAATTTTGAAATTAAAGTAAATATTTATCTGCTATGCTATGACTCATAAAAATGATTCATGTGGATATTTGAAATCTTCAAATTAAAGTAAATATTTATCTGTTATGCTATGACTGATTAAAATGATACATGAAGGAAATTTGAAATCTTGAAATTAAAGTAAATATTTATCTGCTATGTTATTACAGTTAAAAATGATTCTTGTGGGATATTTCAAATCTAGAAATTATAGTAAATATTTATCTGCTATGCTATGACATATAAAAATAATTCATGTGAGATATATTGAAAATCTTGAAATTAAAGAAAATATTTATCTACTATGCCATGACAGATAAAAATGATTCATGTGTGATATTTGAAATCTTGAAATTATAGTAAATATTTATCTGCTATGCAATGACAGATAACAATGATTCGTGTGTGATATTTGAAATCTTTAAATTAAAGTAAATATTTATCTGCTATGCAATGACAGATAAAAATGATTCATGTGAGATATTTTAAATCTTGAAATTAAAGTAAATATTTATCTGCTATGCTATGATAAATAAAAATGATTCATTTGGGATATTTCAAGTCTTGAAAGTTAAGTAAAAATTTATCTGCTATGCTATGACAGATAAAAATTATTTATGTGGGATATTTGAAATATTGAAAGTAAAGTAAATATTTATCTATTATGCTATGACAGATAAAAATGATTCATGTGGGATATTTCAAATCTTGAAAGTAAAGTAAATATTTATTAGCTATGCAATGACAGATAAAAATGATTAATGTGGGATATTTTAAATCTTCAAATTAAAGTAAATACTTATATGCTATTCTATGACAGATAAAAATAATTCATGTGGGATATTTTGAAATCTTGAAATTATTGTAACTGTTTATCTGCTACGCTATGACAGATAAAAATAATTCATGTGGGATATTTGATATCTTGAAATTAACGTAATAATTTATCTGCTATGCTATGACAGATAAAAATGATTCATGTGGATATTTCAAATCTTGAAATTAGAGTAAATATTTATCTACTATGCTATGACAGATAAAAATGATTAATGTGGGATATTTCAAATCTTCAAATTAAAGTAAATACTTATATGCTATTCTATGACAGATAAAAATAATTCATGTGGGATATTTGAAATCTTGAAATTATTGTAACTGTTTATCTGCTAAGCTATGACAGATAAAAATGATTCATGTGGGATATTTGATATCTTGAAATTAACGTAATAATTTATCTACTATGCTATGACAGATAAAAATTATTCATGTGGATATTTCAAATCTTGAAATTAGAGTAAATATTTATCTACTATGCTATGATAGATAAAAATGATTCGTATGGGATATTTGAAATTTTGAAATTAAAGAAAATATTTATCTGTTATGCTATGACAGATAAAAATGATTCATGTGGGATATTTGAAATCTTCAAATTAAAGTAAATATTTATCTTCTATGCTATGACAGATAAAAATGATTCATGAAAGATATTTGAAATCATGAAATTAAAGTAAATATTTATCTTCTATGCTATTACAGATAAAAATGATTCTTGTGGGATATTTCAAATCTTGAAATTAGAGTAAATATTTATCTACTATGCATTGATAGATAAAAATGATTCATATGGCATATTTGAAATTTTGAAATTAGAGTAAATATTTATTTGCTATGCTTTAAGCGATAAAAATGATTCATGTGGGATATTTCAAATCTTGAAAGTAAAGTAAATATTTTTCTGCTATGCTATGACTGATAAAAATGGTTCATGAGGGATATTTAAAATCTTGAAATTAAAGTAAATATTTATCTGTTATGCTATGACAGATCAAAATGATTCATGTGAGATATTTGAAATCTTGAAATTAAAGTATATATTTATATGTTATCCTATGACAGATAAAAATGATTCAAGTGGGATATTTACAATCTTGAAATTAAAGAAAATTTTTATCTGCTATGCTATGACATATAAAAATGATTCATGTGAGATAAATTGGAAATCTTAAAATTGAAGTAAATATTTATCTACTAAGCCATGACAGATAAAAATGATTCATGTGTGATATTAGAAATCTTAAAATTAAAGTAAATATTTATCTGCTATGCAATGACAGATAAAAATGATTCATGTGAGATATTTTAAATCTTGAAATTAAAGTAAATATTTATCTGCTATGCTATAATAGATAAAAATGATTCATGTGGGATATTTCAAATCTTGAAATTAAATAAAATATTTATCTTCTATGCTGTGACACAAAAAAATGATTCATGTGAGATATTTTAAATCTTGAAATTAAAGTAAATATTTATCTGCTATACTATGATAAATAAAAATGATTAATGTAGGATATTTCTAATCTTGAAATTAAAGTAATTATTTATCTGCTATACTATGACAGATAAAAATGATTCATTTGAGATGTTTGAATACTTGAAATTTAAGTAAATATTTATCTGCTATGCTATAACAAATAAAAATAATTTATGTGGGATATTTGAAATCTTGAAATTAAAGTAAATATTTATCTGCTATGCTATGACAGATAAAAATGATTCATGTGGGATATTTCAAATCTTGAAATTAAAGAAAAATTTTATCTGTTATGCTATGACAGATAAAAATGATTCATGTGAGATATATTGGAAATCTTGAAATTGAAGTAAATATTTATCTATTATGCCATGACAGATAAAAATGATTCAAGTGTGATATTTGAAATCTTGAAATTAAAGTAAATATTTATCTGCTATGCAATGACAGATAAAAATGATTCATGTGAGATAATTGAAATCTTGAAATTAAAGTTAATATTTATATGCTATGCTATGACAGATAAAAATGATTCATGTGATATATTTCAAATCTTGAAATTAAAGAAAAATTTTATTTGTTATGCTATGACATATAAAAATGATTCATGTGAGATATATTAGAAATCTTGAAATTAAAGTAAATATTAATCTACTATGCCATCACAGATATATATGATTCATGTGTGATATTTGAAATCTTAAAATTAAAGTAAATATTTATATGCTATGCAATGACAGATAAAAATGATTCATGTGAGATATATTAGAAATCTTGAAATTAAAGTAAATATTAATCTACTATGCCATGACAGATAAAAATGATTCATGTGTGATATTTGAAATCTTAAAATTAAAGTAAATATTTATATGCTATGCAATGACAGATAAAAATGATTTATGTGTGATATTTGAAATCTAAAAATTAAATTAAATATTTATCTGCTATGCAATGACAGATAAAAATGATTCATGTGAGATATTTTAAATCTTGAAACTAAAGTAAATATTTATCTGCTATGCTATGATAGATAGAAATGATTCATGTGGGATATTTCAAATCTTGAAATTAAATAAAATATTTATCTTCTATGCTGTGACACAAAAAAATGATTCATGTGGGATATTTTAAATCTTTGAAATTAAAGTAAATATTTATCTGCTATACTATGACAGATAAAAATGATTAATGTAGGATATTTCAAATCTTGAAATTAAAGTAATTATTTATCTTCTATACTATGACAGATAAAAATGATTCATTTGAGATGTTTGAAATCTTGAAATTTAAGTAAATATTTATCTGCTATGCTATAACAAATAAAAATAATTTATGTGGGATATTTTAAATCTTTAAATTAAAGTAAATATTTATCTGCTATGGTATGACAGATAAAAATGATTCATGTGGGATATTTCAAATCTGGAAATTAGAGAAAAATTTTATCTGCTATGCTATGACAGATAAAAATGATTCACTTCAGATATATTAGAAATCTTGAAATTAAAGTAAATATTTATCTACTATGCCATGACAAATAAAAATGATTCATGTGTGATATTTGAAATCCTTAAATTAAAGTAAATATTTATCTGCTATGCTATGACAGATAAAAATGATTCATGTGAGATATTTGAAATCTTGAAATTAATGTTAATATTTATATGCTATGCTATGACAGATAAAAATTATTCATGTAGGATATTTCAAATCTTGAAAGTAAAGAAAAAACTTATCTGCTATGCTATGACATATAAAAATGATTCATGTGAGATATATTGAAAATCTTAAAATTATAGTAAATATTTATCTACAATGCCATGACAGATAAAAATGATTCATGTGTGATATTTGAAATCTTGAAATTAAAGTAAATATTTATCTGCTCTGCAATGACAGATAAAAATGATTCATCTGAGATATTTAAAAATTTTAAAATTAAAGTAAATATTTATCTGCTATGCCATGATAGATAAAAATAATTCATGTGGGATATTTTAAATCTTGAAATTAAAGTAAATATTTATCTGCTATACTATGACAGATAAAAATGATTAATGTAGGATATTTAAAATCTTAAAATTAAAGTAATTATTTATCTGCTATACTATGAGAGATAAAAATGATTCATTTGAGATGTTTGAAATCTTGAAACTAAAGTAAATATTTATCTACTATGCTATGACAGATAAAAATAATTTATGTGGGATATTTGAAATCTTGAAATTAAAGAAAATATTTATCTGCTATGCTATGACAGATAAAAAAGATTCTTGTGGGAAATTTAAAATCTAAAATTAAAGTAAATATTTATCTGATATGCTATGACTGATAAAAATGATTTATGTGGGATGTTTGAAATCTTAAAATTAAGGAAAATATTTATTTGCTATACTATGAAATATAAAAATAATTCATGTGGGATATTTCAACTCTTGAAATTAAAGAAAAATTTTATCTTCTATGCTATGACAGATAAAATTGATTCATGTGAGATATATTGGAAATCTTGAAATTAAAGTAAATATTTATCTGCTATTTTATGACAGATAAAAATGATTAATGTAGGATTTTTCAAATCTTGAAATTAAAGTAAGTATTCTTTTCCTATGCTATGACAGATAAAAATGATTCATGTGGGTTATTTAAAATCTATAAATTAAAATAAATATTTATCTAAATTGCTATGTCAGATAAAAATGATTCATGTGAGATATTTCAAATCTTAAATTAAAGTAATTAATTATCTGCTATGCTATGATAGATAAAAATGATTCATGTGGGATATTTAAAATCTTGATACTAAATTAAATATTTATCTGCAATGATATGACAGCTAAAACTAATTCATGTAAGATATTTCAAATCTTTAAATTAAAAAAAATATTTATCTGCTCTTCTATGACAGATAAAAATGATTCATGTCGGATATTTCAAATCTTGAAATTAATGTAAATATTTATCTGCTATGTTATGACAGATAAAAATGATTCATGTAGGATGTTTGAAATCTTGAAATTTAAGTAAATATTTATCTGCTATGCCATGACAGATAAAAATGATCCATGTAGGATATTTGAAATCTTGAAATTTAAGAATATATTTATCTGCCATGCAATGACAAATAAAAATGATTCATGAGGGATATTTGATAACTTGAAATTTAAGTAAATATTTATCTGTTATGCCATGATAGATAAAAATGATTCATGTTAGATATTTGAAATCTTGAAATTAAAGTAAATATTTATCTGCTATGCTATGACAGATAAAAATGATTCATGTGGGATATTTAAAATCTTGTAATTAAATTAAAAATTTATCTGCTATGCTATGACAGATAAAAATGATTCATGCGGGATATTTCAAATCTTGAAATTAAAGTAAATATTTATCTGTTATGCTATGACGGTTAAAAATGATTTATGTGGGATATTTGAAGACTTCAAATTAAAGTAAATATTTATCTTTTATGTCATGACAGATAAAACTGATCCATGTAGGATATTTGAAATCTTGAAATTTAAGGTAATAATTATTTGCCATGCTATGACAGATAAAAATAATTTATGTGGGATATTTCAAATCTTGGAATTAAAGAAAAATTTTATCTGCTATGCTATGATAAATAAAAATGATTCATGTGAGATATATTGTAAATCTTGAAATGAAAGTAAATATTTATCTACCATGCCATGACAGATAAAAATGATTAATGTAGGATATTTCAAATCTTTAAATTAATTTAAATATTTATTTTCTATGCTATTACAGATAAAAATGATTCAGGTGGTATATTTAAAATCTTGAAATTAAAGTAAATATTTATCTGCATTGCTATGTCAGATAAAAATGATTCACGTGGGATATTTCAAATCTTAAAATTAATGAAAATATTTATCTTCTATGCTGTGACGGATAAAAATTATTCATGTGAGATATTTCAAATCTTGAAATTAAAGTAAATATTTATCTGCTATGCTATGACAGATAAAAATAATTCATGTGGGTTATTTAAAATCTTGAAATTAGAGTAAATATTTATCTAAATTGCTATGTCAGATAAAAATGATTCATATGGGATATTTCAAATCTTAAAATTATAGAAAATATTTATCTGCTATGCTGTGACAGATAAAAGTTATTCATGTGAGATATTTCAAATCTTGAAATAAAGAAAATATTTATCTGCTATGCTATGACAGATAAAAATTATACATGTGGAATGTTTGAAATCTTGAAATTTAAGTAAATATTTATCTGCTATGCCATGACAGATAAAAATGATCCATGTAGGATATTTGAAATCTTGAAATTTAAGTAAATATTTATCTACTATTCCATGACAAATAAAAATGATTCATATGGGATATTTGATATCTTGAAGTTGAAGTAAATATTTATCTGATATGCCATGATAGATAAAAATAATTCATGTTAGATATTTGAAATCTTGAAATTAAAGTAAATATTTATCTGCTATGATATGACAGATAAAAATGATTCATGTGGGATATTTAAAATCTTGAAATTAAAGTAAATGTTTATCTGCTATGCTATGACAGATAAAAATGATACATGTGGGATATTTCAAATCTTGAAATTAAAGTAAATATTTATCTGTTATGCTATGACGGTTAAAAATTATTTATGTGGGATATTTGAAGACTTCAAATTAAAGTAAATATTTATCTGTTATGCCATGACAGATAAAAATGATCTATGTAGGTTATTTGAAATATTGAAATTTAAGGTAAATATTTATTTGTCATGCTATGACAGTTAAAAATGATTCATGTGGGATATTTGAAATCTTGAAATTAAAGTAAATATTTATCTGCTATGCTATGATAGATAAAAATGATTCATGTGGGATATTTCAAATCTTCAAATTAAAGTAAATACTTATATGCTATTCTATGACAGATAAAAATGATTTATGTGGGATATTTGAAATCTTAAAATTAATGTAACTGTTTATCTGCTATGCTATGACAGATAAAAATGATTCATGTGGGATATTTAAATCTTGAAATTAGAGTAAATATTTATCTGCTATGCTATAACAGATAAAAATGATTCATGTGGGATATTTCAAATCTTGAAAGTAAAGTAAATATTTATCTGCTATGCTATGACTGATAAAAATGGTTCAGGAGGGATATTTGAAATCTTGAAATTAAAGTAAATATTTATCTGCTATGCTATGACAAATAAAAATTATTCATTTGGGATATTTCAAATCTTGAAAGTTAAGTAAATATTTATCTGCTATGCTATGACAGATAAAAATTATTTATGTGGGATATTTGAAATCTTGAAAGTAAAGTAAATATTTATCTACTATGCTATGACAGATAAAAATGATTCATGTGGGATATTTCAAATCTTGAAAGTAAAGTAAATATTTATTAGCTATGCAATGACAGATAAAAATGATTAATGTGGGATATTTCAAATCATCAAATTAAAGTAAATACTTATAAGCTATTCTATGAAAAATAAAAATAATTCATGTGGGATATTTTGAAATCTTGAAATTATTGTGACTGTTTATCTGCTACGCTATGACAGATAAAAATGATTCATGTGGGATATATTATATTCTGAAATTAAAGTAATCATTTATCTACTATGCTATGACAGATAAAAATAATTAATGTGGGATATTTGAAATCTTGAAGTTATTGTAACTGTTTATCTGCTATGCTATGACAGATAAAAATGATTCATGTGGGATATTTGATATCTTGAAATTAAAGTAATAATTTATCTGCTATGCTATGACAAATAAAAATGATTCATGTGGATATTTCAAATCTTGAAATTAGAGTAAATATTTATCTACTATGCTATGATAGATAAAAATGATTCGTTTGGGATATTTTAAATTTTGAAATTAAAGTAAATATTTATCTGTTATGCTATGACAGATAAAAATGATTCATGTGGGATATTTGAAATCTTCAAATTAAAGTAAATATTTATCTGCTATGCTATGACAGATAAAAATGATTCATGAAGGATATTTGAAATCTTGAAATTAAAGTAAATATTTATCTGCTATGCTATTACAGATAACAATGATTCTTGTGGGATATTTCAAATCTTGAAATTAGAGTAAATATTTATCTACTATGCTATGATAGATAAAAATGATTCATATGAGATATTTGAAATTTTGAAATTACAGTAAATATTTATCTGCTATGCTTTAACAGATAAAAAATGATTCATGTGGGATATTTCAAATCTTGAAAGTATAGTAAATAGTTTTCTGCTATGCTATGACTTATAAAAATGGTTCATGAGGGATATTTGAAATCTTGAAATTAAAGTAAATATTTATCTGCTATACTATGACAGATAAAAATGATTAATGTAGGATATTTCAAATCTTTAAATTAAAGTAATTATTTATCTGCTATACTATGACAGATAAAAATGATTCATTTGATATGTTTGAAATCTTGAAATTTAAGTAAATATTTATCTGCTATGCTATAACAAATAAAAATAATTTATGTGGGATATTTGAAATCTTTAAATTAAAGTAATTATTTATCTGCTATGCTATGACAGATAAAAATGATTCATGTGGGATATTTCAAATCTTGAAATTAGAGAAAATTTTTATCTGCTATGCTATGACAGATAAAAATGATTCACTTGAGATATATTAGAAATCTTGAAATTAAAGTATATATTTATCTACTATGCCATGACAGATAAAAATGATTCATGTGTGATATTTGAAATCCTTAAATTAAAGTAAATATTTATCTGTTATGCTATGACAGATAAAAATGATTCATGTGAGATATTTGAAATCTTGAAATTAATGTAAATATTTATATGCTATGCTATGACAGATAAAAATGATTCATGTGGGATATTTCAAATCTGGAAAGTAAAGAAAAAACTTATCTGCTATGCTATGACATATAAAAATGATTCATGTGAGATATATTGAAAATCTTGAAATTAAAGTAAATATTTATCTACTATGCCATGACAGATAAAAATGATTCTTGTGTGATATTTGAAATCTTGAAATTAAAGTAAATATTTATCTACTCTGCAATGACAGATAAAAATGATTCATGTAAGATATTTGAAATTTTGAAAGTAAAGAAAATATTTATCTGCTATGCCATGATATATAAAAATAATTCATGTGAGATATTTTAAATTTTGAAATTAAAGTAAATATTTATCTGCTATACTATGACAGATAAAAATGATTAATGTAGGATATTTCAAATCTTAAAATTAAAGTAATTATTTATCTCCTATACTATGAGAGATAAAAATGATTCATTTGAGATGTTTGAAATCGTGAAACTAAAGTAAATATTTATCTGCTCTTCTATGACAGATAAAAATAATTTATGTGGGATATTTTAAATCTTGAAATTAAAGAAAATATTTATCTGCTATGTTATGACAGATAAAAAAGATTCTTGTGGGAAATTTAAAATCTTAAATTAAATTAAATATTTATCTGATATGCTATGACTGATAAAAATGATTTATGTGGGATGTTTGAAATCATAAAATTAAGGAAAATATTTATTTGCTATACTATGAAATATAAAAATAATTCATGTGGGATATTTCAAATCTTGAAATTAAAGAAAAATTTTATCTTCTATGCTATGACAGATAAAATCGATTCATGTGAGATATATTGGAAATCTTGAAATTGAAGTAAATATTTATCTGCTATTTTATGACAGATAAAAATGATTAATGTAGGATTTTTCAAATCTTAAAATTAAAGTAAGTATTTGTTTCCTATGCTATGACAGATAAAAATGATTCATGTGGGTTATTTAAAATCTATAAATTAAAATAAATATTTATCTAAATTGCTATGTCAGATAAAAATGATTCATGTGGGATATTTCAAATCTTGAAATTAAAGTAATTATTTATCTGTTATGCTATGATAGATAAAAATGAATAATGTGGGATATTTAAAATCTTGATACTAAATTAAATATTTATCTGCAATGATATGACAGCTAAAACTAATTCATGTAAGATATTTCAAATCTTTAAATTAAAAAAAATATTTATCTGCTCTTCTATGACAGATAAAAATGATTCATGTCGGATATTTCAAATCTTCAAATTAATGTAAATATTTATCTGCTATGCTATGACAAATAAAAATGATTCATGTAGGATGTTTGAAATCTTGAAATTTAAGTAAATATTTATCTGCTATGCCATGACAGATAAAAATGATCCATGTAGGATTTTTGAAATCTTGATATTTAAGTATATATTTATCTGCTATGCAATGACAAATAAAAATGATTCATGAGGGATATTTGATATCTTGAATTTTAAGTAAATATTTATCTGTTATGCCATGATAGATAAAAATGATTCATGTTAGATATTTGAAATCTTGAAATTAAAGTAAATATTTATCTGCTATGCTATGACAGATTAAAATGATTCATGTGGGTTATTTAAAATCTTGTAATTAAATTAAATGTTTATCTGCTATGCTATGACAGATAAAAATGATTCATAATAATTATTTGCCATGCTATGACAGATAAAAATAATTTATGTGGGATATTTCAAATCTTGGAATTAAAGAAAATTTTTATCTGCTATGCTATGATAAATAAATATGATTCATGTGAGATATATTGGAAATCTTGAAATGAAAGTAAATATTTATCTACCATGCCATGACAGATAAAAATGATTCATGTAGGATATTTCAAATCTTTAAATGAATTTAAATATTTATTTTCTATGCTATTACAGATAAAAATGATTCATGTGGTATATTTAAAATCTTGAAATTAATGTAATTATTTATATGCATTGCTATGTCAGATAAAAATGATTCACGTGGGATATTTCAAATCTTAAAATTAAAGAAAATATTTATCTTCTATGCTGTGACGGATAAAAATGATTCATGTGAGATATTTCAAATCTTGAAATTAAAGTAAATATTTATCTGCTATGCTATGACAGATAAAAATAATTCATGTGGGTTATTTAAAATCTTGAAATTAAAGTAAATATTTATCTAAATTGCTATGTCAGATAAAAATGATTCATGTGGGATATTTCAAATCTTAAAATTAAAGAAAATATTTATCTGCTATGCTGTGACAGATAAAAGTTATTCATGTGAGATATTTCAAATCTTGTAATAAAGAAAATATTTATCTGCTATGCTATGACAGATAAAAATGATACATGTGGGATGTTTGAAATCTTAAAATTTAAGTAAATATTTATCTGCTATGCCATGACAGATAAAAATGATCCATGTAGGATATTTGAAATCTTGAAATTTAAGTAAATATTTATCTGCTATGCCATGACAAATAAAAATGATTCATATGGGATATTTGATATCTTGAAGTTGAAGTAAATATTTATCTGATATGCCATGATAGATAAAAATGATTCATGTTAGATATTTGAAATCTTAAATTAAAGTAAATATTTATCTGCTATGATATGACAGATAAAAATGATTCATGTGGGATATTTAAAATCTTGAAATTAAAGTAAATGTTTATCTGCTATGCTATGACAGATAAAAATGATACATGAGGGATATTTAAAATCTTGAAATTAAAGTAAATATTTATCTGTTATGCTATGACGGTTAAAAATTATTTATGTGGGATATTTGAAGACTTCAAATTAAAGTAAATATTTATCTGTTATGCCATGACAGATAAAAATGATCCATGTAGGATATTTGAAATATTGAAATTTAAGGTAAATATTTATTTGCCATGCTATGACAGTTAAAAATGATTCATGTGGGATATTTGAAATCTTGAAATTAAAGTAAATATTTATCTGCTATGCTATGATAGATAAAAATTATTCATGTGGGATATTTCAAATCTTCAAATTAAAGTAAATACTTATATGCTATTCTATGACAGATAAAAATGATTTATGTGGGATATTTGAAATCTTAAAATTAATGTAACTGTTTCTCTGCTATGCTATGACAGATTAAAATGATTCATGTGGGATATTTAAATCTTGAAATTAGAGTAAATATTTATCTGCTATGCTATAACAGATAAAAATGATTCATGTGGGATATTTCAAATCTTGAAAGTAAAGTAAATATTTATCTGCTATGCTATGACTAATAAAAATGGTTCAGGAGGGATATTTGAAATCTTGAAATTAAAGTAAATATTTATCTGATATGCTATGACAGATAATAATTATTCATTTGGGATATTTCAAATCTTGAAAGTTAAGTAAATATTTATCTGCTATGCTATGACAGATAAAAATTATTTATGTGGGATATTTTAAAATCTTGAAAGTAAAGTAAATATTTATCTATTATGCTATGACAGATAAAAATGATTCATGTGGGATATTTCAAATCTTGAAAGTAAAGAAAATATTTATTAGCTATGCAATGACAGATAAAAATGATTAATGTGGATATTTCAAATCTTCAAATTAAAGTAAATACTTATATGCTATTCTATGACAGATAAAAATAATTCATGTGGGATATTTTGAAATCTTGAAATTATTGTAACTGTTTATCTGCTACGCTATGACAGATAAAAATGATTCATGTTGGATATTTGATATTTTGAAATTAAAGTAATCATTTATCTACTATGCTATGACAGATAAAAATAATTCATGTGGGATATTTAAAATCTTGAAGTTATTGTAACTGTTTATCTGCTATGCTATGACAGATAAAAATGATTCATGTGGGATATTTGATATCTTGAAATTAAAGTAATAATTTATCTGTTATGTTATGACAGATAAAAATGATTCATGTGGATATTTCAAATCTTGAAATTAGAGTAAATATTTATCTACTATGCTATGATAGATAAAAATGATTCGTTTGGGATATTTGAAATTTTGAAATTAAAGTAAATATTTATCTGTTATGCTATGACAGATAAAAATGATTCATGTGGGATATTTGAAATCTTTAAATTAAAGTTAATATTTATCTGCTATGCTATGACAGATAAAAATGATTCATGAAGGATATTTGAAATCTTGAAATTAAAGTAAATATTTATCTGCTATGCTATTACAGATAACAATGATTCTTGTGGAATATTTCAAATCTTGAAATTAGAGTAAATATTTATCTACTATGCTATGATAGATAAAAATGATTCATATGAGATATTTGAAATTTTGAAATTACAGTAAATATTTATCTGCTATGCTTTAACAGATAAAAATGATTCATGTGGGATATTTCAAATCTTGAAAGTATAGTAAATAGTTTTCTGCTATGCTATGACTGATAAAAATGGTTCATGAGGGATATTTGATATCTTGAAATTAAAGTAATAATTTATCTGTTATGCTATGACAGATAAAAATGATTCATGTGGATTTTTCAAATCTTGAAATTAGAGTAAATATTTATCTACTATGCTATGATAGATAAAAATAATTCGTTTGGGATATTTGAAATTTTTAAATTAAAGTAAATATTTATCTGTTATGCTATGACAGATAAAAATGATTCATGTGGGATATTTGAAATCTTCAAATTAAAGTAAATATTTATCTGCTATGCTATGACAGATAAAATGATTCATGAAGGATATTTGAAATCTTGAAATTAAAGTAAATATTTATCTGCTATGCTATTACAGATAACAATGATTCTTGTGGGATATTTCAAATCTTGAAATTAGAGTAAATATTTATCTACTATGCTATGATAGATAAAAATGATTCATATGAGATATTTGAAATTTTGAAATTACAGTAAATATTTATCTGCTATACTTTAATAGATAAAAATGATTCATGTGGGATATTTGAAATCTTTAAAGTAAAGTAAATATTTATCTATTATGCTATGATAGATAAAAATGATTCATGTGGGATATTTCAAATCTTTAAAGTAAAGTAAATATTTATTAGCTATGCTATGAAAGATAAAAATGATTCATGTGAGATATTTCAAATCATAAAATTAAAGTAAATACTTATATGCTATTCTATGATAGATAAAAATAATTCATGTGGGATATTTGAAATCTTGAAATTAACGTAACTGTTTATCTGCTATGCTATGACAGATAAAAATGATTCATGTGGGATATTTGATATCTTGAAATTAGAGTAATCATTTATCTGCTATGCTATGAAAGATAAAAATGATTCATATGGGATATTTGAAATCTTGAAATTAAAGTAAATATTTATTTGCTACGTTATGACAGATAAAAATGGTTCTTGTGGGATATTTCAAATCTTTAAATTAAACTTAATATTTATCTACTATGCTATGACAAATAAAAATGATTCATGTGCGATATTTCAAATCTTGAAAGTAACGTAAATATTTATTTGCTATGCTATGACAGATAAAAATGATTCATGTGGGATATTTTAAATTTTGAAAGAAAAGTAAATATTTATCTGCTATGCTATGACTGATAAAAATGATTCATGTTGGATATTTGAAATCGTGAAAGTAAAGTAAATATTTTACTGCTATGCTATGACAGATAAAAATTATTCACGTGGGATATTTCAACTCTTGAAATTAAAGTAATCATTTATCTGTTATGCTATGACAGATAAAAATGATTCATGTGGATATTTCAAATCTCTAAATTTGAGTAAATATTTATCTGTTATACTATGACAGATAAAAATGATTCATATGAGATATTTAAAATCTTAAAATTAAAGTGAATATTTATCTGCTATGCTATGACAGATAAAAATGATTCATGTGGTATATTTCAAATCTTGAAATTAAAGTAAATATTTATTTGTTATGTTATGACATATAAAAATGATTAATTTGGGATATTTGAAATCATGAAATTAAAGTAAATATTTATCTGGTATGCTATGACAGATAAAAATGATTCATGTGAAATATTTGAAATCTTGAAATTAAAGTACATATTTATATGTTATACTATGAAAGATAAAAATGATTCATTTGGGATGTTTGCAATCTTGAAATTAAAGTAAATATTTATCTTCTATGCTATGACAGATAAAAATGATTCAGTTGGGATATTTGAAATCTTGAAATTAAAGTAAATATTTATCTGCTATGCTATGACATATAAAATAATTCATGTGGAAAATTTAAAATCTTAAAATTAAGGTAAATATTTATCTGCTATTCTTTGACATATAAAAATGAATTATGTGGGATATTTGAAAACATGAAATTAAAGAAAATATTTATCTGCTATGTTATGACAGATAAAAATGATTGATGTAGGCTATTTCAAATCTTTAAATTAAAGTAATTATTTATCAACTATGCTATGACAGATAAAAATGATTCATGTGGGATATTTAATTCTTGAAATTAGAGTAAATATTTATCTGCTATGCTATAACAGATAAAAATTATTCATGTGGAATATTTCAAATCATGAAAGTAAAGTAAATATTTATCTGCTATGCTATGACTGATAAAAATGGTTCAGGAGGGATATTTGAAATCTTGAAATTAAAGTAAATATTTATCTGCTATGCTATGACAGATAAAAATGATTCATTTGGGATATTTCAAATCTTGAAAGTTAAGTAAATATTTATCTGCTATGCTATGACAGATAAAAATTATTTATGTGGGATATTAGAAATCTTGAAAGTAAAGTAAATATTTATCTATTATGCTATCACAGATAAAAATGATTCATGTGGGATATTTCAAATCTTGAAAGTAAAGTAAATATTTATTAGTTATGCAATGACAAATAAAAATGATTAATGTGGGATATTTCAAATCTTCAAATTAAAGTAAATACTTATATGCTATTCTATGACAGAAAAAAATAATTCATGTGGGATATTTGAAATCTTGAAATTATTGTAACTGTTTATCTGCTATGCTATGACAGATAAAAATGATTCATGTGGGATATTTGATATCTTGAAATTAAAGTAATCATTTATCTGCTATGCTATGATAGATAAAAATGATTCATGTGGATATTTCAAATCTTGAAATTAGAGTAAATATTTATCTACTATGCTATGATAGATAAAAATGATTCATATGGGATATTTGAAATTTTGAAATTAAAGTAAATATTTATCTGTTATGCTATGACAGATAAAAATGATTCATGTGGGATATTTGAAATCTTCAAATTAATGTATATATTTATCTGCTATGCTATGACAGATAAAAATGATTCATGAAGGATATTAGAAATCTTGAAATTAAAGTAAATATTTATCTGCTATGCTATTACAGATAAAAATAATTCTTGTGGGATATTTCAAATCTTGAAATTAGAGTAAATATTTATTTGCTATGCTATAATAGATAAAAATGATTCATGTGGGATATTTCAAATTTTGAAAGTAAAGTAAATATTTATCTGCTATGCTATGACTGATAAAAATGGTTCAAGAGGGATATTTGAAATCTTGAAATTAAAGTTAATATTTATTTTCTATGTTAAATGATTCATGTGGGATATTTCAAATCATCAAAGTTAAGTAATATTTATCTGCTATGCTATGACATATAAAAATTATTTATGTTGGATATTTTAAATAATGAAAGTAAAGTAAACATTTATATATTATACTATGACAGATAAAAATGATTTATGTGGGATATTTCAAATCTTGAAAGTAAAGTAAATATTTATTAGCTATGCTATGACAGATAAAAATGATTCATGTGAGATATTTCAAATCTTCAATTTAAAGTAAATACTTATATGATATTCTATGACAGATAAAAATGATTCATGTGGGATATTTGAAATCTTGAAATTAAAGTAAATATTTATCTGCTATGCTATTACAGATAAAAATGATTATTGTGGGATATTTCAAATCTTGAAATTAGAGTAAATATTTAACTACAATGCTATTATAGATAAAAATGATTCTTGTGGGATATTTCAAATCTTGAAATTGGAGTAAATATTTATCTACAATGCTATGACTGATTAAAATGATTCGTGTAGAATATTTAAAATCATAAAATTAAAATAACAATTTATCTGCTATACTATGACAGATAAAAATGATTCATGTGGGATATTTAAATCTTGAAATTAGAGTAAATATTTATCTGCTATGCTATAATAGATAAAAATGATTCATGTGAGATATTTCAAATCTTGAAAGTAAAGTAAATATTTATCTGCTATGCAATGACTGATAAAAATGGTTCAGGAGGGATATTTGACTTCTTGAAATTAAAGTAAATATTTATTTTCTATGCTACGACAGATAAAAATGATTCATGTGGGATATTTCAAATCATCACAGTTAAGTAATTATTTATCTGCTATGCAATGACAGATTAAAATTATTTATGTGGGATATTTTAAATAATTAAAGTAAAGTAAACATTTATCTATTATGCTATGACAGATAAAAATGATTCATGTGGGATATTTCTAATCTTGAAAGTAAAGTAAATATTTATTAGCTATGCTATGACAGATAAAAATGATTCATGTGGGATATTTCAAATTATCAAATTAAAGTAAATACTTATATGCTATTCTATGACAGATAAAAATGATTCATGTGAGATATTTGAAATCTTGAAATTAATGTAACTGTTTATCTGCTATGCTATGATAGATAAAAATGATTTATGAGGGATGTTTGATATCTTGAAATTAAAGTAATCATTTATCTGCTATACTATGACAGATAAAAATGATTCATGTGGATATTTCAAATCTTGAAATTAGAGTAAATATTTATCTACTATGCTATGATAGATAAAAATGATTCATATGAGATATTTAAAATTTTGAAATTAAAGTAAATATTTATCTGTTATGCTATTACAGATAAAAATGATTCATGTGGGATATTTGAAATCTTCAAATTAAAGTTAATATTTATCTGCTATGCTATGACAGATAAAATTGAATAATGAAGGATATTTGAAATCTTGAAATTAAAGTAAATATTTATCTGCTATGCTATTACAGATAAAAATGATTCTTGTGGGATATTTCAAATCTTGAAATTAGAGTAAATATTTATCTACTATGCTATGATAGATAAAAATGATTTATGTGGGATATTTCAAATCTTGAATTAAATAAATATTTATCTGCTATGTTGTGACAGATAAAAATAATTCATGTTGGATATTTCAAATCATGAAATTAAAGTAAATATTTATCTGCAATGCTATGTCAGATAAAAATGATTCTTGTGGTATATTTGAAATTTTGAAATAAAAGTAAATATTTATCAGTTATACTATGACAGATAACAATGATTCATGTGGGATATTTCAAATCTTGAAATTAAATTAAATATTTATCTGCTATACTATAACAGATAAAAATGATTGACGTGGGATATTTCAAATTTTTAAAGTTAAGTAAATATTTATCTGCTTTGCAATGACAAAAAAAAATGATTCATGTGGGATATTTAAAATCTTGACATTAAAGTAAATATTTTTCTGCTATGCTATTAAAGATAAAAATGATTCTTGTAGGATATTTCTAATCATGAAATTAAAGTAAATATTTATCTGCTAAGCTATGACAAATAAAAATCATTCGTGTGGTATATTTGAAATTTTGAAATTAAAGTATATTTTTATCTGCTATGCTATGACAGATAAAAATGATTCATGTGGGTTGTTTGAAATCTTGAAATTAAAGTAAATATTTATCTTCTATGCTATGACAGATAAAAATGATTCATGTAGGATGTTTGAAATCTTGAAATTAAAGTAAATATTTATCTGTTATGCTATGACAGATAAAAATTATTCATGTACGATATTTTAAATTTTTAAAGTTATGTAAATATTTATCTCCTATGCAATGACAAATAAAAATGATTCATGTGGGATATTTGAAATTTTGACATTAAAGTAAATATTTTTCTACTATACTATTAAAGATAAAAATGATTCTTGTAGGATATTTCATATCATGAAATTAAATTAAATATTTGTCTGCTATGCTATGACAAATAAAAATCATTCGTGTGGGATATTTGAAATATTGAAATTAAAGTATATATTTATCTGCTATGCTATGACTGATAAAAATGATTCATGTGGGTTGTTTTAAATCTTGAAATTAAATTAAATATTTATCTTCTATGCTATTACAGATAAAGATGATTCATGTAGAATGTTTGAAATCTTGAAATTAAAGTAAATATTTATCTGTTATGCTATGACAGATAAAAATTATTCATGTAGGATATTTCAAATCTTAAAATTAAAGTAAATATTTATCTGCTATGCTATGACAGATAAAAATGATTAATGTGGGATATTTCAAATCTTAAAATTTAAGTAAATATTTATCTGCTATTCTATGACTGATAAAAATGAAATATGTGGGATATTACAAATCTTGAAATTAAAGAAAATATTTATCAGCTACGCTATGACAGATAAAAATGATTCATGTGGGATATTTTAAATTTTGAAATTAAAGTAAATATTTGTCTGTTATGCTATGACAGATAAAAATGATTCATGTGGGTTATTTCAAATCTTAAAATTAATGGAAATATTTATCTGGTAAGCTATGACAGATAAAAATGATTCATGTTGGATATTTCAAATCTTGAAAGTAAAGTAAATATTTATCTGCTATGCTATGACAAATAAAAATGATTCATGTAGGATATTTCCGATCTTGAAATTAAATAAAATATTTATCTGCTATTCTATGACAGATAAAAATAATTTATGTGGGATATTTCAAATCTTGAAATTAAAGTAAATATTTATCTGTTATGCTATGATAGATAAAAATAATTCACATGGGATATCTGAAATCTTGAAATTAAAGTAAATATTTATCTTTTATGCTATGACAGATAAAAATGATTCATGTGGAATATTTCAAATCTTCAAATTAAAGTAAATACTTATATGCTATTCTATGACAGATAAAAATGATTCATGTGGGAATTTTAAATCTTAAAATTAATGTAACTGTTTATCTGCTATGCTATGACAGATAAAAATGATTCATGTGGGATATTTGATATCTTGAAATTAAAGTAATCATTTATCTGTTATGCTATGACAGATAAAAATGATTCATGTGGATATTTCAAATCTTGAAATTAGAGTAAATATATATCTACTATGCTATGATAGATAAAAATGATTCATATGTGATATTTGAAATTTTGAAATTAAAGTAAATATTTATCTTCTATGCTATGACACATAAAAATGATTCATGTGGGATATTTGAAATCTTCAAATTAAACTAAATATTTATCTGCTATGCTATGACAGATAAAAATGATTCATGAAGGATATTTGAAATCTTGAAATTAAAGTAAATATTTATCTGCTAAGCTATTACAGATAAAAATGATTCTTGTGGGAAATTTCAAATCTAGAAATTAGAGTAAATATTTATCTACAATGCTATGACAGATAAAAATTATTTATGTGGGATATTTGAAATCTTTAAAGTAAAGTAAATATTTATCTATTATGCTATGACAGATAAAAATGATTCATGTGGGATATTTCGAATCTTGAAAGTAAAGTAAATATTTATTAGCTATGCTATGAAAGATAAAAATGGTTCAGGAGGGATATTTCAAATCTTAAAATTAAAGTAAATACTTATATGCTATTCTATGATAGATAAAAATAATTCATGTGGGATATTTGAAATCTTGAAATTTAAGAATATATTTATCTGCTATGCAATGACAAATAAAAATGATTCATGAGGGATATTTGATAACTTGAAATTTAAGTAAATATTTATCTGTTATGCCATGATAGATAAAAATGATTCATGTTAGATATTTGAAATCTTGAAATTAAAGTAAATATTTATCTGCTATGCTATGACAGATAAAAATGATTCATGTGGGATATTTAAAATCTTGTAATTAAATTAAAAATTTATCTGCTATGCTATGACAGATAAAAATGATTCATGCGGGATATTTCAAATCTTGAAATTAAAGTAAATATTTATCTGTTATGCTATGACAGTTAAAAATGATTTATGTGGGATATTTGAAGACTTCAAATTAAAGTAAATATTTATCTTTTATGTCATGACAGATAAAACTGATCCATGTAGGATATTTGAAATCTTGAAATTTAAGGTAATAATTATTTGCCGTGCTATGACAGATAAAAATAATTTATGTGGGATATTTCAAATCTTGGAATTAAAGAAAAATTTTATCTGCTATGCTATGATAAATAAAAATGATTCATGTGAGATATATTGTAAATCTTGAAATGAAAGTAAATATTTATCTACCATGCCATGACAGATAAAAATGATTAATGTAGGATATTTCAAATCTTTAAATTAATTTAAATATTTATTTTCTATGCTATTACAGATAAAAATGATTCATGTGGTATATTTAAAATCTTGAAATTAAAGTAAATATTTATCTGCATTGCTATGTCAGATAAAAATGATTCACGTGGGATATTTCAAATCTTAAAATTAAAGAAAATATTTATCTTCTATGCTGTGACGGATAAAAATTATTCATGTGAGATATTTCAAATCTTGAAATTAAAGTAAATATTTATCTGCTTTGCTATGACAGATAAAAATAATTCATGTGGGTTATTTAAAATCTTGAAATTAGAGTAAATATTTATCTAAATTGCTATGTCAGATAAAAATGATTTATGTGGGATATTTCAAATCTTTAAATTATAAAAAATATTTATCTGCTATGCTGTGACAGATAAAAGTTATTCATGTGAGATATTTCAAATCTTGAAATAAACAAAATATTTATCTGCTATGCTATGACAGATAAAAATTATACATGTGGGATGTTTGAAATCTTAAAATTTAAGTAAATATTTATCTGCTATGCCATGACAGATAAAAATGATCCATGTAGGATATTTGATATCTTGAAGTTGAAGTAAATATTTATCTGATATGCCATGATAGATAAAAATAATTCATGTTAGATATTTGAAATCTTGAAATTAAAGTAAATATTTATCTGCTATGATATGACAGATAAAAATCATTCATGTGGGATATTTAAAATCTTGAAATTAAAGTAAATGTTTATCTGCTATGCTATGACAGATAAAAATGATACATGTGGGATATTTCAAATCTTGAAATTAAAGTAAATATTTATCTGTTATGCTATGACGGTTAAAAATTATTTATGTGGGATATTTGAAGACTTCAAATTAAAGTAAATATTTATCTGTTATGCCATGACAGATAAAAATGATCCATGTAGGTTATTTGAAATATTGAAATTTAAGGTAAATATTTATTTGTCATGCTATGACAGTTAAAAATGATTCATGTGGGATATTTGAAATCTTGAAATTAAAGTAAATATTTATCTGCTATGCTATGATAGATAAAAATGATTCATGTGGGATATTTCAAATCTTCAAATTAAAGTAAATACTTATATGCTAATCTATGACAGATAAAAATGATTTATGTGGGATATTTGAAATCTTAAAATTAATGTAACTGTTTATCTGCTATGCTATGACAGATAAAAATGATTCATGTGGGATATTTAAATCTTGAAATTAGAGTAAATATTTATCTGCTATGCTATAACAGATAAAAATGATTCATGTGGGATATTTCAAATCTTGAAAGTAAAGTAAATATTTATCTGCTATGCTATGACTGATAAAAATGGTTCAGGAGGGATATTTGAAATCTTGAAATTAAAGTAAATATTTATCTGTTATGCTATGACAAATAAAAATTATTCATTTGGGATATTTCAAATCTTGAAAGTTAAGTAAATATTTATCTGCTATGCTATGACAGATAAAAATTATTTATGTGGGATATTTAAAATCTTGAAAGTAAAGTAAATATTTATCTACTATGCTATGACAGATAAAAATGATTCATGTGGGATATTTCAAATCTTGAAAGTAAAGTAAATATTTATTAGCTATGCAATGACAGATAAAAATGATTAATGTGGGATATTTCAAATCATCAAATTAAAGTAAATACTTATAAGCTATTCTATGAAAAATAAAAATAATTCATGTGGGATATTTTGAAATCTTGAAATTATTGTGACTGTTTATCTGCTACGCTATGACAAATAAAAATGATTCATGTGGGATATTTGATATTCTGAAATTAAAGTAATCATTTATCTACTATGCTATGACAGATAAAAATAATTCATGTGGGATATTTGAAATCTTGAAGTTATTGTAACTGTTTATCTGCTATGCTATGACAGATAAAAATGATTCATGTGGGATATTTGATATCTTGAAATTAAAGTAATAATTTATCTGCTATGCTATGACAGATAAAAATGATTCATGTGGATATTTCAAATCTTGAAATTAGAGTAAATATTTATCTACTATGCTATGATAGATAAAAATGATTCGTTTGGGATATTTTAAATTTTGAAATTAAAGTAAATATTTATCTGTTATGCTATGACAGATAAAAATGATTCATGTGGGATATTTGAAATCTTCAAATTAAAGTAAATATTTATCTGCTATGCTATGACAGATAAAAATGATTCATGAAGGATATTTGAAATATTGAAATTAAAGTAAATATTTATCTGCTATGCTATTACAGATAACAATGATTCTTGTGGGATATTTCAAATCTTGAAATTAGAGTAAATATTTATCTACTATGCTATGATAGATAAAAATGATTCATATGAGATATTGGAAATTTTGAAATTACAGTAAATATTTATCTGCTATGCTTTAACAGATAAAAATGATTCATGTGGGATATTTCAAATCTTGAAAGTATAGTAAATAGTTTTCTGCTATGCTATGACTGATAAAAATGGTTCATGAGGGATATTTGAAATCTTGAAATTAAAGTAAATATTTATCTGCTATACTATGACAGATAAAAATGATTAATGTAGGATATTTCAAATCTTGAAATTAAAGTAATTATTTATCTGCTATACTATGACAGATAAAAATGATTCATTTGATATGTTTGAAATCTTGAAATTTAAGTAAATATTTATCTGGTATGCTATAACAAATAAAAATAATTTATGTGGGATATTTGAAATCTTTAAATTAAAGTAAATATTTATCTGCTATGCTATGACAGATAAAAATGATTCATGTGGGATATTTCAAATCTTGAAATTAGAGAAAATTTTTATCTGCTATGCTATGACAGATAAAAATGATTCACTTGAGATATATTAGAAATCTTGAAATTAAAGTATATATTTATCTACTATGCCATGACAGATAAAAATGATTCATGTGTGATATTTGAAATCCTTAAATTAAAGTAAATATTTATCGATTATGCTATGACAGATAAAAATGATTCATGTGAGATATTTGAAATCTTGAAATTAATGTAAATATTTATATGCTATGCTATGACAGATAAAAATGATTCATGTGGGATATTTCAAATCTGGAAAGTAAAGAAAAAACTTATCTGCTATGCTATGACATATAAAAATGATTCATGTGAGATATATTGAAAATCTTGAAATTAAAGTAAATATTTATCTACTATGCCATGACAGATAAAAATGATTCTTGTGTGATATTTGAAATCTTGAAATTAAAGTAAATATTTATCTACTCTGCAATGACAGATAAAAATGATTCATGTAAGATATTTGAAATCTTGAAATTAAAGTAAATATTTATCTGCTATGCCATGATAGATAAAAATAATTCATGTGGGATATTTTAAATCTTGAAATTAAAGTAAATATTTATCTGCTATACTATGACAGATAAAAATGATTAATGTAGGATATTTCAAATCTTAAAATTAAAGTAATTATTTATCTCCTATACTATGAGAGATAAAAATGATTCATTTGAGATGTTTGAAATCGTGAAACTAAAGTAAATATTTATCTGCTATGCTATGACAGATAAAAATAATTTATGTGGGATATTTTAAATCTTGAAATTAAAGAAAATATTTATCTGCTATGTTATGACAGATAAAAAAGATTCTTGTGGGAAATTTAAAATCTTAAATTAAAGTAAATATTTATCTGATATGCTATGACTGATAAAAATGATTTATGTGGGATGTTTGAAATCATAAAATTAAGGAAAATATTTATTTGTTATACTATGAAATATAAAAATAATTCATGTGGGATATTTCAAATCTTGAAATTAAAGAAAAATTTTATCTTCTATGCTATGACAGATAAAATCGATTCATGTGAGATATATTGGAAATCTTGAAATTAAAGTAAATATTTATCTGCTATTTTATGACAGATAAAAATGATTAATGTAGGATTTTTCAAATCTTGAAATTAAAGTAAGTATTTGTTTCCTATGCTATGACAGATAAAAATGATTCATGTGGGTTATTTAAAATCTATAAATTAAAATAAATATTTATCTAAATTGCTATGTCAGATAAAAATGATTCATGTGGGATATTTCAAATCTTGAAATTAAAGTAATTATTTATCTGCTATGCTATGATAGATAAAAATGATTAATGTGGGATATTTAAAATCTTGATACAAAATTAAATATTTATCTCCAATGATATGACAGCTAAAACTAATTCATGTAAGATATTTCAAATCTTTAAATTAAAAAAAATATTTATCTGCTCTTCTATGACAGATAAAAATGATTCATGTGGGATATTTTAAATCTTGAAATTAAAGTAAATATTTATCTGCTATACTATGACAGATAAAAATGATTAATGTAGGATATTTGAAATCTTGAAATTTAAGTAAATATTTATCTGCTATGCCATGACAAATAAAAATGATTCATATGGGATATTTGATATCTTGAAATTGAAGTAAATATTTATCTGATATGCCATGATAGATAAAAATGATTCATGTTAGATATTTCAAATCTTGAAATTAAAGTAAATATTTATCTGCTATGCTATGACAGATTAAAATGATTCATGTGGGATATTTAAAATCTTGTAATTAAATTAAATATTTATCTGCTATGCTATGACAGATAAAAATGATTCCTAATAATTATTTGCCATGCTCTGACAGATAAAAATAATTTATGTGGGATATTTCAAATCTTGGAATTAAAGAAAAATTTTATCTGCTATGCTATGATAAATAAATATGATTCATGTGAAATATATTGGAAATCTTGAAATGAAAGTAAATATTTATCTACCATGCCATGACAGATAAAAATGATTCATGTAGGATATTTCAAATCTTTAAATTAATTTAAATATTTATTTTTTATGCTATTACAGATAAAAATGATTCATGTGGTATATTTAAAATCTTGAAATTAATGTAAATATTTATATGCATTGCTATGTCAGATAAAAATGATTCACGTGGGATATTTCAAATCTTAAAATTAAAGAAAATATTTATCTTCTATGCTGTGACGGATAAAAATGATTCATGTGAGATATTTCAAATCTTGAAATTAAAGTAAATATTTATCTGCTATGCTATGACAGATAAAAATAATTCATGTGGGTTATTTAAAATCTTGAAATTAAACTAAATATTTATCTAAATTGCTATGTCAGATAAAAATGATTCATGTGGGATATTTCAAATCTTAAAATTAAAGAAAATATTTATCTGCTATGCTGTGACAGATAAAAGTTATTCATGTGAGATATTTCAAATCTTGTAATAAAGAAAATATTTATCTGCTATGCTATGACAGATAAAAATGATACATGTGGGATGTTTGAAATCTTAAAATTTAAGTAAATATTTATCTGCTATGCCATGACAGATAAAAATGATCCATGTAGGATATTTGAAATCTTGAAATTTAAGTAAATATTTATCTGCTATGCCATGACAAATAAAAATGATTCATATGGGATATTTGATATCTTGAAGTTGAAGTAAATATTTATCTGATATGCCATGATAGATAAAAATGATTCATGTTAGATATTTGAAATCTTAAATTAAAGTAAATATTTATCTGCTATGATATGACAGATAAAAATGATTCATGTGGGATATTTAAAATCTTGAAATTAAAGTAAATGTTTATCTGCTATGCTATGACAGATAAAAATGATACATGTGGGATATTTAAAATCTTGAAATTAAAGTAAATATTTATCTGTTATGCGATGACGGTTAAAAATTATTTATGTGGGATATTTGAAGACTTCAAATTAAAGTAAATATTTATCTGTTATGCCATGACAGATAAAAATGATCCATGTAGGATATTTGAAATATTGAAATTTAAGGTAAATATTTATTTGCCATGCTATGACAGTTAAAAATGATTCATGTGGGATATTTGAAATCTTGAAATTAAAGTAAATATTTATCTGCTATGCTATGATAGATAAAAATTATTCATGTGGGATATTTGAAATCTTTAAATTAAAGTAAATATTTATCTGCTATGCTATGACAGATAAAAATGATTCATGAAGGATATTTGAAATCTTGAAATTAAAGTAAATATTTATCTGCTATGCTATTACAGATAACAATGATTCTTGTGGGATATTTCAAATCTTGAAATTAGAGTAAATATTTATCTACTATGCTATGATAGATAAAAATGATTCGTTTGGGATATTTGAAATTTTGAAATTAAAGTAAATATTTATCTGTTATGCTATGACAGATAAAAATGATTCATGTGGGATATTTGAAATCTTTAAATTAAAGTAAATATTTATCTGCTATGCTATGACAGATAAAAATGATTCATGAAGGATATTTGAAATCTTAAAATTAAAGTAAATATTTATCTGCAATGCTATTACAGATAACAATGATTCTTGTGGGATATTTCAAATCTTGAAATTAGAGTAAATATTTATCTACTATGCTATGATAGATAAAAATGATTCATATGAGAAATTTGAAATTTTGAAATTACAGTAAATATTTATCTGCTATGCTTTAACAGATAAAAATGATTCATGTGGGATATTTGAAATCTTTAAAGTAAAGTAAATATTTATCTATTATGCTATGACAGATAAAAATGATTTATGTGGGATATTTCAAATCTTTAAAGTAAAGTAAATATTTATTAGCTATGCTATGAAAGATAAAAATGATTCATGTGGGATATTTCAAATCTTAAAATTAAAGTAAATACTTATATGCTATTCTATGATAGATAAAAATAATTCATGTGGGATATTTGAAATCTTGAAATTAACGTAACTGTTTATCTGCTATGCTATGACAGATAAAAATGATTCATGTGGGATATTTGATATCTTGAAATTAGAGTAATCATTTATCTGCTATGCTATGAAAGATAAAAATGATTCATATGGGATATTTGAAATCTTGAAATTAAAGTAAATATTTATTTGCTACGTTATGACAGATAAAAATGGTTCTTGTGGGATATTTCAAATCATTAAATTAAAGTTAATATTTATCTACTATGCTATGATAAATAAAAATGATTCATTTGCGATATTTCAAATCTTGAAAGTAACGTAAATATTTATTTGCTATGCTATGACAGATAAAAATGATTCATGTGGGATATTTTAAATTTTGAAAGAAAAGTAAATATTTATCTGCTATGCTATGACTGATAAAAATGATTCATGTTGGATATTTGAAATCGTGAAAGTAAAGTAAATATTTTACTGCTATGCTATGACAGATAAAAATTATTCACGTGGGATATTTCAACTCTTGAAATTAAAGTAATCATTTATCTGTTATGCTATGACAGATAAAAATGATTCATGTGGATATTTCAAATCTCTAAATTTGAGTAAATATTTATCTGTTATACTATGACAGATAAAAATGATTCATATGAGATATTTAAAATCTTAAAATTAAAGTGAATATTTATCTGCTATGCTATGACAGATAAAAATGATTCATGTGGTATATTTCAAATCTTGAAATTAAAGTAAATATTTATTTGTTATGTTATGACATATAAAAATGATTCATTTGGGATATTTGAAATCATAAAATTAAAGTAAATATTTATCTGGTATGCTATGACAGATAAAAATGATTCATGTGAAATATTTGAAATCTTGAAATTAAAGTACATATTTATATGTTATACTATGAAAGATAAAAATGAATCATTTGGGATGTTTGCAATCTTGAAATTAAAGTAAATATTTATCTTCTATGCTATGACAGATAAAAATGATTCATTTGGGATATTTGAAATCTTGAAATTAAAGTAAATATTTATCTGCTATGCTATGACATATAAAATAATTCATGTGGAAAATTTAAAATCTTTAAATTAAGGTAAATATTTATCTGCTATTCTTTGACATATAAAAATGAATTATGTGGGATATTTGAAAACATGAAATTAAAGAAAATATTTATCTGCTATGTTATGACAGATAAAAATGATTGATGTAGGCTATTTCAAATCTTTAAATTAAAGTAATTATTTATCAACTATGCTATGACAGATAAAAATGATTCATGTGGGATATTTAATTCTTGAAATTAGAGTAAATATTTATCTGCTATGCTATAACAGATAAAAATTATTCATGTGGAATATTTCAAATCATGAAAGTAAAGTAAATATTTATCTGCTATGCTATGACTGATAAAAATGGTTCAGGAGGGATATTTCAAATCTTGAAAGTAAAGTAAATATTTATTAGCTATGCAATGACAGATAAAAATGATTAATGTGGGATATTTCAAATCTTCAAATTAAAGTAAATACTTATATGCTATTCTATGACAGATAAAAATAATTCATGTGGGATATTTGAAATCTTGAAATTATTGTAACTGTTTATCTGCTATGCTATGACAGATAAAAATGATTCATGTGGGATATTTGATATCTTGAAATTAAAGTAATCATTTATCTGCTATGCTATGATAGATAAAAATGATTCATGTGGATATTTCAAAACTTGAAATTAGAGTAAATATTTATCTACTATGCTATGATAGATAAAAATGATTCATATGGGATATTTGAAATTTTGAAATTAAAGTAAATATTTATCTGTTATGCTATGACAGATAAAAATGATTCATGTGGGATATTTGAAATCTTCAAATTAATGTATATATTTATCTGCTATGCTATGACAGATAAAAATGATTCATGAAGGATATTAGAAATCTTGAAATTAAAGTAAATATTTATCTGCTATGCTATTACAGATAAAAATGATTCTTGTGGGATATTTCAAATCTTGAAATTAGAGTAAATATTTATTTGCTATGCTATAATAGATAAAAATGATTCATGTGGGATATTTTAAATTTTTAAAGTAAAGTAAATATTTATCTGCTATGCTATGACTGATAAAAATGGTTCAAGAGGGATATTTGAAATCTTGAAATTAAAGTTAATATTTATTTTCTATGTTAAATGATTCATGTGGGATATTTCAAATCATCAAAGTTAAGTAATATTTATCTGCTATGCTATGACATATAAAAATTATTTATGTTGGATATTTTAAATAATGAAAGTAAAGTAAACATTTATCTATTATGCTATGACAGATAAAAATGATTTATGTGGGATATTTCAAATCTTGAAAGTAAAGTAAATATTTATTAGCTATGCTATGACAGATAAAAATTATTCATGTGAGATATTTCAAATCTTCAATTTAAAGTAAATACTTATATGATATTCTATGACAGATAAAAATGATTCATGTGGGATATTTGAAATCTTGAAATTAAAGTAAATATTTATCTGCTATGCTATTACAGATAAAAATGATTATTGTGGGATATTTCAAATCTTGAAATTAGAGTAAATATTTAACTACAATGCTATTATAGATAAAAATGATTCTTGTGGGATATTTCAAATCTTGAAATTAGAATAAATATTTATCTACAATGCTATGACTGATTAAAATGATTCGTGTGGGATATTTAAATCTTGAAATTAGAGTAAATATTTATCTGCTATGCTATAATAGATAAAAATGATTCATGTGGGATATTTCAAATCTTGAAAGTAAAGTAAATATTTATTTGCTATGCAATGACTGATAAAAATGGTTCAGGAGGGATATTTGACTTCTTGAAATTAAAGTAAATATTTATTTTCTATGCTATGACAGATAAAAATGATTTATGTGGGATATTTCAAATCATCACAGTTAAGTAATTATTTATCTGCTATGCTATGACAGATTAAAATTATTTATGTGGGATATTTTAAATAATTAAAGTAAAGTAAACATTTATCTATTATGCTATGACAGATAAAAATGATTCATGTGGGATATTTCTAATCTTGAAAGTAAAGTAAATATTTATTAGCTATGCTATGACAGATAAAAATGATTCATGTGGGATATTTCAAATTATCAAATTAAAGTAAATACTTATATGCTATTCTATGACAGATAAAAATGATTCATGTGAGATATTTGAAATCTTGAAATTAATGTAACTGTTTATCTGCTATGCTATGATAGATAAAAATGATTTATGAGGGATGTTTGATATCTTGAAATTAAAGTAATCATTTATCTGCTATACTATGACAGATAAAAATGATTCATGTGGATATTTCAAATCTTGAAATTAGAGTAAATATTTATCTACTATGCTATGATAGATAAAAATGATTCATATGAGATATTTGAAATTTTGAAATTAAAGTAAATATTTATCTGTTATGCTATTACAGATAAAAATGATTCATGTGAGATATTTGAAATCTTCAAATTAAAGTTAATATTTATCTGCTATGCTATGACAGATAAAATTGAATAATGAAGGATATTTGAAATCTTGAAATTAAAGTAAATATTTATCTGTTATTCTATTACAGATAAAAATGATTCTTGTGGGATATTTCAAATCTTGAAATTAGAGTAAATATTTATCTACTATGCTATGATAGATAAAAATGATTTATGTGGGATATTTCAAATCTTGAATTAAATAAATACTTATCTGCTATGTTGTGACAGATAAAAATAATTCATGTTGGATATTTCAAATCATGAAATTAAAGTAAATATTTATCTGCAATGCTATGTCAGATAAAAATGATTCTTGTGGTATATTTGAAATTTTGAAATAAAAGTAAATATTTATCAGTTATACTATGACAGATAACAATGATTCATGTGGGATATTTCAAATCTTGAAATTAAATTAAATATTTATCTGCTATACTATAACAGATAAAAATTATTGACGTGGGATATTTCAAATTTTTAAAGTTATGTAAATATTTATCTGCTTTGCAATGACAAAAAAAAATGATTCATGTGGGATATTTAAAATCTTGACATTAAAGTAAATATTTTTCTGCTATGCTATTAAAGATAAAAATGATTCTTGTAGGATATTTCTAATCATGAAATTAAAGTAAATATTTATCTGCTAAGCTATGACAAATAAAAATCATTCGTGTGGGATATTTGAAATTTTGAAATTAAAGTATATTTTTATCTGCTATGCTATGACAGATAAAAATGATTCATGTGGGTTGTTTGAAATCTTGAAATTAAAGTAAATATTTATCTTCTATGCTATGACAGATAAAAATGATTCATGTAGGATGTTTGAAATCTTGAAATTAAAGTAAATATTTATCTGTTATGCTATGACAGATAAAAATTATTCATGTACGATATTTTAAATTTTTAAGTTATGTAAATATTTATCTCCTATGCAATGACAAATAAAAATGATTCATGTGGGATATTTGAAATTTTGACATTAAAGTAAATATTTTTCTACTATACTATTAAAGATAAAAATGATTCTTGTAGGATATTTCAAATCATGAATTTAAATTAAATATTTGTCTGCTATGCTATGACAAATAAAAATCATTCGTGTGGGATATTTGAAATATTGAAATTAAAGTATATATTTATCTGCTATGCTATGACTGATAAAAATGATTCATGTGGGTTGTTTTAAATCTTGAAATTAAATTAAATATTTATCTTCTATGCTATGACAGATAAAGATGATTCATGTAGGATGTTTGAAATCTTGAAATTAAAGTAAATATTTATCTGTTATGCTATGACAGATAAAAATTATTCATGTAGGTTATTTCAAATCTTAAAATTAAAGTAAATATTTATCTGCTATGCTATGACAGATAAAAATGATTAATGTGGGATATTTCAAATCTTAAAATTTAAGTAAATATTTATCTGCTATTCTATGACGGATAAAAATGAAATATGTGGGATATTACAAATCTTGAAATTAAAGAAAATATTTATCAGCTACGCTATGACAGATAAAAATGATTCATGTGGGATATTTTAAATTTTGAAATTAAAGTAAATATTTGTCTGCTATGCTATGACAGATAAAAATGATTCATGTGGGTTATTTCAAATCTTAAAATTAATGGAAATATTTATCTGGTAAGCTATGACAGATAAAAATGATTCATGTTGGATATTTCAAATCTTGAAAGTAAAGTAAATATTTATCTGCTATGCTATGACAAATAAAAATGATTCATGTAGGATATTTCCGATCTTGAAATTAAATAAAATATTTATCTGCTATTCTATGACAGATAAAAATAATTTATGTGGGATATTTCAAATCTTGAAATTAAAGTAAATATTTATCTGTTATGCTATGATAGATAAAAATAATTCACGTGGGATATTTGAAATCTTGAAATTAAAGTAAATATTTATTTGTTATGCTATGACAGATAAAAATGATTCATGTGGGATATTTCAAATCTTCAAATTAAAGTAAATACTTATATGCTATTCTATGACAGATAAAAATGATTCATGTGAGAATTTTAAATCTTAAAATTAATGTAACTGTTTATCTGCTATGCTATGACAGATAAAAATGATTCATGTGGGATATTTGATATCTTGAAATTAAAGTAATCGTTTATCTGTTATGCTATGACAGATAAAAATGATTCATGTGGATATTTCAAATCTTGAAATTAGAGTAAATATATATCTACTATGCTATGATAGATAAAAATGATTCATATGTGATATTTGAAATTTTGAAATTAAAGTAAATATTTATCTTCTATGCTATGACACATAAAAATGATTCATGTCGGATATTTGAAATCTTCAAATTAAACTAAATATTTATCTGCTATGCTATGACAGATAAAAATGATTCATGAAGGATATTTGAAATCTTGAAATTAAAGTAAATATTTATCTGCTATGCTATTACAGATAAAAATGAATCTTGTGGGAAATTTCAAATCTAGAAATTAGAGTAAATATTTATCTACAATGCTATGACAGATAAAAATTATTTATGTGGGATATTTGAAATCTTTAAAGTAAAGTAAATATTTATCTATTATGCTATGACAGATAAAAATGATTCATGTGGGATATTTCAAATCTTGAAAGTAAAGTAAATATTTATTAGCTATGCTATGAAAGATAAAAATGGTTCAGGAGGGATATTTCAAATCTTAAAATTAAAGTAAATACTTATATGCTATTCTATGATAGATAAAAATAATTCATGTGGGATATTTGAAATCTTGAAATTAACGTAACTGTTTATCTGCTATGCTATGACAGATAAAAATAATTCATGTGGGATATTTGATATCTTGAAATTAGAGTAATCATTTATCTGCTATGCTATGACAGATAAAAATGATTCATATGGGATATTTGAAATCTTGAAATTAAAGTAAATATTTATTTGCTACGTTATGACAGATAAAAAAGGTTCTTGTGGGATATTTCAAATCATTAAATTAATGTTAATATTTATCTACTATGCTATGACAGATAAAAATGATTCATGTGGGTTATTTCAAATCTTGAAAGTAACGTAAATATTTATTTGCTATGCTATGACTGATAAAAATGATTCATGTGGAATATTTTAAAATTTGAAAGAAAAGTAAATATTTATCTGCTATGCTATGACTGATAAAAATGATTCATGTTGGATATTTGAAATCGTGAAAGTAAAGTAAATATTTTACTGCTATGCTATGACAGATAAAAATTATTCACGTGGGATATTTCAACTCTTGAAATTCAAGTAATCATTTATCTGTTATGCTATGACAGATAAAAATGATTCATGTGGATATTTCAAATCTCTAAATTTGAGTAAATATTTATCTGTTATACTAGGACAGATAAAAATGATTCATATGAGATATTTAAAATCTTAAAATTAAAGTGAATATTTATATGCTATGCTATGACAGATAAAAATGATTCATGTGGTATATTTCAAATCTTGAAATTAAAGTAAATATTTATTTGTTATGCTATGACATATAAAAATGATTCATTTGGGATATTTGAAATCTTGAAATTAAAGTAAATATTTATCTGGTATGCTATGACAGATAAAAATGATTCATGTGAAATATTTGAAATCTTGAAATTAAAGTACATATTTATATGTTATACTATGACAGATAAAAATGATTCATTTGGGATGTTTGCAATCTTGAAATTAAAGTAAATATTTATCTTCTATGCTATGACAGATAAAAATGATTCATTTGGGATATTTGAAATCTTGAAATTAAAGTAAATATTTATCTGCTATACTATGACATATAAAATAATTCATGTGGAAAATTTAAAATCTTTAAATTAAGGTAAATATTTATCTGCTATTCTTTGACATATAAAAATGATATATGTGGGATATTTGAAAACATGAAATTAAAGAAAATATTTATCTGCTATGTTATGACAGATAAAAATGATTCATGTAGGCTATTTCAAATCTTTAAATTAAAGTAATTATTTATCAACTATGCTATGAAAGATAAACATGATTCTTGTGGGATATTTAATTCTTGAAATTAGAGTAAATATTTATCTGCTATGCTATAACAGATAAAAATTATTCATGTGGAATATTTCAAATCTTGAAAGTAAAGTAAATATTTATCTGCTATGCTATGACTGATAAAAATGGTTCAGGAGGGATATTTGAAATCTTGAAATTAAAGTAAATATTTATCTGCTATGCTATGACGAATAAAAATGATTCATTTGGGATATTTCAAATCTTGAAAGTTAAGTAAATATTTATCTGCTATGCTATGACAGATAAAAATTATTTATGTGGGATATTAGAAATCTTGAAAGTAAAGTAAATATTTATCTATTATGCTATGACAGATAAAAATGATTCATGGTGGATATTTCAAATCTTGAAAGTAAAGTAAATATTTATTAGCTATGCAATGACAGATAAAAATGATTAATGTGGGATATTTCAAATCTTCAAATTAAAGTAAATACTTAAATGCTATTCTATGACAGATAAAAATAATTCATGTGGGATATTTGAAATCTTGAAATTATTGTAACTGTTTATCTACTATGCTATGACAGATAAAAATGATTCATGTGGGATATTTGATATCTTGAAATTAAAGTAATCATTTATCTGCTATGCTATGACAGATAAAAATGATTCATGTGGATATTTCAAATCTTGAAATTAGAGTAAATATTTATCTACTATGCTATGATAGATAAAAATGATTCATATGGGATATTTGAAATTTTGAAATTATAGTAAATATTTATCTGTTATGCTATGACAGATAAAAATGATTCATGTGGGATATTTGAAATCTTCAAATTAAAGTAAATATTTATCTGCTCTGCTATGACAGATAAAAATGATTCATGAAGGATATTAGAAATCTTGAAATTAAAGTAAATATTTATCTGCTATGCTATTACAGATAAAAATAATTCTTGAGGGATATTTCAAATCTTGAAATTAGAGTAAATATTTATCTACTATGCTATGATAGATAAAAATGATTCATATGGCATATTTGAAATTTTGAAATTAAAGTAAATATTTATCTGCTATGCTATGACACATAAAAATGATTCATGTGGGATATTTCAAATCTTGAAATTAAAGAAAGTATTTAGCTGTCATGCTATGCTAGATAAAAATGATTAATGTGGGATATTTCAAATCTTGAATTAAAGTAAATATTTATCTGCTATGCTGTGACAAATAAAAATAATTCATGTGGGATATTTCAAATCATGAAATTAAAGTAAATATTTATCTGTTATGCTATGACAGATAACAATGATTCATGTGGGATACTTTAAATCTTGAAATTAAAGTAAATATTTATCTGCTATACTATGACAGATAAAAATGATTCACGTGGGATATTACAAATTTTTAAAGTTATGTAAATATTTATCTGCTATGCAATGACAAATAAAAATAATTTATGTGGGATATTTGAAATCTTTACATTAAAGTAAATATTTTTTTGCTATGCTATTAAAGATAAAAATGATTCTTGTAGGATATTTCAAATCATGAAATTAAAGTAAATATTTATCTGCTATGCTATGACAAATAAAAATCATTCGTGTGGGATATTTGAAATTTTTAAATTAAAGTAAACATTTATCTGCTATACTATGACAGATAATAATGATTCACGTGGGATATTTCAAATTTTTAAAGTTAAGTAAATATTTATCTGCTATGCTATGACAAATTAAAATGATTAATGTGGGATATTAGAAATCTTGACATTAATGTAAATATTTTTCTGCTATGCTATTAAAGATAAAAATGATTCTTATAGGATATTTCAAATCATGAAATTAAAGTAAATATTTATCTGCTATGCTATGACAAATAAAAATCGTTCGTGTGGGATATTTGAAATTTTAAAATTAAAGTATATACTTATCTGCTATGCTATGACAGATAAAAATGATTCATGTGGGTTGTTTGAAATCGTGAAATTAAAGTAATTATTTATCTTCTATGCTATGACAGATAAAAAATGATTCATATGGGATGTTTGAAATCCTGAAATTAAAGTAAATATTTATCTGTTATGTTATGACAGATAAAAATGATTCATGTGGGATATTTCAAATCTTGAAATTAAAGTAAATATTTATCTGCTATTCTATGACAGATAAAAATGAAATATGTGGGATATTTCAAATCTTGAAATTAAAGAAAATATTTATCTGCTACGCTATGACAGATAAAAATTATTCATGTGGGATATTTTAAATTTTGAAATTAAAGTAAATATTTATTTTCTATGCTATGACAGATAAAAATGATTCATGTGGGATATTTGAAATCTTGAAATTAATGTAAATATTTATCTGGTAAGCTATGACAGATAAAAATGATTCATGTGGGATATTTCAAATCTTGATAGTAAAGTAAATATTTATCTGCTATGCTATGACAAATAAAAAGGATTCATGTAGGATATTTCCAATCTTGAAATTAAAGAAAATATTTATCTTCTATTCTATGACAGATAAAAATGATTTATGTGGGATATTTCAAATCTTGAAATTAAAGTAAATATTTATCTGCTATGCTATGACAGATAAAAATGGTTCATGTGGGATATTTGAAATCTTGAAATTAAAGTAAATTTTTATCTGCTATTTTATGACAGATAAAAATGATTCATGTGGGATATTTGAAATCTTGAAATTAAAGTAAATATTTATCTGTTATGCTATGACAGATAAAAATGATTCATGTGGGATTTTTTGAAATCTTGAAATTAAAGTAAATATTTATTTGCTACGCTATTACATATAAAAATGGTTCTTGTGGGATATTTCAAATCTTTAAATTAAAGTTAATATTTATCTGCTATGCTATGACAGATAAAAATGATTCATGTGGGATATTTCAAATCTTTAAAGTAACATAAATATTTATCTGCTATGCTCTGACAAATAAAAATGATTCATGTGGGATATTTGAATGTTAAGTAAATATTTATCTGCTATGCTATGACAGATAAAAATGATTCATGTGGGATATTTGAAATCTTGAAAGTAAAGTAAATATTTTTCTGTTATGCTTTGACAGATAAAAATGATTCACGTGGAATATTTCAAATCTTGAAATTAAAGTAAATATTTATTTGATATCTTGAAATTTAAGTAATCACTAATCTGTTATGCTATGACAGATAAATTTGATTCATGTGGATATTTCAAATCTTGAAATTTGAGTAAATATTTATCTGCTATGCTATGACAGATAAAAATGATTCATATAGGATAATTAAAATCTTGAAATTAAAGTGAATATTTATCTGTTATGCTATGACAGATAAAAATGATTTATGTGGTATATTTCAAATCTTGAAATCAAAGAAAATATTTATCTGCTATGCTATGACAGATAAAAATGATTCATGTGGGATATTTCAAATCTTGAAAGTAAAGTAAATATTTATCTGTTATGCTATGATTGATAAAAATGATTCATGTGGGATATTTTAAATATTGAAATTAAAGTAAATATTTATCTGTTGTGCTATGACAGATAAAAATGATTCATGTGGGTTATTTGAAATCTTGAAATTAAAGTAAATATTTATCTGCTATGCTCTGACAGATAAAAATGATTCATGTGGAATATTTAAATCTTGAAATTAGAGTAAATATTTATCTGCTATGCTATGAGAGATAAAAAGTAATTTATGTGGGATATTTTAAATCTTAAAATTAAATTAAATATTTATCTGTTATGCTATGACGGATAAAAATGATTCATGTGGGATATTTCAAATATTGAAAGTAAATATTTATCTGCTATGCTATGAAAAATAAAAATGATTCATGTGGGATATTTAAAATCTTGAAATTAAAGTAAATATTTATCTGTTATGATATGACAGATAAAAATGTTCATGTGGGATATTTGATATTTTGAAAGTAAATATTTATCTGTTATGCTATGACATATAAAAATGATTAATGTGAGATATTTGAAATCTTGAAATTAAATATTTATCTGTTATACTATGACAGATAAAAATGATACATGTGGGATATTTGAAATTTTGAAAGTAAATATTTATCTGTTATGATATGACAGATAAAAATTATTTGTTGCCTTGTTGGTGCAATATAATACAACCAAAAATGTTTTGGGCGATATGACTAGCTAGGAAAACGTACTATTTTTTTTTGTTTTTGACAAATTAGATATTTTGACTTGTCATGTGATTTAAGAAAAAAAATTAAATTTTATGTTCTTAAATTAAAGTTAAATCAAATGTATCAAAATATTCTTTAAATTTTGTGATTTTAAATATGGCATGTGAAAATTTAAAATTAAAGTGTTGTCGAAAAAGAAAAGGCATCATTTTTTAAAGGCAAAATGACCTTCTGGACCCTGTATTATGTCGGTTTGGTAAGTTTGATGCTTTTACTTACATGTTTGTTATCTGGACCCTTGAACCCATCAAAAAGTAATATTTTGCACTCTTTGACCGTTGACTTTGCCTATGTGGCAAGGTCATGGTGACTAGGTCAAAGAGAGTGTAGCCACTCGCCTAGTGTGCGAGTGCAGGTCAATTTTTGGCCAATTTTAAAATAGTTAAAAATAAAAAAATTTAAAAATTTAAAAATAAAAAACGATCCTTTTTTCCGCTCCATATTTTTAAATTTAAAAATATTTTTAAAAATTTAAAAATAATTTATTAATATTTTTAAAAAATTAAAAATAATTTAATAATATTTTTAAAATTTTAAAAATAATTTGAAAATATTTTTATATATATTTTTAAAAAGGGTCCTTTTTTCCCTTCATCTTTTAAAATTTTTTAAAAAAAAATTAAAAAATTTTAAAAATAAAAATATTTTTTCCCTCCCCACCCCAGCTCGTCCCCACCCCCACACCCCATCCAGCCCCGTCCCACACTACCCCCATCCCCCCACCCCAACACCCGTCCAGCCCTTCCCCACCCCCACCACAACCCATCCCCACCCTCCACACCCTACCCAGCCCCATCCTACCTCCAACCTATACACCCCACCCCAACCCCCACACCCCACCCCAACATTCTTCCAGCCCCCCCACCCACCCACACGTTCACTTTTTATTTTTTATTTTAATTTTCCCTCTCAATTCAATTCTTTTCATTTTTTTAATTAAAATTTAAATTTGAAATCTTTTTATTTTTTGGGGGGATTAAAATTTAAATTTAAATTGAAAGTGAGTGATAGTGAATATTGAAAAAAAAATAGTAAATTTCGCTTGAAAAAGATTAAACTTTTTGTGAATTTGTTAAAAATATTCAAATTTAAAAATCAAAAATTTATTATGTTTGTATATATGAATTTATAGTTAAAAATTTAAATTAGTTGGAGAAGAATTTTAATTATTTGGAATTGATTTGATGTTTAATTTGTGAGCAAAAATAAAAACATGATTATTCAAATTTTTGTACAATTTATAAATTTTTCTTATTTAACTAATTTTGATATTTAATTTGTTATGTAGCATTTTAAAAATGACTTGAAATTTAATGTAATATTTTTTTTAAATGACGTGGCAGACGTGTCAGGCGTGGCAGGCATGACAGCTGACGTGGGGGAGAGTGTGTTACACTCACCAAAAAAGGGTTTACAATGTTACATTTTAGTGGGTTCAGGGGTCCAGCTGACAAACATGTAAGTAGAGGTGTCCAACTTATAAAACCGACATAGTACAAGGGTCCAGAATGTCATTTTGCCTTTTTAAAATGGATTAAAAATGAGTAAGTCATTCCTTTTAAATGAAGGGATTAATTCAGAATGAACAAAAAGAGAAATATCTCGTATTACATTTAGAATTTCAAGCATCATTAGTAAGATTAATTTAGTAAAAACATATTTCTAATTGTGTTTTAGTTTCTTAATTAAGTAAGGTGTTAAGTCAAGTCAATAAAAAATATTGCACCATCAACTTTTTATAGAATTTTCATATTATTAATTTTCTATTCATTTCATGAGTAATAGAAACTTTTTCCCTTTGTCTGGAGTCGAGGGTCTATCGGAAATAGCCTCTCTCCTTCCTCGGAGGTAGTGGTATGGGCTGCGTACATTTTTTACCCTCCTCAACCCCACTAGGTGAGAATACATTGGGTTTGTTGTTATTGTTGTTGTAGTATTAGTAGTAGAAATTTTTATACCGAACATGATCCTAAACTTGACACCAAATTATAATTTTGACCTTAAACTTTGATAGTGCACAAATAGGACCTTTAACTATTCAAAACCTGAACAAATATGACCTCCGATTTTGCAACCCCATGCGTGAGTTTCACTCGCTCCTACGTGGAAAGGTAATCCAATCACACGGTGCCACATCGTTAAAAGGGATGACTTGGAGGGAGGTCATATTTGTGCAGTTTTGAATAGTTAAAACGTCATATTTGTGCACTGTTAAAGTTTTGCTTTTTGTGTTAAAAAGGCGTTTTTTTTTTTATTATTATTATTTTTTATTTTATTTTATTTCTATAGCTGCAACACCTAACTTTTTTTTAATTAAAAAATCGAACCTGCGCAGTAGGCTGAAGGAAGCGCCCAAAAAGAGCAAATAACACCACTGGGCTATCTAAGTGCCTTGTTTCATGTGGTTCAACATTAATAGACGTATATAAATATAAATTTTCTACCTTATATATATAACGTAACTTTTTTACCGAGGGGGTTCGGATGAACCCCATGACAAACACGTAGGTCTACCCCTGCATTAATTTAATAATATTTTAATAACGTTAATTTAATAACATTGTAATAACGTTAATTTGATAACGTTAATTCAATATACTACTACTACTATCCTTAATAACGTTAATTTAATAACGTTTTATTAAAACTATAATTTTTTTATTATTAGTATAGTTTCATCTTTAATTTAATAGTTAAATAAATTATATTTAGATATATTATATAACTTAATTTCACCCTCTGCTTTATAATATATATACATACCCGCGCGATTTTTTCGTATGAGGCTGACCCACCTAATTAATAAATCTTCAATATTGCTCTTTTTCCGCAATGACAAGAAATTAGATGTTATTTTCATCTTTGAGCCAAAAATAATAGTGAAAAGTCATTTAAAGGTCATATTTGTGCACTCCAAAGTTTAAGGTCATATTTATGTATTATGCCCTTAGATTTTAAGCTGGACGCGCCCAGTTTTGCGTGTTGACCACGCGTTTTGCCACGTAGGATTGAAGGTCATATTTGTGCACTGTCAAAGTTATAATTTGGTGTCAAGTTTAGGGTCATTTTTATGTATTAACTCTATTATTATTGAACAGAAACTTATACATAGTCCCCGAATTATTATTACTCAAGCTAAGTCTCAAGAATATAGCTAAAACAAGAGAGAAAACTACGAGATAAATATTTAAAATTTTCAAATTAACAAGTAATTTAAGATAAGTATTTTTTAAAAACTAGGAGAAATACTTTGAGACGTGACAGTAACTGCTCTATAAAAATAATCAAATGGATGTTTTTGCCTTTTATGTCTTACTCTATTGACGATACAATAATATTTTTGAACTTTTGTCACATGTGCCTTTTAGACCTATAAATGATATAATTAAATACAGAAACCTAAAAGACTGCATGCATGCAGAAAGGATATGCACCTTTATCACACAAAGGGTTCTATATTATTAAAGGGACACAGACAGAAATGGTCAAATGTGTCTTATAGCAAGTTGTCAATGGGAGAATTACTTCCTCCGTTATACTAAAAATAAATGTTCAATAATACTTATTTAATTTATAAAATTAATGAATAATTTATTTATTTATTTTTTCTTTAAAATTAAATGCAATTGAATATTCAAAGTATTTTTCAAAACATTAAAATTATCCCTATCATTTAATAGTTTTTAATATGCGTGTCAAGTCAATAAGAGGCAACTATTGATGAACGGAGGAAGTATTTTTGAATTGAAATGGTTTAAAAAGATAATTTGTTTATCTTAAACTTCTAAAACGATAATTAATTTGAGATAAATACTTTTAGAAACCGCAACAGATAATTTGAGATAGAGAAAAATGCTCTATAAAAGCAGAGGCGGAGCTAGCTTGTGAACCTTCTTTGACTGAAAATTATATTATTTATGCGCAGTGACGAATTCAGGTTTTGAAGCCTGTGGGTGCACTAGTGTTATCAAACGGACGCATAAGACCTGAAGCAAGACTCAAAATGTGTTGAGCACTCGTAATGTGCAGTTTAGGTTTTAATTTCTAAAAACTATATTTTTTCTTGTCAATGAGGCTTTCTAAAGAGACGAACACTAAATCAATTGACATTTCACTTTTATCAAAAAAAAAAAAAGCTTTGTTCATATATTTTCCATTCATGCTTACATTATTAGTCTTGGACTAGACATATATTTATATTTTTTTCTCCCTTTATGTCTTTTTTCGTTAAATCTCACGCTATATTTGTACTTTATACTTAAACACAATGGACCTTGAAGTTTTTTTGCGTTTTTCACTTTTGATAATACTGTGGTGCATGCAACAATATATCTTAACGTAAATGTTAGCAAGATTTTCAATATCGATTAAGGGATATTATCACATTCGATTGATCGATAAAATTTTCTCTAATATTTTTATTTATCAAAATATTACTGCAATACAATTTGGTAGTACATACAAGGTGTAAGGTATTAGTGTCAGTCTTATGTATACAAAAAAAAATACTATTATCAAGCTGTCAAAAGAGATATCATAATGGTCAGAGGGGAAACAAGAAGTGCTCTCAAGCGAGGATAAAAAGAAATAAATTAAACATTATTTATTAATCAACATAATTTTTAAAATAATAAATTATATCTTTAAAAGACAATACGATAAAAATTATTTGTTATTAATTATTTCTTAATTGTGTCAAGTTGATAGTGGATAAATATTATTGAAAGGATGGAGCACTAATATTATACATCAACTAATAAAGACCATAAGATAAATATTACAATCAATCAGGTCTGCAAGTTTCACATCTAATAAGTAATATTTGATTTGGTAATTTACAATATAGATAGATAAATAGATATTTCTAAAATATTCTAAGAAATTTAGTAAAATAATCATATCAATTACTATTTGGGATATTTGATATCTTGAAATTAAAGTAATCATTTATCTGCTATGCTATGACAGATAAAAATGATTCATGTGGGATATTTAAAATCTTTAAATTAAAGTAAATATTTATCTACTATGATATGATAGATAAAAATTATTCATGAAGGATATTTGAAATTTTGAATTTAAAGTAAATATTTATCTGCTATGCTATTACAGATAAAAATGATTCTTGTAGGATATTTCAAATCTTGAAATTAGAGTAAATATTTATCTACTATATGGGATATTTGAAATTTTAAAATTAAAGTAAATATCTATCTGCTATTCCATGACTCATAAAAATGATTCATGTGGGATATTTCAAATCTTGAAATTAAAGGAAGTATTTAGCTGTCATGTTATGCCATATAAAAATGATTAATGTGGGATATTTCAAATCTTGAATTAAAGTAAATATTTATCTGCTATGCTGTGACAGATAAAAATAATTCATGTGGGATATTTAAAATCATGAAATTAAAGTAAATATTTATTTGCTATGCTATGCCAGATAAAAATGATTCTTGTGGTATATTTGAAGTTTTAAAATTAAAGTAAATATTTATCTGCTAAGCTATGACAGATAACAATGATTCATGTGAGATATTTCAAATCTTGAAATTAAAGTAAATATTTATCTGCTATACTATGACAGATAAAAATGATTCACGTGGGATATTTTAAATTTTTAAAGTTAAGTATATATTAATCTGCTAGGCTATGACAAATAAAAATGATTCATGTGGGATATTAAAAATCTTGACATTAAAGTAAATATTTTTCTTCTATGCTATTAAAGATAAAAATGATTCTTGTAGAATATTTCAAATCATGAAATTAAAGTAAATATTTATCTGCTATGCTATGACAAATAAAAATCGTTCGTGTGGGATATTTGAAATTTGAAAATTAAAGTATATATTTATCTGCTATTCTATGACAGATAAAAATGATTCATGTGGGTTGTATGAAATCTTAAAATTAAAGTAAATATTTATCTTCTATGCTATGACAGATAAAAATGATTCATGTGAGATGTTTGAAATCTTAAAATTAAAGTAAATATTTATCTGTTATGTTATGACCAATAAAAATGATTCATGTGGGATATATCAAATCTTGAAATTAAAGTAAATATTTATCTGCTATGCTATGACAGATAAAAATGATTAATGTGGGATATTTCAAATCTTGAAATTAAAGTAAATATTTATCTGCTATTCTATGATAGATAAAAATGAAATAAGTGGGATATTTCAAATCTTGAAATTAAAAAAAATATTTATCTGCTACGTTATGACAAATAAAAATGATTCATGTGGGATATTTTAAATTTTGAAATAAAGTAAATATTTATCTGCTATGCTATGACAGATAAAAATGATTCATGTGGAATATTTGAAATCTTAAAATTAATGTAAATATTTATCTGGTAAGCTATGACAGATAAAAATGATTCATGTGGGATATTTCAAATCTTGAAAGTAAAGAAAATATTTATCTGTTATGCTATAACAGATAAAAATGATTCATGTAGGATATTTCCAATCTTGAAATTAAAGAAAATATTTATCTGCTATTCTATGAAAGATGAAAATGATTTATGTGGGATATTTCAAATCTTGAAATTAAAGTAAATATTTATTTGTTATGCTATGATAGATAAAAATTGTTCATGTGGGATATTTGAAATCTTGAAATTAAAGTAAATTTTTATCTGCTATTTTATGACAGATAAAAATGATTCATGTGGGATATTTGAAATCTTGAATTAAAGTAAATATTTATCTGTTATGCTATGACAGATAAAAATGATTCATGTGGGATATTTAAAATCTTGAAATTAAAGTAAATATTTATTTGCTACGCTATGACAGATAAAAATGGTTCATGTGGGATATTTCAAATCTTTAAATTAAAGTTAATATTTATCTGCTATGCTATGACAGATGAAAATGATTCATGTGGGATATTTCAAATATTGAAAGTAACATAAATATTTATCTGCTATGCTATGACAGATAAAAATTATTCATGTGGGATATTTAAAATTTTGAAAGTAAAGTAAATATTTATCTACTATGCTATGACAGATTAAAATGATTCATCTGAAATATTTGAAATCTTGTAAGCAAAGTAAATATTTTTCTGCTATGCTATGACAGATAAAAATGATTCACGTGAGATATTTCAAATCATGAAATTAAAGTAAATATTTATTTGATATCTTGAAATGAAAGTAATCATTTATCTGTTATGCTATGACAGATAAATATGATTCATGTGGATATTTAAAATCTTGAAATTTGAGTAAATATTTATCTGCTATGCTTTGACAGATAAAAATGTTTCATATGAGATAATTAAAATCTTGAAATTAATGTGAATATTTATCTGCTATGCTATGACAGATAAAAATAATTCATGTGGTATATTTCAAATCATGAAATCAAAGAAAATATTTATCAGCTATGCTATGGCAGATAAAAATGATTCATGTTGATATTTCAAATCTTGAAAGTAAAGTAAATATTTATCTGTTATGCTATGATTGATAAAAATGGTTCATGTGGGATATTTGAAATATTAAAATTAAAGTAAATATTTATCTGCTATGCTATGACAGATAAAAATGATTCATGTGGGATATTTGAAATCTTGAAATTAAAGTAAATATTTATCTGCTATGCTCTGACAGATAAAAATGATTCATGTAGGATATTTCAAATTTTTAAAGTTATTTAAATATTTATCTGCTATGCAATGACAAATAAAAATGATTCATGTGGGTTGTTTGAAATCTTGAAATTAAAGTAAATATTTATCTTCTATGCTATGACAGATAAAAATAATTCATGTAGGATGTTTGAAATCTTGAAATTAAAGTAAATATTTATCCGTTATGCTATGACAGATAAAAATTATTCATGTAGGATATTTTAAATTTTTAAAGTTAAGTAAATATTTATCTGCTATGCAAAGACAAATAAAAATGATTCATGTGGGATATTTGAAATCTTGACATTAAAGTAAATATTTTTCTTCTATGCTATTAAAGATAAAAATGATTCTTGTAGGATATTTCAAATCATGAAATTAAATTAAATATTTGTCTGCTATGCTATGACAAATAAAAACCATTCGTGTGGGATATTTTAAATTTTGAAATTAAAGTATATATTTATCTGCTATGCTATAACAGATAAAAATGATTCATGTGGGTTGTTTGAAATCTTGAAATTAAAGTAAATATTTATCTTCTATGCTATGACAGATAAAAATGATTCATGTAGGATGTTTGAAATCTTGAAATTAAAGTAAATATTTATCTGTTATGCTATGACAGATAAAAATTATTCATGTAGGTTATTTAAAATCTTAAAATTAAAGTAAATATTTATCTGCTATGCTATGACAGATAAAAATGATTAATGTGGGATATTTCAAATCTTGAAATTTAAGTAAATATTTATCTTCTATTCTATGTCAGATAAAAATGAAATATGTGGGATATTTCAAATCTTGAATTTAAAGAAAATATTTATCAGCTACGCTATGACAAATAAAAATGATTCATGTGGGATATTTTAAATTTTGAAATTAAAGTAAATATTTATCTGCTATGCTATGACAGATAAAATTTATTCATGTGGGTTATTTCAAATCTTGAAATTATTGGAAATATTTATCTGGTAAGCTATGACAGATAAAAATGATTCATGTGGGATATTTCAAATCTTGAAAGTAAAGTAAATATTTATCTGCTATGCTATGACAAATAAAAATAATTCATGTAGGATATTTCCGAGCTTGAAATTAAACAAAATATTTATATGCTTTTCTATGGCAGATAAAAATAATTTATGTGGGATATTTCAAATATTGAAATTAAAGTAAATATTTATCTGCTACGCAATGACAAATAAAAAGGATTCATGTGGGATATTTTAAATCTTCAAATTAATGTATATACTTATATGCTATTCTATGACAGATAAAAATGATTCATGTGGAAATTTGAAATCTTAAAATTAATGTAACTGTTTATCTGCTATGCTATGACAGATAAAAATGATTCATGTGTGATATTTGATATCTTGAAATTAAAGTAATCATTTATCTGCTATGCTATGACAGATAAAAATGATTCATGTGGATATTTCAAATCTTGAAATTAGAGTAAATATTTATCTACTATGCTATGATAGATAGAAATGATTCATTTGTGATATTTGAAATTTTGAAATTAAAGTAAATATTTATCTGCTATGCTATGACAGATAAAAATGATTCATGAAGGATATTTGAAATCTTGAAATTAAAGTAAATATTTATCTGCTATGCTATTACAGATAAAAATGATTCATGAGGGATATTTCAAATCTTGAAATTAGAGTAAATATTTATCTACTATGCTATGATTGATAAAAATGATTCATATGGCATATTTGAAATTTTGAAATTAGAGTAAATATTTATCTGCTATGCTTTAACAGATAAAAATAATTCATGTGGGATATTTCAAATGTGAAAGTAAAGTAAATAGTTTTCTGCTATGCTATGACTGATAAAAATGGTTCATGAGGGATATTTGAAATCTTGCAATTAAAGTAAATATTTATCTACTATGCTATGACAGATCAAAATGATTCATATGAGATATTTGAAATCTTGAAATTAAAGTATATATTTATATGTTATCCTATGACAGATAAAAATGATTCATGTGGGATATTTTAAATCTTGAAATTAAAGAAAAATTTTATCCGCTATGCTATGACATATAAAAATGATTCATGTAAGATATATTGGAAATCTTGAAATTAAAGTAAATATTTATCTACTATGCCATGACAGATAAAAATGATTAATGTGTGATATTTGAAATCATAAAATTAAAGTAAATATTTATCTGCTATGCAATGACAGATTAAAATGATTCATGTGAGATATTTTAAATCTTGAAATTAAAGTAAATATTTATCTGCTATGCTATAATAGATAAAAATGATTCATGTGGGATATTTCAAATCTTGAAATCAAATAAAATATTTATCTTCTATGCTGTGACACAAAAAAATGATTCATGTGGGATATTTTAAATCTTGAAATTAATGTAAATATTTATCTGCTATACTATGACAGATAAAAATGATTAATGTAGGATATTTCAAATCTTGAAATTAAAGTAATTATTTATCTGCTATACTATGAAAGATAAAAATGATTCAATTGAGATGTTTGAAATCTTGAAATTTAAGTAAATATTTATCTGCTATGCTATAACAAATAATAATAATTTATGTGAGATATTTGAAATCTTGAAATTAAAGTAAATATTTATCTGTTATGCTATGACAGATAAAAATGATTCATGTGGGATATTTCAAATCTTGAAATTAAAGAAAATTTTTATCTACTATGCTATGACCGATAAAAATGATTCATGTGAGATATATTGGAAATCTTGAAATTAAAGTAAATATTTATCTACTATGCCATGACAGATAAAAATGATTCATGTGTGATATTTGAAATCTTGAAATTAAAGTAAATATTTATCTGCTATGCTATAACAAATAAAAATAATTTATGTGGGATAATTAAAATATTGAAATTAAAGAAAATATTTATCTGTTATGCTATGACAGATAAAAATGATTCATGTGGGAAATTTCAAATCTTGAAATTAAAGAAAATTTTTATCTGCTATGCTATGACAAATAAAAATGATTCATGTGAGATATATTGGAAATCTTGAAATTAAAGTAAATATTTATCTACTATGCCATGACAGATAAAAATGATTCATGTGTGATATTTGAAATCTTGAAATTAAAGTAAATATTTATCTTCTATGCTATGACAGATAAAAATGATTCATGTGAGATATTTGAAATCTTGAAATTAAAGTAAATATTTATATGCTATGCTATGACAGATAAAAATGATTCATGTGAAATATTTCAAATCTTAAATTAAAGAAAAATTTTATCTGTTATGCTATGACATATAAAAATGATTCATGTGAGATATATTGAAAATCATGAAATTAAAGTAAATATTTATCTACTATGCCATGACAGATGAAAATGATTCATGTGTGATATTTGAAATCATGAAATTAAAGTAAATATTTATCTGCTATGCAATGACAGATAAAAATGATTCGTGTGTGATATTTAAAATCTTTAAATTAAAGTAAATATTTATCTGCTATGCAATGACAAATAAAAATTATTCATGTGAGATATTTTAAATCTTGAAATTAAAGTAAATATTTATCTGCTATGCTATGATAGATAAAAATGATTCATTTGGGATATTTCAAGTCTTGAAAGTTAAGTAAATATTTATCTGCTATGCTATGACAGATAAAAACTATTTATGTGGGATATTTGAAATCTTGAAAGTAAAGTGAATATTTATCTATTATGCTATGACAGATAAAAATGATTCATGTGAGATATTTCAAATATTGAAAGTAAAGTAAATATTTATTAGCTATGCAATGACAGATAAAAATAATTTATGTGGGATATTTTGAAATCTTAAAATTATTGTAACTGTTTATCTGCTACGCTATGACAAATAAAAATAATTCATGTGGGATATTTGATATCTTGAAATTAAAGTAATCATTTATTTGCTATGCTATGAGAGATAAAAATAATTCATGTGGGATATTTGAAAGCTTGAAGTTATTGTAACTGTTTATCTGCTATGCTGTGACAGATAAAAATGATTCATGTGGGATATTTGATATCTTGAAATTAAAGTAATAATTTACCTACTATGCTATGACAGATAAAAATGATTCATGTGGATATTTCAAATCTTTAAATTAGAGTAAATATTTATCTACTATGCTATGATAGATAATAATGATTCGTATGGGATATTTGAAATTTTGAAATTAAAGTAAATATTTATCTGTTATGCTATGACAGATAAAAATGATTCATGTGGGATATTTGAAATCTTCAAATTAAAGTAAATATTTTTCTGCTATGCTATTAAAGATAAAAATGATTCTTGTAGGATATTTCAAGTCATGAAATTAAATTAAATATTTGTCTGCTATGCTATGACAAATAAAAACCATTCGTGTGGGATATTTTAAATTTTGAAATTAAAGTATATATTTATCTGCTATGCTATAACAGATAAAAATGATTCATGTGGGTTGTTTGAAATCTTGAAATTAAAGTAAATATTTATCTGTTATGCTATGACAGATAAAAATTATTCATGTAGGATATTTAAAATCTTAAAATTAAAGTAAATATTTATCTGCTATGCTATGACAGATAAAAATGATTAAAGTGGGATATTTCAAATCTTGAAATTTAAGTAAATATTTATCTTCTATTCTATGTCAGATAAAAATGAAATATGTGGGATATTTCAAATCTTGAAATTAAAGAAAATATTTATCAGCTACGCTATGATAAATAATAATGATACATGTGGGATATTTTAAATTTTGAAATTAAAGTAAATATTTATCTGCTATGCTATGACAGATAAAATTTATTCATGTGGGTTATTTCAAATCTTGAAATTAATGGAAATATTTATCTGGTAAGCTATGACAGATAAAAATAATTCATGTGGGATATTTCAAATCTTGAAAGTAAAGTAAATATTTATCTGCTATGCTATGACAAATAAAAATGATTCTTGTAGGATATTTCCGAGCTTGAAATTAAACAAAATATTTATCTGCTTTTCTATGACAGATAAAAATAATTTATGTGGGATATTTCAAATCTATAAATTAAAGTAAATATTTATCTGCTATGCTATGACAAAGAAAAATGATTCATGTGGGATATTTTAAATCTTCAAATTAAAGTAAATACTTATATGCTATTCTATGACAGATAAAAATGATTCATGTGGGAATTTGAAATCTTAAAATTAATGTAACTGTTTATCTGCTATGCTATGACAGATAAAAATGATTCATGTGTGATATTTGATATCTTGAAATTAAAGTAATCATTTATCTGCTATGCTATGACAGATAAAAATGATTCATGTGGAAATTTCAAATCTTGAAATTAGAGTAAATATTTATCTACTATGCTATGATAGATAGAAACGATTCATTTGTGATATTTGAAATTTTGAAATTAAAGTAAATATTTATCTGCTATGCTATGACACATAAAAATAATTCATGTTGGATATTTGAAATCTTCAAATTAAAGTAAATATTTATCTGCTATGCTATGACAGATAAAAATGATTCATGAAGGATATTTAAAATCTTGAAATTAAAGTAAATATTTATCTGCTATGCTATTACAGTTAAAAATGATTCTTGTGGGATATTTCAAATCTAGAAATTAGAGTAAATATTTATCTACAATGCTATGACAGATAAAAATTATTTATGTGGGATATTTGAAATCATTAAAGTAAAGTAAATATTTATCTATTATGCTATGACAAATAAAAATAATTCATGTGGGATATTTCAATTCTTGAAAGTAAAGTAAATATTTATTAGCTATGCTATGACAGATAAAAATGATTCATGTGGGATATTTCAAATCTTCAAATTAAAGCAAATACTTATATGCTATTCTATGATAGATAAAAATAATTCATGTGAGATATTTGAAATCTTTAAATTAATGTAACTGTTTATCTGCTATGCTATAAAGATAAAAATAATTCATGTGAGATATTTGATATCTTGAAATTAGAGTAATCATTTATCTGCTATGCTATGACATATAAAATTGATTCAATTGGGATATTTGAAATCTTGAAATTAAAGTAAATATTTATCTGTTATGCTATGACAGATAAAAATGAATCATGTGGGATATTTGAAATCTTGAAATTAAAGTAAATATTTATTTGCTACGTTATGACAGATAAAAATGGTTCATGTGGGATATATTAAATCTTTAAATTAAAGTTAATATTTATCTACTATGCTATGACAGATAAAAATGATTCATGTGGGATATTTCAAATCTTGAAAGTAACGTAAATATTTATCTGCTATACTATGACAGATAAAAATGATTAATGTGGGATATTTTAAATTTTGAAAGTATAGTAAATATTTATCTGCTATGCTATGACTGATAAAAATGATTCATGTTGGATATTTTAAGTCGTGAAAGTAAAGTAAATATTTTACTGCTATGCTATGACAGATAAAAATGATTCACGTGGAATATTTCAAATCTGTAAATTAAAGTAAATATTTATTTGATATATTGAAATTAAAGTAATCATTTATCTGTTAAGTTATGACAGATAAAAATGATTCATGTGAATATTTCAAATCTTGAAATTTCAGTAAATATTTATCTGTTATACTATGACAGATAAAAATGATTCATATGAGATATTTAAAATCTTGAAATTAAAGTGAATATTTATCTGCTATGCTATGACAGATAAAAATGATTCATGTGGTATATTTCAAATCTTGAAATTAAAGTAAATATTTATTTGTTATGCTATGACATATAAAAATGATTCATGTGTGATATTTGAAATCTTGAAATTAAAGTAAATATTTATCTGCTATGCTATGACAGATAAAAATGATTCATGTGAAATATTTGAAATCTTGAAATTAAAGTACATATTTATATGCTATACTATGACAGATAAAAATGATTCCTTTGGGATGTTTGCAATCTTGAAATTAAAGTAAATATTTATCTTCTATGCTATGACAGATAAAAATGATTTATTTGGGATATTTGAAATCTTGATATTAAAGTAAATATTTATCTGCTATGCTATGACATATAAAATAATTCATGTGGAAAATTTAAAATCTTTAAATTAAAGTAAATATTTATCTGCTATTCTTTGACATATAAAAATGAAATATGTGGGATATTTGAAAACATGAAATTAAAGAAAATATTTATCTGCTATGCTATGACAGATAAAAATGATTCATGTAGGCTATTTCAAATCTTTAAATTAAAGTAATTATTTATTTGCTATGCTATGTCAGATAAAAATAATTCATGTGGGATATTTAAATCTCGAAATTAGAGTAAATATTTATGTGCTATGCTATAATAGATAAAAATGATTCACGTGGGATATTTCAAATCTTGAAAGTAAAGTAAATATTTATCTGCTATGCTATGACTGATAAAAATGGTTCAGGAGGGATATTTGAAATCTTGAAATAAAAGTAAATATTTATCTGCTATGCTATGACAGATAAAAATGATTCATTTGGGATATTTCAAATCTTGAAAGTTAAGTAAATATTTATCTGCTATGCTACGACAGATAAAAATTATTTATGTGGGATATTTGAAATCTTGAAAGTAAAGTAAATATTTATCTATTATCCTATGACAGATAAAAATGATTCATGTGGGATATTTCAAATCTTGAATTAAAGTAAATATTTATCTGCTATGCTGTGACAGATAAAAATAATTCATGTGTGAAATTTAAAATCATGAAAATAAAGTAAATATTTATTTGCTATGCTATGCTAGATAAAAATGATTCTTGTGGTATATTTGAAGTTTTAAAATTAAAGTAAATATTTATCTGCTATGCTATGACAGATAAAAATGATTAATGTGGGATATTTCAAATCTTGAAATTAAAGTAAATATTTATCTGCTATTCTATGACAGATAAAAATGAAATATGTGGGATATTTCAAATTTTGAAATTAAAAAAAATATTTATCTGCTACGTTATGACAGATAAAAATGATTCATGTGGGATATTTTAAATTTTGAAATAAAGTAAATATTTATCTGCGATGCTATGACAGATAAAAATGATTCATGTGGGATATTTAAAATCTTAAAATTAATATAAATATTTATCTGGTAAGCTATGACAGATAAAAATGATTCATGTGGGATATTTCAAATCTTGAATGTAAAGAAAATATTTATCCGTTATGCTATAACAGATAAAAATGATTCATGTAGGATATTTCCAATCTTGAAATTAAAGAAAATATTTATCTGCTATTCTATGACAGATGAAAATGATTTATGTGGGATATTTTAAATCTTGAAATTAAAGTAAATATTTATCTGCTATGCTATGATAGATAAAAATTGTTCATGTGGGATATTTGAAATCTTGAAATTAAAGTAAATTTTTATCTGCTATTTTATGACAGATAAAAATGATTCATGTAGGATATTTGAAATTTTGAATTAAAGTAAATATTTATCTGTTATGCTATGACAGATAAAAATGATTCATGTGGAATTTTTAAAATCTTGAAATTAAAGTAAATATTTATTTGCTACGCTATGACAGATAAAAATGGTTCATGTGGGATATTTCAAATCTTTAAATTAAAGTTAATATTTATATGCTATGCTATGACAGATGAAAATGATTCATGTGGGATATTTCAAATATTGAAAGTAACATAAATATTTATCTGCTATGCTATGACAGATAAAAATTATTCATGTGGGATATTTGAAATTTTGAAAGTAAAGTAAATATTTATCTACTATGCTATGACAGATTAAAATGATTCATCTGAGATATTTGAAATCTTTAAGTAAAGTAAATATTTTTCTGCTTTTCTATGACAGATAAAAATGATTTATGTGGGATATTTCAAATCTTGAAATTAAAGTAAATATTTCTCTGCTATGCTATGTCAAATAAAAATGATTCATGTGGGATATTTTAAATCTTCAAATTAAAGTAAATACTTATATGCTATTCTATGACAGATAAAAATGATTCATGTGGGAATTTCAAATCTTAAAATTAATGTAACTGTTTATCTGCTATGCTATGAAAGATAAAAATGATTCATGTGTGATATTTGATATCTTGAAATTAAAGTAATCATTTATCTGCTATGCTATGACAGATAAAAATGATTCATGTGGAAATTTCAAATCTTGAAATTAGAGTAAATATTTATCTACTATGCTATGATAGATAGAAATGATTCATTTGTGATATTTGAAATTTTTAAATTAAAGTAAATATTTATCTACTATGCTATGACATATAAAAATAATTCATGTGGGATATTTGAAATCTTCAAATTAAAGTAAATATTTATCTGCTATGCTATAACAGATAAAAATGATTCATGAAGGATATTTGAAATCTTGAAATTAAAGTAAATATTTGTCTGCTATGCTATTACAGTTAAAAATGATTCTTGTGGGATATTTCAAATCTAGAAATTAGAGTAAATATTTATCTACAATGCTATGACAGATAAAAATTACATATGTGGGATATTTGAAATCTTTAAAGTAAAGTAAATATTTATCTATTATGCTATGACAAATAAAAATAATTCATGTGGGATATTTCAAATCTTGAAAGTAAAGTAAATATTTATTAGCTATGCTATGACAAATAAAAATGATTCATGTGGGATATTTCAAATCTTCAAATTAAAGCAAATACTTATATGCTATTCTATGATAGATAAAAATAATTCATGTGGGATATTTGAAATCTTGAAATTAATGTAACTGTTTATCTGCTATGCTATGAAAGATAAAAATTATTCATGTGGGATATTTGATATCTTGAAATTAGAGTAATCATTTATCTGCTATGCTATGACATATAAAATTGATTCAAATGGGATATTTGAAATCTTGAAATTAAAGTAAATATTTATCTGTTATGCTATGACAGATAAAAATGAATCATGTGGGATATTTGAAATCTTGAAATTAAAGTAAATATTTATTTGCTACGTTATGACAGATAAAAATGGTTCATGTGAGATATTTTAAATCTTTAAATTAAAGTTAATATTTATCTACTATGCCATGACAGAAAAAACGATTCATGTGTGATATTTAAAATCTTGAAATTAAAGTAAATATTTATCTGCTATGCTATAACAAATAAAAATAATTTATGTGGGATATTTGAAAACTTGAAATTAAAGTAAATATTTATCCGCTATGCTATGACAGATAAAAATTATTCATGTGGGATATTTCAAATATTGAAAGTAAAGTAAATATTTATTAGCTATGCAATGACAGATAAAAATAATTAATGTGGGATATTTTAAATCTTCAAATTAAAGTAAATACTTATATGCTATTCTATGATAGATAAAAATAATTCATGTGGGATATTTTGAAATCTTAAAATTATTGTAACTGTTTATCTGCTACGCTATTACAAATAAAAATGATTCATGTGGGATATTTGATATCTTGAAATTAAAGTAATCATTTATCTGCTATGCTATGACAGATAAAAATAATTCATGTGGGATATTTGAAATATTGAAATTATTGTAACTGTTTATCTGCTATGCTATGACAGATAAAAATGATTCATGTGGGATATATGAAATCTTGAAATTAAAGTAATAGTTTATCTACTATGCTATGACAGATAAAAATGATTCATGTGGATATTTCAAATCTTTAAATTAGAGTAAATATTTATCTACTATGTTATGATAGATAAAAATGATCGTATGGGATATTTGAAATTTTGAAATTAAAGTAAATATTTATTTGTTATGCTATGACAGATAAAAATGATTCATGTGGGATATTTGAAATCTTCAAATTAAAGTAAATATTTATCTGCTATGCTATGACAGATAAAAATGATTCATGAAGGATATTTGAAATCTTGAAATTAAATTAAATATTTATCTGCTATGCTATTACAGATAAAAATGATTCTAGTGGGATATTTCAAATCTTGAAATTAGAGTAAATATTTATCTACTATGCTATGATTGATAAAAATGATTCATATGGCATATTTGAAATTTTGAAATTAGAGTAAATATTTATCTGCTACGCTTTAACAGATAAAAAAGATTCATGTGGGATATTTCAAATCTTGAAAGTAAAGTAAATATTTTTCTGCTATGCTATGACTGGTAAAAATGGTTCATGAGTGATATTTAAAATCTTGAAATTAAAGTAAATATTTATCTGTTATGCTATGACAGATAAAAATGATTCATGTGAGATATATGAAATCTTGAAATTAAAGTATATATTTATATGTTATCCTATGACAGATAAAAATGATTCATGTGGGATATTTCAAATCTTGAAATTAAAGAAAAATTTTATCTGCTATGCTATGACATATAAAAATGATTCATGTGAGATATATTGGAAATCTTGAAATTGAAGTAAATATTTATCTACTATGCCATGACAGATAAAAATGATTCATGTGTGATATTTGAAATCTTAAAATTAAAGTAAATATTTATCTGCTATGCAATGACAGATAAAAATGATTCATGTGAGATATTTTAAATCTTGAAATTAAAGTAAATATTTATCTGTTATGCTATAATAGATAAAAATGATTCATGTGAGATATTTCAAATCTTGAAATTAAATAAAATATTTATCTTCTATGTTGTGACACAAAAAAATGATTCATGTGGGATATTTAAGATCTTGAAATTAATGTAAATATTTATCTGCTATACTATGACAAATAAAAATTATTAATGTAGGATATTTCAAATCTTGAAATTAAAGTAATTATTTATCTGCTATACTATGACAAATAAAAATGTTTCATTTGAGATGTTTGAAATCTTGAAATTTAAGTAAATATTTATCTGCTATGCTATAACAAATAAAAATAATTTATGTGGGATATTTGAAATCTTGAAATTAAAGTAAATATTTATCTGCTATGCTATGACAGATAAAAATGATTCATGTGGGATATTTCAAAACTTGAAATTAAAGAAAAATTTTATCTGCTATGCAATGACAGATAAAAATGATTCATGTGAGATATATTGAAAATCTTGAAATTAAAGTAAATATTTATCTACTATGCCATGACAGATAAAAATGATTCAAGTGTGATAATTGAAATCTTGAAATTAAAGTAAATATTTATCTGCTATGCTATGACAGATAAACATGATTCATGTGAGATATTTGAAATCTTGAAATTAAAGTAAATATTTATATGCTATGCTATGACAGATAAAAATGATTCATGTGGGATATTTCAAATCTTGAAATTAAAGAAAAATTTTATCTGCTATGCTATGACATATAAAAATGATTCATGTGAGATATATTGGAAATCTTGAAATTAAAGTAAATATTTATCTACTATGCCATGACAGATAAAAATGATTCATGTGTGATATTTAAAATCTTGAAATTAAAATAAATATTTATCTACTATGCCATGACAGATAAAAATGATTCATGTGTGATATTTGAAATCTTGAAATTAAAGTATATATTTATCTGCTATGCAATGACTGTTAAAAATGATTCATGTGAGATATATTTAAAATCTTGAAATAAAAGTAAATATTTATCTGCATTGCTATGTCAGATAAAAATGATTCATGTGGATATTTCAAATCTTGAAATTAAAGAAAGTATTTATCTTCTATGCTGTGACAGATAAAAATGATTCATGTGAGATATTTCAAATCTTAAAATTAAAGTAAATATTTATCTGCTATGCTATGACAGATAAAAATAATTCATGTGGGTTATTTAAAATCTTGAAATTAAAGTAAATATTTATCTTAATTGCTATGTCAGATAAAAATGATTCATGTGGGATATTTCAAATCTTAAAATTAAAGAAAATATTTATCTACTATGTTGTGACAGATAAAAGTTATTCATGTGAGATATTTCAAATCTTGAAATTAAAGTAATTATTTATCTGCTATGATATGACAGATAAAAATGATTCATGTGAGATATTTAAAATCTTGATATTAAATTAAATATTTATCTGCAATACTATGACAGATAAAAATAATTCATGTGTGATATTTCAAATCTTTAAATTAAAAAAAATATTTATCTGCTCATCTATGACAGATAAATATGATTCATGTCATATATTTCAAATCTTGAAATTAAAGTAAATATTTATCTGCTATGCTATGACAGATAAAAATGATTCATGTGGGAGATTTGAAATCTTGAAATTAAAGTAAATATTTATCTGCTATGCTATGAGAGATAAAAATGATTCATGTAGGAGATTTTATATCTTGAAATAAAGAAAATATTAATCTGCCATGCAATGACAGTTAAAAATGATTCATGTGGGAGATTTGAAATCTTGAAATTAAAGTAAATATTTATCTGTTATGCTATGACAGATAAAAATGATTCATGTGGGAGATTTTAAATCTTGAAATAAAGAAAATATTTATCTGCTATTCTATGACAGATAAAAATGATTCATGTGTGATGTTTGAAATCTTGAAATTTAAGTAAATATTTATCTAATATGCCATGACAGATAAAAATGATCCATGGAGGATATTTGAAATCTTGAAATTTAAGTAGATATTTATCTGCTATGCCACGACAAATAAAAATGATTCATATAGGATATTTGATATCTTGAAATTGAAGTAAATATTTATCTGATATGCCATGATAGATAAAAATGATTCATGTTAGATATTTGAAATCTTGAAATTAAAGTAAATATTTATCTGCTATGCTATAAATGATAAAAATGAATAATGTGGGATATTAAAACCTTGAAATTAAAGTAAATGTTTATCTGCTATGCTATGACAGATAAAAATGATTCATGTGGGATATTTCAAATCTTGAAATTAAAATAAATATTTATCTGTTATGCTATGACGGTTAAAAATTATTTATGTGGGATATTTGAAGACTTCAAATTAAAGTAAATATTTATCTGTTATGCCATGACAGATAAAAATGATCCATGTAGAATATTTGAAATATTGAAATTTAAGGTAAATATTTATTTGCCATGCTATGACAGATAAAAATGATTCATGTGGGATATTTGAAATTCTAAAATTAAAGTAAATATTTATCTGCTATGCTATGATAGATAAAAATGATTAATGTGGGATATTTCAAATATTCAAATTAAAGTAAATACTTATATGCTATTCTATGACAGATAAAAATGATTCATGTGGAATATTTGAAATTTTAAAATTAATGTAACTGTTTATCTGCTATGCTATGACAGATAAAAATGATTCATGTGGGATATTTGATATCTTGAAATTAAAGCAATCATTTATCTGCTATGCTATGACAGATAAAAATGATTCATGTGGATATTTGAAATCTTGAAATTAGAGTAAATATTTATCTACTATGCTATGATAGATAAAAATAATTCATGTGGGATGTTTGAAATCTTGAAATTTAAGTACATATTTATCTGCTATGCCATGACAGATAAAAATGATCCATGTAGGATATTTAAAATCTTGAAATTAAAGTAAATATTTATCTGCATTGCTATGTCAGATAAAAATGATTCATGTGGATATTTCAAATCTTGAAATTAAAGAAAGTGTTTATCTTCTATGCTGTGACAGATAAAAATGATTCATGTGAGATATTTCAAATCTTAAAATTAAAGTAAATATTTATCTGCTATGCTATGACAGATAAAAATAATTCATGTGGGTTATTTAAAATCTTGAAATTAAAGTAAATATTTATCTAAATTGCTATGTCAGATAAAAATGATTCATGTGGGATATTTCAAATCTTAAAATTAAAGAAAATATTTATCTGCTATGCTTTGACAGATAAAAGTTATTCATGTGAGATATTTCAAATCTTGAAATTAAAGTAATTATTTATCTGCTATGCTACGACAGATAAAAATAATTAATGTGAGATATTTAAAATCTTGATATTAAATTAAATATTTATATGCAATACTATGACAGATAAAAATAATTCATGTGTGATATTTCAAATCTTTAAATTATAAAAAATATTTATCTGCTCATCTATGACAGATAAAAATGATTCATGTAGGAGATTTTAAATCCTGAAATAAAGAAAATATTTATCTGCTATGCTATGACAGATAAAAATGATTCATGTGGGAGATTTAAAATCTTGAAATTAAAGTAAATATTTATCTGCTATGCTATGGCAGATAAAAATGATTCATGTGGGAGATTTTAAATCTTAAAATAAAGAAAATATTTATCTGCTATGCTATGACAAATAAAAATGATTCATGTGGGATGTTTGAAATCTTGAAATTTAAGTAAATATTTATCTGCTATGCCATGACAGATAAAAATGATTCATGTAGGATATTTGAAATCTTGAAATTTAAGTAAATATTTATCTGCTATACCATGACAAATAAAAATGATTCATATGGGATATTTGATATCTTGAAATTGAAGTAAATATTTATCTGATATGCCATGATAGATAAAAATGATTCATGTTAGATATTTGAAATCTTGAAATTAAAGTAAATATTTATCTGCTATGCTATGACAGATAAAAATGATTCATGTTGGATATTTAAAACCTTGAAATTAAAGTAAATGTTTATCTGCTATGCTATGACAGATAAAAATGATTCATGTGGGATATTTCAAATTTTGAAATTAAAGTAAATATTTATCTGTTATGCTATGACGGTTAAAAATTATTTATGTGGGATATTTGAAGACTTCAAATTAAAGTAAATATTTATCTGTTATGCCATGACAGATAAAAATGATCCATGTAAGATATTTGAAATATTGAAATTTAAGGTAAATATTTATTTGCCATGCTATGACTGATAAAAATGATTCATGTGGGATATTTGAAATCTTGAAAGTAAACTAAATATTTATCTGCTATGCTATGATAGATAAAAATGATTCATGAGGGATATTTCAAATCTTCAAATTAAAGTAAATACTTATATGCTATTCTATGACAGATAAAAATGATTCACGTGGGATATTTGAAATCATGAAATTAAAGTAAATATTTATCTGCTATGCTATGATAGGTAAAAATTGTTCATGTGGAATATTTGAAATCTTTAAATTAAAGTAATTTTTTATCTGCTATTTTATGACAGATAAAAATGATTCATGTGGGATATTTGAAAGCTTGAATTAAAGTAAATATTTATCTGTTATGCTATGACAGATAAAAATGATTCATGTGGATATTTAAAATCTTGAAATTAAAGTAAATATTTATTTGCTACGCTATGACAGATAAAAATGGTTCATGTGGGATATTTCAAATCTTTAAATTAAAGTTAATATTTATCTGCTATGCTATGACAGATGAAAATGATTCATGTGGGATATTTCAAATATTGAAAGTAACATAAATATTTATCTGCTATGCTATGACAGATAAAAATTATTCATGTGGGATATTTCAAAATTTGATAGTAAAGTAAATATTTATCTACTATGCTATGACATATTAAAATGATTCATCTGAGATATTTGAAATCTTGTAAGTAAAGTAAATATTTTTCTGCTATGCTATGACAAATAAAAATGATTCACGTGGGATATATCAAATCATGAAATTAAAGTAAATATTTATTTGATATCTTGAAATTAAAGTAATCATTTATCTGTTATGCTATGACAGATAAATATGATTCATGTGGATATTTCAAATCTTGAAATTTGAGTAAATATTTATCTGCTATGCTTTGACAGATAAAAATGTTTCATATGGGATAATTAAAATCTTGAAATTAAAGTGAATATTTATCTGTTATGCTATGACAGATAAAAATGATTCATGTTGATATTTCAAATCTTGAAAGTAAAGTAAATATTTATCTGTAATGCTATGATTGATTAAAATGGTTCATGTGGGATATTTGAAATATTAAAATTAAAGTAAATATTTATCTGCTATGCTATGACAGATAAAAATGATTCATGTGGGATATTTGAAATCTTGAAATTAAAGTAAATATTTATCTGCTATGCTCTGACAGATAAAAAAAATTCATGTAGGATATTTCAAATTTTTAAAGTTATTTAAATATTTATCTGCTATGCAATGACAAATAAAAATGATTCATGTGGGTTGTTTGAAATCTTGAAATTAAAGTAAATATTTATCTTCTATGCTATGACAGATAAAAATGATTCATGTAGGATGTTTGAAATCTTTAAATTAAAGTAAATATTTATCCGTTATACTATGACAGATAAAAATTATTCATGTAGGATATTTTAAATTTTTAAAGTTAAGTAAATATTTATCTGCTATGCAATGACAAATAAAAATGATTCATGTGGGATATTTGAAATCTTGACAGTAAAGTAAATATTTTTCTTCTATGCTATTAAAGATAAAAATGATTCTTGTAGGATATTTCAAATCATGAAATTTAATTAAATATTTGTCTGCTATGCTATGACAAATAAAAACCATTCGTGTGGGATATTTTAAATTTTGAAATTAAAGTATATATTTATCTGCTATGCCATAACAGATAAAAATGATTCATGTGGGTTGTTTGAAATCTTGAAATTAAAGTAAATATTTATCTTCTATGCTATGACAGATAAAAATGATTCATGTAGGATGTTTGAAATCTTGAAATTAAAGTAAATATTTATCTGTTATGCTATGACAGATAAAAATTATTCATATAGGATATTTAAAATCTTAAAATTAACGTAAATATTTATCTGCTATGCTATGACAGATAAAAATGATTAATGTGGGATATTTCAAATTTGGAAATTTAAGTAAATATTTATCTTCTATTCTATGTCAGATAAAAATGAAATATGTGGGATATTTCAAATCTTGAAATTAAAGAAAATATTTATCAGCTACGCTATGACAAATAAAAATGATTCATGTGGGATATTTTAAATTTTGAAATTAAAGTAAATATTTATCTGCTATGCTATGACAGATAAAATTTATTCATGTGGGTTATTTCAAATCTTGAAATTAATGGAAATATTTATCTGATAAGCTATGACAGATAAAAATGATTCATGTGGGATATTTCAAATCATGAAAGTAAAGTAAATATTTATCTGCTATGCTTTGACAAATAAAAAAGATTCATGTAGGATATTTCCGAGCTTGAAATTAAAAAAAATATTTATTTGCTTTTCTATGACAGATAATAATAATTTATGTGGGATATTTCTAATCTTGAAATTAAAGTAAATATTTATCTGCTATGCTATGACAAATAAAAATGATTCATGTGGGATATTTTAAATCTTCAAATTAAAGTAAATACTTATATGCTATTCTATGACAGATAAAAATGATTCATGTGGGAATTTGAAATCTTAAAATTAATGTAACTGTTTATCTGCTATGCTATGACAGATAAAAATGATTCATGTGTGATATTTGATATCTTGAAATTAAAGTAATCATTTATCTGCTATGCTATGACAAATAAAAATGATTCATGTGGATATTTCAAATCTTGAAATTAGAGTAAATATTTATCTACTATGCTATGATAGATAGAAATGATTCATTTGTGATATTTGAAATTTTGAAATTAAAGTAAATATTTATCTGCTATGCTATGACACCTAAAAATGATTCATGTGGGATATTTGAAATCTTCAAATTAAAGTAAATATTTATCTGGTATGCTATGACAGATAAAAATGATTCATGAAGGATATTTGAAATCTTGAAATTAAAGTAAATATTTATCTGTTATGCTATTACAGTTAAAAATGATTCTTGTGGGATATTTCAAATCTAGAAATTAGAGTAAATATTTATCTACAATGCTATGACAGATAAAATTATTTATGTGGGATATTTGAAATCTTTAAAGTAAAGTAAATATTTATCTATTATGCTATGACAGATAAAAATGATTCATGTGGGATATTTCAAATCTTGAAAGTAAAGTAAATATTTATTAGCTATGCTATGACAGATAAAAATGATTCATGTGGGATATTTCAAATCTTCAAATTAAAGTAAATACTTATATGCTATTCTATGGTAGATAAAAATAATTCATGTGGGATATTTGAAATCTTGAAATTAATGTAACTGTTTATCTGCTATGCTATGAAAGATAAAAATGATTCATGTGGGATATTTGATATCTTTAAATTAGAGTAATCATTTATCTGCTATGCTATGACAGATAAAAGTGATTCATATGTGATATTTGAAATCTTGAAATTAAAGTATATATTTATCTGTTATGCTATGACAGATTAAAATGAATCATGTGGGATATTTGAAATCTTGAAATTAAAGTAAATATTTATTTGCTACGTTATGACAGATAAAAATGGTTCATGTGGGATATTTTAAATCTTTAAATTAAAGTTAATATTTATCTACTATGCTATGACAGATAAAAATGATTCATGTGGGATATTTCAAATCTTGAAAGTAACGTAAATATTTATCTTCTATACTATGACAGATAAAAATGATTAATGTGGGATATTTTAAATTTTGAAAGTATTGTAAATATTTATCTGCTATGCTATGAATGATAAAAATGATTCATGTTGTATATTTTAAATCGTGAAAGTAAAGTAAATATTTTACCGCTATGCTATGACAGATAAAAATGATTCACGTGGGATATTTCAAATCTGCAAATTAAAGTAAATATTTATTTGATATCTTGAAATTAAAGTAATCATTTATCTTTTATGATATGACAGATAAAAATGATTCATGTGAATATTTCAAATCTTGAAATTTGAGTAAATATTTATCTGTTATACTATGACAGATAAAAATGATTCATATGGGATATTTAAAATCTTGAAATTAAAGTGAATATTTATCTGCTATGCTATGACAGATAAAAATGATTCATGTGGTATATTTCAAATCTTGAAATTAAAGTAAATATTTATTTGTTATGCTATGACATATAAAAATAATTCATGTGTGATATTTGAAATCTTGAAATTAATGTAAATATTTATCTGCTATGCAATGACAGATAAAAATGATTCATGAGAGATATTTTAAATTTTGAAACTAAAGTAAATATTTATCTGCTATGCGATGATAGATAAAAACGATTCATGTGGGATATTTCAAATCTTGAACTTAAATAAAATATTTATCTTCTATGCTGTGACACAAAAAAATAATTCATGTGGGATATTTTAAATCTTGAAATTAAAGTAAATATTTATCTGCTATACTATGACAGATAAAAATGATTAATGTAGGATATTTCAAATCTTGAAATTAAAGTAATTATTTATCTGCTATACTATGACAGATAAAAATGATGCATTTGAGATGTTTGAAATCTTGAAATTTAAGTAAATATTTATCTGCTATGCTATAACAAATAAAATTAATTTATGTTGGATATTTGAAATCTTGAAATTAAAGTAAATATTTATCTGCTATGCTATGACAGATAAAAATGATTCATGTGGGATATTTCAAATCTTGGAATTAAAGAAAAATTTTATCTGCTATGCTATGACAGATAAAAATGATTCACTTGAGATATATTAGAAATCTTGAAATTAAAGTAAATATTTATCTACTATGCCATGAAGGATAAAAATGAATAATGTGTGATATTTGAAATCTTGAAATTAAAGTGAATATTTATCAGCTATGCTATGACAGATAAAAATGATTCATGTGAGATATTTGAAATCTTGAAATTAAAGTAAATATTTATATGCTATGCTATGACAGATAAAAATGATTAATGTGGGATATTTCAAATCTTGAAGTTAAAGAAAAAACTTATCTGCTATGCTATGACATATAAAAATGATTCATGTGAGATATATTGAAAATCTTGAAATTAAAATAAATATTTATCAGTGCCATGACAGATAAAAATGATTCATGTGTGATATTTGAAATCTTGAAATTAAAGTAAATATTTATCTGCTCTGCAATGACAGATAAAAATGATTCATGTGAGATATTTGAAATCTTGAAATTAAAGTAAATATTTATCTGTTATGCCATGATAGATAAAAATAATTCATGTGGGATACTTCAAATCTTAAAATTAAATAAAATATTTATCTTCTATGATGTGATACAAAAATATAATTCATGTGGGATATTTTAAATCTTGAAATTAAAGTAAATATTTATATGCTATACTATGACAGATAAAAATGATTAATGTAGGATATTTCAAATCTTAAAATTAAAGTAATTATTTATCTGCTATACTATGAGAGATAAAAATGATTCATTTGAAACGTTTGAAATCTTTAAACTAAAGTAAATATTTATCTGCTATGCTATGACAGATAAAAATAATTCATGTGGGATATTTGAAATCTTGAAATTAAAGAAAATATTTATCTGCTATGCTATGACAGATAAAAAAGATTCATGTGGGAAATTTAAAATCAAAAATTAAAGTAAATATTTATCTGCTATGCTATGACTGATAAAAATGATTTATGTGGGATGTTTGAAATCTTAAAATTAAGGAAAATATTTATTTGCTGTACTATGACATATAAAAATAATTCATGTGTGATATTTCAAATCTTAAAATTAAAGAAATTTTTTATCTTCTATGCTATGACAGATAAAATTGATTCATGTGAGATATATTGGAAATCTTGAAATTAAAGTAAATATTTATCTGCTATTTTATGACAGATAAAAATGATTAATGTAGGATTTTTCAAATCTTGTAATTAAAGTAAGTATTTATTTCCTATGCTATGACAGATAAAAATGATTCATGTGGGTTATTTAAAATCTTTAAATTAAAGTAAATATTTATCTAAATTGCTATGTCAGATAAAAATGATTCATGTGGGATATTTCAAATCTTGAAATTAAAGTAATTATTTATCTGCTATGCTATGATAGATAAAAATGATTCATGTGGGATATTTAAATTTTTTATACTAAATTAAATATTTATCTGCAGTGCTATGACATAAAAATAATTCATGTGTGATATTTCAAATCATTATATTAAAAAAATATTTATCTTCTCTTCTATGACAGAAAAAAATGATTCATGTCGGATATTTCAAATCTTGAAATTAAAGTAAATATTTATCTGCTATGCTATGACAGATAATAATGATTGATATTTGAGATTTGAAATCTTGAAATTAAAGTAAATATGTATCTGCTATGCTATGACAGATAAAAATGATTCATGTGGGAGATTTTAAATCTTGAAATAAAGAAAATATTTATCTGTTATGCTATGACAAATAAAAATGATTCATGTAGGATGTTTGAAATCTTGAAATTTAAGTAAATATTTATCTGCTATGCTATGACAGATAAAAATGATCCATGTAGGATATTTAAAATCTTGAAATTAAAGTAAATATTTATCAGCATTGCTATGTCAGATAAAAATGATTCATGTGGATATTTCAAATCTTGAAATTAAAGAAAGTATTTATCTTCTATGCTGTGACAGATAAAAATGATTCATGTGAGATATTTCAAATCTTGAAATTAAATTAAATATTTATCTGCTATGCTATGACAGATAAAAATAATTCATGTGGGTTATTAAAAATCTTAAAATTAAAGTAAATATTTATCTGCTATGCCATGACAGATAAAAATGATCCATGTAGGATATTTGAAATCTTAAAATTTAAGTAAATATTTATCTGCTGTGCCATGACAAATAAAAATGATTCATATGGGATATTTGATATCTTGAAATTGAAGTAAATATTTATCTGATATGCCATGATAGATAAAAATGATTCATGTTAGATATTTGAAATCTTGAAATTAAAGTAAATATTTATCTGCTATGCTATGACAGATAAAAATGATTCATGTGGGATATTTAAAACCTTGAAATTAAAGTAAATGTTTATCTGCTATGCAATGACAGATAAAAATGATTCATGTGGGATATTTCAAATCTTGAAATTAAAGTAAATATTTATCTGTTATGCTATGACGGTTAAAAATTATTTATGTGGGATATTTGAAGACTTTAAATTAAAGTAAATATTTATCTGTTTTGCCATGACAGATAAAAATGATCCATGTAGGATATTTGAAATATTGAAATTTAAGGTAAATATTTATTTGTCATGCTATGACAGATAAAAATGATTCATGTGGGATATTTGAAATCTTGAAATTAAAGTAAATATTTATCTGCTATGCTATGATAGATAAAAATGATTCATGTGGGATATTTCAAATCTTCAAATTAAAGTAAATACTTATATGCTATTCTATGACAGATAAAAATGATTCATGTGGGATATTTGAAATCTTAAAATTAATGTAATTGTTTATCTGCTATGCTATGACAGATAAAAATGATTCATGTGGAATATTTGATATCTTGATTTTAAAATAATCATTTATTTGCTATGCTATGACAGATAAAAATGATTCATGTGGATATTTGAAATCTTGAAATTAGAGTAAATATTTATCTGCTATGCTATGATAGATAAAAATGATTCATGTGGGATGTTTGAAATCTTGAAATTTAAGTAAATATTTATCTGCTATAAAATGACAGATAAAAATTATCCATGTATGATATTTAAAATCTTGAAATTAAAGTAAATATTTATCTGCATTGCTATGTCAGATAAGAATGATTCATGAGGGATATTTCAAATCTTTAAATTAAAGAAAGTATTTATCTTCTATGCTGTGACAGATAAAAATGATTAATGTGAGATATTTGAAATCTTGAAATTAAAGTAAATATTTATCTACTATGCTATGACAGATAAAAATAATTCATGTGGGTTATTTAAAATCTTGAAATTAAAGTAAATATTTATCTAAATTGCTATGTCAGATAAAAATGATTCATGTGGGATATTTCAAATCTTAAAATTAAAGAAAATATTTATCTGCTATGCTGTGACAGATAAAAGTTATTCATGTGAGATATTTCAAATCTCTAAATTAAAGTAATTATTTATCTGCTATGCTATGACAGATAAATATGATTCATGTGAGATATTTAAAATCTTGATATTAAATTTAATATTTATCTGCAATACTATGACAGATAAAAATAATTCATGTGTGATATTTTAAATCTTTAAATTAAAAAAATATTTATCTGCTCATCTATGACAGATAAATATGATTCATGTCGTATATTTCAAATCTTTAAATTAAAGTAAATATTTATCTGCTATGCTATGACAGATAAAAATGATTCAAGTGGGAGATTTGAAATCTTGAAATTAAAGTAAATATTTATCTGCTATGCTATGAGAGATAAAAATGATTCATGTAGGAGATTTTAAATCTTGAAATAAAGAAAATATTTATCTTCTATGCTATGACAGATAAAAATGATTCATGTGGGAGATTTAAACTCTTGAAATTAAAGTAAATATTTATCTGCTACGCTATGACAGATAAAAATGATTCATGTGGGATATTTCAAATCTTGAAATTAAAGAAAAATTTTATCTGCTATGCTATGACAGATAAAAATGATTCACTTGAGATATATTTGAAATCTTTAAATTAAAGTAAATATTTATCTACTATGCCATGAAGGATAAAAATGATTCATGTGTGATATTTGAAATCTTGAAATTAAAGTAAATATTTATCTGCTATGCTATGACAGATAAAAATGATTCATGTGAGATATTTGATATCTTGAAATTAAAGTAAATATTTATATGCTATGCTATGACAGATAAAAATGATTCATGTGGGATATTTCAAATCTTGAAATTAAAGAAAAAACTTATCTACTATGCCATGACATATAAAAATGATTCATGTGAGATATATTGAAAATCTTGAAATTAAAGTATATATTTATCTATGCCATGACAGATAAAAATGATTCATGTGTGATATTTGAAATCTTGAAATTAAAGTAAATATTTATCTGCTCTGCAATGACAGATAAAAATGATTCATGTGAGATATTTGAAATCTTTAAATTAAAGTAAATATTTATCTGTTATGCCATGATAGATAAAAATAATTCATGTGGGATATTTCAAATCAAAAAATTAAATAAAATATTTATCTTCTATGCTGTGATACAAAAATATGATTCATGTGGGATATTTTAAATCTTGAAATTAAAGTAAATATTTATCTGCTATACTATGACAGATAAAAATGATTAATGTAGGATATTTGAAATCTTGAAATTTAAGTAAATATTTATCTGCTATGCCATGACAAATAAAAATGATTCATATGGGATATTTGATATCTTGAAATTGAAGTAAATATTTATCTGATATGCCATGATAGATAAAAATGATTCATGTTAGATATTTGAAATCTTGAAATTAAAGTAAATATTTATCTGCTATGCTATGACAGATAAAAATGATTCATGTGGGATATTTAAAACCTTGAAATTAAAGTAAATGTTTATCTGCTATGCAATGACAGATAAAAATGATTCATGTGGGATATTTCAAATCTTGAAATTAAAGTAAATATTTATCTGTTATGCTATGACGGTTAAAAATTATTTATGTGGGATATTTGAAGACTTCAAATTAAAGTAAATATTTATCTGTTTTGCCATGACAGATAAAAATGATCCATGTAGGATATTTGAAATATTGAAATTTAAGGTAAATATTTATTTGCCATGCTATGACAGATAAAAATGATTCATGTGGGATATTTGAAATCTTGAAATTAAAGTAAATATTTATCTGCTATGCTATGATAGATAAAAATGATTCATGTGGGATATTTCAAATCTTCAAATTAAAGTAAATACTTATATGCTATTCTATGACAGATAAAAATGATTCATGTGGGATATTTGAAATCTTAAAATTAATGTAACTGTTTATCTGCTATGCTATGACAGATAAAAATGATTAATGTAGGATATTTGAAATCTTTAAATTTAAGTAAATATTTATCTGCTATGCCATGACAAATAAAAATGATTCATATGGGATATTTGATATCTTGAAATTGAAGTAAATATTTATCTGATATGCCATGATAGATAAAAATGATTCATGTTAGATATTTGAAATCTTGAAATTAAAGTAAATATTTATATGCTATGCTATGACAGATAAAAATGATTCATGTGGGATATTTCAAATCTTGAAGTTAAAGAAAAAACTTATCTGCTATGCTATGACATATAAAAATGATTCATGTGAGATATATTTAAAATCTTGAAATTAAAATAAATATTTATCAATGCCATGACAGATAAAAATGATTAATGTGTGATATTTGAAATCTTGAAATTAAAGTAATTATTTATCTGCTCTGCAATGACAGATAAAAATGATTCATGTGAGATATTTGAAATCTTGAAATTAAAGTAAATATTTATCTGTTATACCATGATAGATAAAAATAATTCATGTGGGATACTTCAAATCTTAAAATTAAATAAAATATTTATCTTCTATGATGTGATACAAAAATATAATTCATGTGGAATATTTTAAATCTTGAAATTAAAGTAAATATTTATATGCTATACTATGACAGATAAAAATGATTAATGTAGGATATTTCAAATCTTAAAATTAAAGTAATTATTTATCTGCTATACTATGAGAGATAAAAATGATTCATTTGAGATGTTTGAAATCTTTAATATAAAGTAAATATTTATCTGCTATGCTATGACAGATAAAAATAATTCATGTGGGATATTTGAAATCTTGAAATTAAAGAAAATATTAATCTGCTATGCTATGACAGATAAAAAAGATTCATGTGGAAAATTTAAAATCTTAAATTAAAGTAAATATTTATCTGCTATGCTATGACTGATAAAAATGATTTATGTGGGATGTTTGAAATCTTAAAATTAAGGAAAATATTTATTTGCTATACTATGACATATAAAAATAATTCATGTGTGATATTTCAAATCTTGAAATTAAAGAAATTTTTTTTCTTCTATGCTATGACAGATAAAATTGATTCATGTGAGATATATTGGAAATCTTGAAATTAAAGTAAATATTTATCTGCTTTTTTATGACAGATAAAAATGATTAATGTAGGATTTTTCAAATCTTGTAATTAAAGTAAGTATTTATTTCCTATGCTATGACAGATAAAAATGATTCATGTGGGTTATTTAAAATCTTTAAATTAAAGTAAATATTTATCTAAATTGCTATGTCAGATAAAAATGATTCATGTGGGATATTTCAAATCTTGAAATTAAAGTAATTATTTATCTGCTATGCTATGATAGATAAAAATGATTCATGTGGGATATTTAAAATCTTTATACTAAATTAAATATTTATCTGCAGTGCTATGACAGATAAAAATAATTCATGTGTGATATTTCAAATCATTATATTAAATAAATATTTATCTGCTCTTCTATGACAGATAAAAATGATTCATGTCGGATATTTCAAATCTTGAAATTAAAGTAAATATTTATCTGCTATGCTATGACAGATAATAATGATTGATTTTTGAGATTTGAAATCATGAAATTAAAGTAAATATGTATCTGCTATGCTATGACAGATAAAAATGATTCATGTGGGAGATTTGAAATCTTGAAATAAAGAAAATATTTATCTGTTATGCTATGACAAATAAAAATGATTCATGTAGGATGTTTGAAATCTTGAAATTTAAGTAAATATTTATCTGCTATGCCATGACAGATAAAAATGATCCATGTAGGATATTTAAAATCTTGAAATTAAAGTAAATATTTATCTGCATTGCTATGTCAGATAAAAATGATTCATGTGGGATATTTCAAATCTTGAAATTAAAGAAAGTATTTATCTTCTATGCTGTGACAGATAAAAATGATTCATGTGAGATATTTCAAATCTTGAAATTAAATTAAATATTTATCTGCTATGCTATGACAGATAAAAATAATTCATGTGGGTTATTAAAAATCTTGAAATTAAAATAAATATTTATCTAAATTGCTATGTCAGATAAAAATGATTAATGTGGGATATTTCAAATCTTAAAATTAAATAAAATATTTATCTGCTATGCTGTGACAGATAAAAGTTATTCATGTGAGATATTTCAAATCTTGAAATTAAAGTAATTATTTATCTGTTATGCTATGACAGATAAAAATGATTCATGTGAGATATTTAAAATCTTGATATTAAATTAAATATTTATCTGCAATACTATGACAGATAAAAATAATTCATGTGTGATATTTCAAATCTTTAAATTAAAAAAAATATTTATCTGCTCATCTATGACAGATAAATATGATTCATGTGGTATATTTGAAATCTTGAAATTAAAGTAAATATTTATCTGCTATGCTATGACAGATAAAAATGATTCACGTGGGAGATTTGAAATCTTGAAATTAAAGTAAATATTTATTTGCTATGCTATGACAGATAAAAATGATTCATGTAGGAGATTTTAAATCTTGAAATAAAGAAAATATTTATCTGCTATGATATGACAGATAAAAATAATTCATGTGGGAGATTTGAAATCTTGAAATTAAAGTAAATATTTATCTACTATGCTATGACAGATAAAAATGATTCATGTGGGAGATTTTAAATCTTGAAAGAAAGAAAATATTTATCTGCTTTGCTATGACAGATAAAAATGATTCATGTGGGATGTTTGAAATCTTAAAATTTAAGTAAATATTTATCTGCTATGCCATGACAGATAAAAATGATCCATGTAGGATATTTGAAATCTTGAAATTTAAGTAAATATTTATCTGCTATGCCATGACAAATAAAAATGATTCATATGGGATATTTGATATCTTGAAATTGAAGTAAATATTTATCTGATATGCCATGATAGATAAAAATGATTCATGTTAGATATTTGAAATCTTGAAATTAAAGTAAATATTTATCTGCTATGCTATGACAGATAAAAATGATTCATGTGGGCTATTTAAAACCTTGAAATTAAAGTAAATGTTTATCTGCTATGCTATGACAGATAAAAATGATTCATGTGGGATATTTCAAATCTTGAAATTAAAGTAAATATTTATCTGTTATGCTATGACGGTTAAAAATTATTTATGTGGGATATTTGAAGACTTCAAATTAAAGTAAATATTTATCTGTTATGCCATGACAGATAAAAATGATCCATGTAGGATATTTGAAATATTGAAATTTAAGGTAAATATTTATTTGCCATGCTATGACAGTTAAAAATGATTCATGTGGGATATTTGAAATCTTGAAATTAAAGTAAATATTTATCTGCTATGCTATGATAGATAAAAATGATTCATGTGGGATATTTCAAATCTTCAAATTAAAGTAAATACTTATATGCTATTCTATGACAGATAAAAATGATTCATGTGGGATATTTGAAATCTTAAAATTAATGTAACTGTTTATCTGCTATGCTATGACAGATAAAAATGATTCATGTGGGAGATTTGATATCTTGATTTTAAAGTAATCATTTATCTGCTATGCTATGACAGATAAAAATGATTCATGTGGATATTTGAAATCTTGAAATTAGAGTAAATATTTATCTGCTATGCTATGATAGATAAAAATGATTCATGTGGGATGTTTGAAATCTTGAAATTTAAGTAAATATTTATCTGCTATAACATGACAGATAAAAATGATCCATGTATGATATTTAAAATTTTGAAATTAAAGTAAATATTTATCTGCATTGCTATGTCAGATAAGAATGATTCATGTGGGATATTTCAAATCTTTAAATTAAAGAAAGTATTTATCTTCTATGCTGTGACAGATAAAAATGATTAATGTGAGATATTTGAAATCTTGAAATTAAAGTAAATATTTATCTGCTATGCTATGACAGATAAAAATAATTCATGTGGGTTATTTAAAATCTTGAAATTAAAGTAAATATTTATCTAAATTGCTATGTCAGATAAAAATGATTCATGTGGGATATTTCAAATCTTAAAATTAAAGAAAATATTTATCTGCTATGCTGTGACAGATAAAAGTTATTCATGTGAGATATTTCAAATCTCTAAATTAAAGTAATTATTTATCTGCTATGCTATGACAGATAAATATGATTCATGTGAGATATTTAAAATCTTGATATTAAATTTAATATTTATCTGCAATACTATGACAGATAAAAATAATTCATGTGTGATATTTTAAATCTTTAAATTAAAAAAATATTTATCTGCTCATCTATGACAAATAAATATGATTCATGTCGTATATTTCAAATCTTGAAATTAAAGTAAATATTTATCTGCTATGCTATGACAGATAAAAATGATTCATGTGGGAGATTTGAAATCTTGAAATTAAAGTAAATATTTATCTGCTATGCTATGAGAGATAAAAATGATTCATGTAGGAGATTTTAAATCTTGAAATAAAGAAAATATTTATCTTCTATGCTATGACAGATAAAAATGATTCATGTGGGAGATTTAAAATCTTGAAATTAAAGTAAATATTTATCTGCTATGCTATGACAGATAAAAATGATTCATGTGGGATATTTCAAATCTTGAAATTAAAGAAAAATTTTATCTACTATGCTATGACAGATAAAAATGATTCACTTGAGATATATTTGAAATCTTGAAATTAAAGTAAATATTTATCTACTATGCCATGAAGGATAAAAATGATTCATGTGTGATATTTGAAATCTTGAAATTAAAGTAAATATTTATCTGCTATGCTATGCCAGATAAAAATGATTCATGTGAGATATTTGATATCTTGAAATTAAAGTAAATATTTATATGCTATGCTATGACAGATAAAAATGATTCATGTGGGATATTTCAAATCTTGAAATTAAAGAAAAAACTTATCTACTATGCCATGACATATAAAAATGATTCATGTGAGATATATTGAAAATCTTGAAATTAAAGTATATATTTATCTATGCCATGACAGATAAAAATGATTCATGTGTGATATTTGAAATCTTGAAATTAAAGTAAATATTTATCTGCTCTGCAATGACAGATAAAAATGATTCATGTGAGATATTTGAAATCTTGAAATTAAAGTAAATATTTATCTGTTATGCCATGATAGATAAAAATAATTCATGTGAGATATTTCAAATCAAAAAATTAAATAAAATACTTTTCTTCTATGCTGTGATACAAAAATATGATTCATGTGGGATATTTTAAAATCTTGAAATTAAAGTAAATATTTATCTGCTATACTATGACAGATAAAAATGATTAATGTAGGATATTTCAAATCTTAAAATTAAAGTAATTATTTATCTGCTATACTATGAGAGATAAAAATGATTCATTTGAGATGCTTGAAATCTTGAAACTAAAGTTAATATTTATCTGCAATGCGATGATAGATAAAAACGATTCATGTGGGATATTTCAAATCTTGAAATTAAATAAAATATTTAACTTCTATGCTGTGACACAAAAAAATGATTCATGTGGGATATTTTAAAACTTGAAATTAAAGTAAATATTTATCTGCTATACTATGACAGATAAAAATGATTAATGTAGGATATTTCAAATCTTTAAATTAAAGTAATTATTTATCTGCTATACTATGACCGATAAAAATGATTCATTTGAGATGTTTGAAATCTTGAAATTTAAGTAAATATTTATCTGCTATGCTATAACAAATAAAAATAATTTATGTGGGATATTTGAAATCTTGAAATTAAAGTAAATATTTATCTTCTATGCTATGACAGATAAAATCAGAAATTTAAGTAAATATTTATCTGCTATGCTATAACAAATAAAAATAATTTATGTGGGATATTTGAAATCTTGAAATTAAAGTAAATATTTATCTGCTATGCTATGAAAGATAAAAATGATTCATGTGGGATATTTCAAATCTTGAAATTAAAGAAAATTTTTATCTGCTATGCTATGACAGATAAAAATGATTCACTTGAGATATATTAGAAATCTTGAAATTAAAGTAAATATTTATCTACTATGCCATGAAGGATAAAAATGATTCATGTGTGATATTTGAAATCTTGAAATTAAAGTAAATATTTATCTGCTATGCTATGACAGATAAAAATGATTCATGTGAGATATTTGATATCTTGAAATTAAAGTAAATATTTATATGCTATGCTATGACAGATAAAAATGATTCATGTGGGATATTTCAAATCTTGAAATTAAAGAAAAAACTTATCTGCTTTGCTATGACATATAAAAATGATTCATGTGAGATATATTGAAAATCATGAAATTAAAGTAAATATTTATCTATGCCATGACAGATAAAAATGATTCATGTGTGATATTTGAAATCTGAAATTAAAGTAAATATTTATCTGCTCTGCAATGACAGATAAAAATGATTCATGTGAGATATTTGAAATCTTGAAATTAAAGTAAATATTTATCTGTTATGCCATGATAGATAAAAATAATTCATGTGGGATTTTTCAAATCAAAAAATTAAATAAAATATTTATCTTCTATGCTGTGATACAAAAATATGATTCATGTGGGATATTTTAAATCTTGAAATTAAAGTAAATATTTATCTGCTATACTATGACAGATAAAAATGATTAATGTAGGATATTTAAAATCATAAAATTAAAGTAATTATTTATCAGCTATACTATTAGAGATAAAAATGATTCATTTGAGATGTTTGAAATCTTGAAACTAAAGTAAATATTTATCTGCTATGCTATGACAGATAAAAATAATTCATGTGGGATATTTGAAATCTTGAAATTCAAGAAAATATTTATCTGCTATGCTATGACAGGTAAAAAAGATTCATGTGGGAAATTTAAAATCTTAAATTAAAGTAAATATTTATCTGTTATGCTATGACTGATAAAAATGATTTATGTGGGATGTTTGAAATCTTAAAATTAAGGAAAATATTTATTTGCTATACTATGACATATAAAAATAATTCATGTGTGATATTTCAATTCTTGAAATTAAAGAAAAATTTTATCTTCTATGCTATGACAGATAAAATTGATTCATGTGAGATATATTGAAAATCTTGAAATTAAAGTAAATATTTATCTGCTATTTTATGACAGATAAAAATGATTAATGTAGGATTTTTCAAATCTTGAAATTAAAGTAAGTATTTATTTCCTATGCTATGACAAATAAAAATGATTTATGTGGGTTATTTAAAATCTTTAAATTAAAGTAAATATTTATCTAAATTGCTAAGTCAGATAAAAATGATTCATGTGGGATATTTCAAATCTTGAAATTAAAGTAATTATTTATCTGCTATGCAATGATAGATAAAAATAATACATGTGGGATATTTAAAATCTTGATACTAAATTAAATATTTATCTGCTATGCTATGACAGAAAATAATGATTGATGTGGGAGATTTGATATCTTGAAATTAAAGTAAATATGTATCTACTATGCTATGACAGATAAAAATGATTCATGTGGGAGATTTTAAATCTTGAAATAAAGAAAATATTTATCTGCTATGCTATGACAAATAAAAATGATTTATGTAGGATGTTTGAAATCTTGAAATTTATGTAAATATTTATCTGCTATGCCATGACAGATAAAAATGATCCAAGTAGGATATTTGAAATCTTGAAATTTAAGTATATATTTATCTGCTATGCCATGATAGATAAAAATAATTCATGTTAGATATTTGAAATCTTGAAATTAAAGTCAATATTTATCTGCTATGCTATGACAGATAAAAATGATTCATGTGGGATATTTAAAATCTTGAAATTAAATTAAATGTTTATCTGCTATGCTATGACAGATAAAAATGATTCATGCGGGATATTTCAAATCTTGAAATTAAAGTAAATATTTATCTGTTATGCTATGACGGTTAAAAATGATTTATGTGGGATATTTGAAGACTTCAAATTAAAGTAAATATTTATCTTTTATGCCATGACAGATAAAAATGATCCATGTAGGATATATGAAATCTTGAAATTTAAGGTAATATTTATTTACCATGCTATGACAGATAAAAATAATTTATGTGGGATATTTTAAATCATGGAATTAAAGAAAAATTTTATCTGCTATGCTATGATAAATAAAAATGATTCATGTGAGATATATTGGAAATCTTGAAATGAAAGTAAATATTTATCTACTATGCCATGACAGATAAAAATGATTAATGTAGGATATTTCAAATCTTTAAATTAATTTAAATATTTATTTTCTATGCTATTACAGATAAAAATGATTCATGCGGTATATATAAAATCTTTAAATTAAAGTAAATATTTATCTGCATTGCTATGTCAAATAAAAATGATTCATGTGGGATATTTCAAATCTTGAAATTAAAGAAAGTATTTATCTTCTATGCTGTGACAGATAAAAATGATTCATGTGAGATATTTCAAATCTTGAAATTAAAGTAAATATTTATCTGCTATGCTATGACAGATAAAAATAATTCATGTGGGTTATTTAAAATCTTTAAATTAAAGTAAATATTTATCTAAATTGCTATGTCAGATAAAAATGATTCATGTGGGATATTTCAAATCTTAAAATTAAAGAAAATATTTATCTGCTATGCTGTGACAGATAAAAGTTATTCATGTGAGATATTTCAAATTTAGAAATTAAAGTAATTATTTATCTGCTATGCTATGACAGATAAAATGATTCATGTGAGATATTTAAAATCTTGATATTAAATTAAATATTTATCTGCAATACTATGACAGATAAAAATAATTCATGTGTGATATTTCAAATCCTTAAATTAAAAAAAATATTTATCTGCTCATCTATGACAGATAAATATGATTCATGTCGTATATTTCAAATCTTGAAATTAAAGTAAATATTTATCTACTATGCGATGACAGATAAAAATGATTCATGTGGGAGATTTGAAATCTTGAAATTAAAGTAAATATTTATCTGCTATGCTATGTAAGATAAAAATGATTCATGTAGGAGATTTTAAATCTTGAAATAAAGAAAATATTTATCTGCTATGCTATGACAGATAAAAATGATTCATGTGGGAGATATGAAATCTTGAAATTAAAGTAAATATTTATCTGCTATGCTATGACTAATAAAAATGATTCATGTGGGAGATTTTAAATCTTGAAATAAAGAAAATATTTATCTCCTATGCTATGACAGATAAAAATGATTCATGTGGGATGTTTGAAATCTTGAAATTTAAGTAAATATTTATCTGCTATGCCATGATAGATAAAAATGATCCATGTAGGATATTTGAAATCTTGAAATTTAAGTAAATATTTATCTGCTATGCCATGACAAATAAAAATGATTCATATGGGATATTTGATATCTTGAAATTGAAGTAAATATTTATCTGATATGCCATGATAGATAAAAATGATTCATGTTAGATATTTGAAATCTTGAAATTAAAGTAAATATTTATCTGCTATGCTATGACAGATAAATATGATTCATGTGGGATATTTAAAACCTTGAAATTAAAGTAAATGTTTATCTGTTATGCTATGAAAGATAAAAATGATTCATGTGGGATATTTCAAATCTTGAAATTAAAGTAAATATTTATCTGTTATGCTATGACGGTTAAAAATTATTTATGTGGGATATTTGAAGACTTCAAATTAAAGTAAATATTTATCTGTTATGTCATGACAGAGAAAAATGATCCATGTAGGATATTTGAAATATTGAAATTTAAGGTAAATATTTATTTGCCATGCTATGACAGATAAAAATGATTCATGTGGGATATTTGAAATCTTGAAATAAAAGTAAATATTTATCTGCTATGCTATGATAGATAAAAATGATTCATGTGGGATATTTCAAATCTTCAAATTAAAGTAAATACTTATATGCTATTCTATGACAGATAAAAATGATTCATGTGGGATATTTGAAATCTTTAAATTAATGTAACTGTTTATCTGCTATGCTATGACAGATAAAAATGATTCATGTGGGATATTTGATATCTTGAAATTAAAGTAATCATTTATCTGCTATGCTATGACAGATAAAAATGATTCATGTGGATATTTGAAATCTTAAAATTAGAGTAAATATTTATCTACTATGCTATGATAGATAAAAATGATTCATATGGGATATTTGAAATTTTGAAATTAAAGTAAATATTTATCTGCTATGCTATGACACATAAAAATGATTCATGTGGGATATTTGAAATCTTCAAATTAAAGTAAATATTTATCTGTTATGCTATGACAGATAAAAAAGATTCATGTGGGAAATTTAAAATCTAAAATTAATGTAAATATTTATCTGGTATGCTATGACTGATAAAAATGATTTATGTGGAATGTTTGAAATCTTAAAATTAAGGAAAATATTTATTTGCTATACTATGACATATAAAAATAATTCATGTGTGATACTTTAAATCTTGAAATTAAAGAAAAATTTTATCTTCTATGCAATGACAGATAAAATTGATTCATGTGAGATATATTGAAAATCTTTAAATTAAAGTAAATATTTATCTGCTATTTTATGACAGATAAAAATGATTAATGTAGGATTTTTCAAATCTTGAAATTAAAGTAAGTATTTATTTCCTATGCTATGACAGATAAAAATGATTCATGTGGGTTATTTAAAATCTTTAAATTAAAGTAAATATTTATCTAAATTGCTATGTCAGATAAAAATGATTCATGTGGGATATTTCAAATCTTGAAATTAAAGTAATTATTTATCTGCTATGCTATGATAGATAAAAATGATTCATGTGGGATATTTAAAATCTTGATACTAAATTAAATATTTATCTGCAATGCTATGACAAATAAAAATAATTCATGTGTGATATTTCAAATCTTTAAATTAAAAAAATATTTAGCTGCTCTTCTATGACAGATAAAAATGATTCATGTCGGATATTTCAAATCTTGAAATTAAAGTAAATATTTATCTGCTATGCTATGACAGATAATAATGATTGATGTTGGAGATTTAAAATCTTGAAATTAAAGTAAATATGTATCTGCTATGCTATGACAGATAAAAATGATTCATGTGTGAGATTTTAAATCTTGAAATAAAGAAAATATTTATCTGCTATGCTATGACAAATAAAAATGATTCATGTAGGATGTTTGAAATCTTGAAATTTAAGTAAATATTTATCTGCTATGCCATGACAGATAAAAATGATCCATGTAGGATATTTGAAATATTGAAATTTAAGTATATATTTTTCTGCTATGCCATGACAAATAAAAATGATTCATGTGGGATATTTGATATCTTGAAATTTAAGTAAATATTTATCTGCTATGCCATGATAGATAAAAATGATTCATGTTAGATATTTAAAATCTTGAAATTAAAGTAAATATTTATCTGCTATGCTATGACAGATAAAAATGATTCATGTGGGATATTTAAAATCTTGAAATTAAATTAAATGTTTATCTGCTATGCTATGACAGATAAAAATGATTCATGCGGGATATTTCAAATCTTGAAATTAAAGTAAATATTTATCTGTTATGCTATGACGGTTAAATATGATTTATGTGGGATATTTGAAGACTTCAAATTAATGTAAATATTTATCTTTTATGCCATGACAGATAAAAATGATCCATGTAGGATATTTGAAATCTTGAAATTTAAGGTAATATTTATTTGCCATGCTATGATAGATAAAAATAATTTATGTGGGATATTTAAAATCTTGGAATTAAAGAAAAATTTTATCTGCTATGCTATGATAAATAAAAATGATTCATGTGAGATATATTGGAAATCTTGAAATGAAAGTAAATATTTATCTACTATGCCATGACAGATAAAAATGATTAATGTAGGATATTTCAAATCCTTAAATTAATTTAAATATTTATTTTCTATGCTATTACAGATAAAAATGATTCATGTGGTATATTTAAAATCTTAAAATTAAAGTAAATATTTATCTGCATTGCTATGTCAGATAAAAATGATTCATGTGGGATATTTCAAATCTTGAAATTAAAGAAAGTATTTATCTTCTATGCTGTGACAGATAAAAATGATTCATGTGAGATATTTCAAATCTTTAAATTAAAGTAAATATTTATCTGCTATCCTATGACAGATAAAAATAATTCATGTGGGTTATTTAAAATCTTGAAATTAAAGTAAATATTTATCTAAATTGCTATGTCAGATAAAAATGATTCATGTGGGATATTTCAAATCTTAAAATTAAAGAAAATATTTATCTGCTATGCTGTGACAGATAAAAGTTATTCATGTGAGATATTTCAAATCTTGAAATTAAAGTAATTATTTATCTGCTATGCTATGACAGATAAAAATGATTCATGTGAGATATTTAAAATCTTGATATTAAATTAAATATTTATCTGCATTACTATGACAGATAAAAATAATTCATGTGTGATATTTCAAATCTTTAAATTAAAAAAAATATTTATCTGCTCATCTATGACAGATAAATATGATTCATGTCGTATATTTGAAATCTTGAAATTAAAGTAAATATTTATCTGCTATGCTATGACAGATAAAAATGATTCATGTGGGAGATTTGAAATCTTGAAATTAAAGTAAATATTTATCTGCTATGCTATGACAGATAAAAATGATTCATGTAGGAGATTTTAAATCTTGAAATAAAGAAAATATTTATCTGCTATGCTATGACAGATAAAAATGATTCATGTGGGAGATTTGAAATCTTGAAATTAAAGTAAATATTTATCTGCTATTCTATGACAAATAAAAATGATTCATGTGGGAGTTTTTAAATCTTGAAATAAAGAAAATATTTATCTGCTATGCTATGACAGATAAAAATGATTCATGTGGGATGTTTGAAATCTTGAAATTTAAGTAAATATTTATCTGCTATGCCATGACAGATAAAAATGATCCATGTAGGATATTTGAAATCTTGAAATTTAAGTAAATATTTATCTGCTATGCCATGACAAATAAAAATGATTCATATGGGATATTTGATATCTTGAAATTGAAGTAAATATTTATCTGATATGCCATGATAGATAAAAATGATTCATGTTAGATATTTGAAATCTTGAAATTAAAGAAAATATTTATCTGCTATGCTATGACAGATAAAAATGATTCATGTGGGATATTTAAAACCTTGAAATTAAAGTAAATGTTTATCTGCTATGCTATGACAGATAAAAATGATTCATGTGGGATATTTCAAATCTTTAAATTAAAGTAAATATTTATCTGTTATGCTATGATGGTTAAAAATTATTTATGTGGGATATTTGAAGACTTCAAATTAAAGTAAATATTTATCTGTTATGCCATGACAGATAAAAATGATCCATGTAGGATATTTGAAATATTGAAATTTAAGGTAAATATTTATTTGCCATGCTATGACAGATAAAAATGATTCATGTGGGATATTTGAAATCTTCAAATTAAAGTAAATACTTATACATATGCTATTCTATGACTGATAAAAATGATTCATGTGGGATATTTGAAATCTTAAAATTAATGTAACTGTTTATCTGCTATGCTATGACAGATAAGAATGATTCATGTGGGATATTTGATATCTTGAAATTAAAGTAATCATTTATCTGCTATACTATGACAGATAAAAATGATCCATGTGGATATTTCAAATCTTGAAATTAGAGTAAATATTTATCAACTATGCTATGATAGATAAAAATGATTCATATGGGATATTTGAAATTTTGAAATTAAAGTAAATATTTATTTTCTATGCTATGACAGACAAAAATGATTCATGTGAGATATTTCAAATCATCAAAGTTAAGTAAATATTTATCTGCTATTCTATGACAGATAAAAATTATTTATGTGGGATATTTTAAATAATGAAAGTAAAGTAATCATTTATCTATTATGCTATGACAGATAAAAATGATTCATGTGGGATATTTCAAATCTTGAAAGTAAAGTAAATATTTATTAGCTATGCTATGATTGATAAAAATGATTCATTTGGGATATTTCAAATCTTCAAATTAAAGTAAATACTTATATGCTATCCTATGACAGATAAAAATGATTCATGTGGGATATTTGAAATCTTGAAATTAATTTAAATATTTATCGGGTAAGCTATGACAGATAAAAATGATTCATGTGGGATATTTCAAATCTTGAAAGTAAAGTAAATATTTATCTGCTATGCTATGACAGATAAAAATGATTCATGTAGGATATTTCCAATCTTGAAATTAAAGAAAATATTTATCTTCTATTCTATGACCGATAAAAATGATTTATGTGGGATATTTTAAATCTTGAAATTAAAGTAAATATTTATCTGCTATGCTATGACAGATAAAAATGGTTCATGTGGGATATTTGAAATCTTGAAATTAAAGTAAATTTTTATCTGCTATTTTATGACAGATAAAAATGATTCATGTGGGATATTTGAAAGCTTGAAATTAAAGTAAATATTTATCTGTTATGCTATGACAGATAAAAATAATTCATGTGGGATATTTGAAATCGTGAAATTAAAGTAAATATTTATTTGCTACGCTATGACAGATAAAAATGGTTCATGTGGGATATTTCAAATCTTTAAATTAAAGTTAATATTTATCTGCTATGCTATGACAGATAAAAATAATTCACGTGGGATATTTCAAATCTTGAAAGTAACATAAATATTTATCTGCTATGCTATGACAAATAAAAATGATTCACGTGGGATATTTAAAAGTAAAGTAAATATTTATCTGCTATGTTATGACAGATAAAAATGATTCATGTGGGATATTTGAAATCTTGAAAGTAAAGTAAATATTTTTCTGTTATGCTTTGACAGATAAAAATGATTCACGTGGGATATTTCAAATCTTGAAATTAAAGTAAATATTTATTTGATATCTTGAAATTAAAGTAATCATTAATCTGTTATGCTATGACAAATAAATTTGATTCATGTGGATATTTCAAATCTTGAAATTTGAGTAAATATTTATCTGCTATGCTATGACAGATAAAAATGATTCATATAGGATAATTAAAATCTTGAAATTAAAGTGAATATTTATCTGTTATGCTATGACAGATAAAAATGATTCATGTGGTATATTTCAAATCTTGAAATCAAAGAAAATATTTATCTGCTATGCTATGACAGATAAAAATGATTCATGTGGGATATTTCAAATCTTGAAAGTAAAGTAAATATTTATCTGTTATGCTATGATTGATAAAAATGGTTCATGTGGGATATTTGAAATATTGAAATTAAATTAAATATTTATCTTTTGTGCTGTGACAGATAAAAATGATTCATGTGGGATATTTGAAATCTTGAAATTAAAGTAAATATTTATCTGCTATGCTCTGATAGATAAAAATGATTCATGTGGGATATTTAAATCTTGAAATTAGAGTAAATATTTATCTGCTATGCTATGAGAGATAAAAAATAATTTATTTGGGATATTTTAAATCTTAAAATTAAAGTAAATATTTATCTGTTATGCTATGACAGATAAAAATGATTCATGTGGGATATTTCAAATCTTGAAAGTAAATATTTATCTGCTATGCTATGAAAAATAAAAATGATTCATGTAGGATATTTAAAATCTTGAAATTAAAATAAATATTTATCTGTTATGATATGACAGATAAAAATGTTCATGTGGGATATTTGATATTTTGAAAGTAAATATTTATCTGTTATGCTATGACATATAAAAATGATTAATGTGAGATATTTGAAATCTTGAAATTAAATATTTATCTGTTATACTATGACAAATAAAAATGATACATGCGAGATATTTGAAATTTTGAAAGTAAATATTTATCTGTTATGATATGACAGATGAAAATTATTTGTTGCCTTGTTGGTGCAATATAATACAACCAAAAATGTTTGGGCGATATGACTAGCTAGGAAAACGTACCATTCTCTCTTTTTTTTTTTGAAAAATTAGATATTTTGACTTGTCATGTGATTTAAGAAATAAAATTAAATTTTATGTTCTTAAATTAAAGTTAAATCAAATGTATCAAAATATTCTTTAAATTTTGTGATTTTAAATATGGCATGTGAAAATTTAAAATTAAAGTGTTGTCGAAAAAGAAAAGGCATCATTTTTTAAAGGCAAAATGACCTTCTGGACCCTGTACTATGTCGGTTTGGTAAGTTTGACGCTTTTACTTACATGTTTGTTATCTGGACCCTTGAACCCATCAAAAAGCAATATTTTGCACTCTTTGATCGTTGACTTTGCCTATGTGGCAAGGTCATGGTGACTAGGTCAAAGAGAGTGTAGCCACTCGCCTAGTGTGCGAGTGGAGGTCAATTTTTGGCCAATTTTAAAATAGTTAAAAATAAAAAAATAAAAAACGATCCTTTTTTCCGCTCCATATTTTTAAATTTAAAAATATTTTTAAAAATTTAAAAATAATTTAATAATATTTTTAAAAATTTAAAAATAATTTAATAATATTTTTAAAACTTTAAAAATAATTTGAAAATATTTTTATATATATTTTTAAAAAGGGTCCTTTTTTTCCCTTCATCTTTTAAAAATTTTAAAAAAAAATTTAAAAAAATTTAAAAATAAAAATATTTTTTCCCTCCCCACCCCAGCTAGTCCCCACCCCCACACCCCATCCAGCCCCGTCCCACACTACCCCCAGCCCCCCACCCCAACACCCGTCCAGCCCTTCCCCACCCCCACCCCAACCCATCCCCACCCTCCACACCCTACCCAGCCCCATCCTACCTCCAACCTATACACCCCACCCCAGCCCCTAGCCCCCACACCCCACCCCACCCCAACATTCTTCCAGCCCCCCCACCCACCCACACGTTCACTTTTTATTTTTTATTTTAATTTTTCCTCTCAATTCAATTCTTTTCATTTTTTTAATTAAAATTTAAATTTGAAATCTTTTTATTTTTTGGGGGGATTAAAATTTAAATTTAAATTAAAAGTGAGTGATAGTGAATATTGAAAAAAAAATAGTGAATTTCGCTTGAAAAAAATTAAACTTTTTGTGAATTTGTTAAAAATATTCAAATTTAAAAATCAAAAATTTATTATGTTTGTATATATGAATTTATAGTTAAAAATTTAAATTAGTTGGAGAAGAATTTTAATTATTTGGAATTGATTTGATGTTTAATTTGTGAGCAAAAATAAAAACATGATTATTCAAATTTTTGTACAATTTATAAATTTTTCTTATTTAATTAATTTTGATATTTAATTTGTTATGTAGCATTTTAAAAATGACTTCAAATTTAATGTAATATTTTTTTTAAATGACGTGGCAGACGTGTCAGGCGTGGCAGGCATGACAGCTGACGTGGGGGAGAGTGTGTTACACTCACCAAAAAAGGGTTTACAATGTTACTTTTTAGTGGGTTCAGGGGTCCAGCTGACAAACATGTAAGTAGAGGTGTCCAACTTACAAAACCGACATAGTACAAGGGTCTAGAATGTCATTTTGCCTTTTTAAAATGGATTAAAAATGAGTAAGTCATTCCTTTTAAATGAAGGGATTAATTCAGAATGAACAAAAAGAGAAATATCTCGTATTACATTTAGAATTTCAAGCATCATTAGTAAGATTAATTTAGTAAAAACATATTTCTAATTGTGTTTTAGTTTCTTAATTAAGTAAGGTGTTAAGTCAAGTCAATAAAAAATATTGCACCATCAACTTTTTATAGAATTTTCATATTATTAATTTTCTATTCATTTCATGAGTAATAGAAACTTTTTCCCTTTGTCTGGAGTCGAGGGTCTATCGGAAATAGCCTCTCTCCTTCCTCGGAGGTAGTGGTATGGGCTGCGTACAGTTTTTACCCTCTTCAACCCCACTAGGTGAGAATACATTGGGTTTGTTGTTGTAGTATTAGTAGTAGAAATTTTTATACCGAACATGATCCTAAACTTGACACCAAATTATAATTTTGACCTTAAACTTTGATAGTGCACAAATAGGACCTTTAACTATTCAAAATCTGAACAAATATGACCTCCGATTTTGCAACCCCATGCGTGAGTTTCACTCGCTCCTACGTGGAAAGGTAATCCAATCACACGGTGCCACATCGTTAAAAGGGCTAACTTGGAGGGAGGTCATATTTGTGCAGTTTTGAATAGTTAAAGGTCATATTTGTGCACTGTTAAAGTTTTGCTTTTTGTGTTAAAAAGGCGTCGTTTTTTTTTTATTATTATTATTTATTTATTTTTTATTTATTTCTATAGCTGCAACACCTAACTTTTTTTTAATTAAAAAATCGAACCTGCGCAGTAGGCTGAAGGAAACACCCAAAAAGAGCAAATAACACCACTGGGCTATCTAAGTGCCTTGTTTCATGTGGTTCAACATTAATAGACGTATATAAATATAATTTTTCTACCTTATAAATATAACGTAACTTTTTTACCGAGGGGGTTCGGATGAACCCCATGACAAACACGTAGGTCTACCCCTGCATTAATTTAATAATGTTTTAATAACGTTAATTTAATAACATTGTAATAACGTTAATTTGATAACGTTAATTCAATATACTACTACTACTATCCTTAATAACGTTTTATTAAAACTATAATTTTTTTATTATTAGTATAGTTTCATCTTTAATTTAATAGTTAAATAAATTATATTTAGATATATTATATAACTTAATTTCACCCTCTGCTTTATAATATATATACATACCCGCGCGATTTTTTCGTATGAGGCTGACCCACCTAATTAATAAATCTTCAATATTGCTCTTTTTCCGCAATGACAAAAGAAATTAGATGTCATTTTCATCTTTGAGCCAAAAATAATAGTGAAAAGTCATTTAAAGGTCATATTTGTGCACTCCAAAGTTTAAGGTCATATTTATGTATTATGCCCTTAGATTTTAAGTTGGACGCGCCCAGTTTTGCGTGTTGACCACGCGTTTTGCCACGTAGGATTGAAGGTCATATTTGTGCACTGTCAAAGTTATAATTTGGTGTCAAGTTTAGGGTCATTTTTATGTATTAACTCTATTATTATTGAACAGAAACTTATACATAGTCCCCGAATTATTATTACTCAAGCTAAGTCTCAAGAATATAGCTAAAACAAGAGAGAAAACTACGAGATAAATATTTAAAATTTTCAAATTAACAAGTAATTTAAGATAAGTATTTTTTAAAAACTAGGAGAAATACTTTGAGACGTGACAGTAACTGCTCTATAAAAATAATCAAATGGATGTTTTTGCCTTTTATGTCTTACTCTATTGACGATACAATAATATTTTTGAACTTTTGTCACATGTGCCTTTTAGACCTATAAATGATATAATTAAATACAGAAACCTAAAAGACTGCATGCATGCAGAAAGGATATGCACCTTTATCACACACAGGGTTCTATATTATTAATGGGACACAGACAGAAATGGTCAAATGTGTCTTATAGCAAGTTGTCAATGGGAGAATTACTTCCTCCGTTATACTAAAAATAAATATTCAATAATACTTATTTAATTTATAAAATTAATGAATAATTATTTATTTATTTTTTCTTTAAAATTAAATGCGATTGAATATTCAAAGTATTTTTCAAAACATTAAAATTATCCCTATCATTTAATAGTTTTTAATATGTGTGTCAAGTCAATAAGAGGCAACTATTGATGAACGGAGGAAGTATTTTTGAATTGAAATGGTTTAAAAAGATAATTTGTTTATCTTAAACTTCTAAAACGATAATTAATTTGAGATAAATACTTTTAGAAACCGCAACAGATAATTTGAGATAGAGAAAAATGCTCTATAAAAGCAGAGGCGGAGCTAGCTTGTGAACCTTCTTTGACTGAAAATTATATTATTTATGCGCAGGGGCGAATTCAGGTTTTGAAGCCTGTGAGTGCACTAGTGTTATCAAACGGACGCATAAGCCCTGAAGCAAGACTCAAAATGTGTTGAGCACTCGTAATGTGCAGTTTAGGTTTTAATTTCTAAAACATATTTTTTCTTGTCAATGAGGCTTTCTAAAGAGACGAACACTAAATCAATTGACATTTCACTTTTATCAAAAAAAAAAAAAAAAAAGCTTTGTTCATATATTTTCCATTCATGCTTACATTATTAGTCTTGGACTAGACATATATTTATATTTTTTTCTCCCTTTATGTCTTTTTTCGTTAAATCTCACGCTATATTTGTACTTTATACTTAAACACAATGGACCTTGAAGCTTTTTTGCGTTTTTCACTTTTGATAATACTGTGGTGCATGCAACAATATATCTTAACGTAAATGTTAGCAAGATTTTCAATATCGATTAAGGGATATTATCACATTCGATTGATCGATAAAATTTTCTCTAATATTTTTATTTATCAAAATATTACTGCAATACAATTTGGTAGTACATACAAGGTGTAAGGTATTAGTGTCAGTCTTATGTATACAAAAACAAATACTATTATCAAGCTGTCAAAAGAGATATCATAATGGTCAGAGGGGAAACAAGAAGTGCTCTCAAGCGAGGATAAAAAGAAATAAATTAAACATTATTTATTAATCAACATAATTTTTAAAATAATAAATTATATCTTTAAAAGATAATACGATAAAAATTATTTGTTATTAATTATTTCTTAATTGTGTCAAGTTGATAGTGGACAAATATTATTAAAAGGATGGAGCACTAATATTATACATCAACTAATAAAGACCATAAGATAAATATTACAATCAATCAGGTCTGCAAGTTTCACATCTAATAAGTAATATTCGATTTGGTAATTTACAATATAGATAGATAAATAGATATTTCTAAAATATTCTAAGAAATTTAGTAAAATAATCATATCAATTACTATTATTCTTTAATACGCATGTTAGATCAAAATGTGACAAATAAAAATAACACAAGTAAATATATAATTGGACATGTTTGAGCTACATGTTGATTTTCCTATAAAAGGAATTGAGATACTGGAAATTATAGTCCCGAGAAGCACATATATTAAATGAAAAATGCGGCTCCTGAGTGTGACCTGTTTTTTATTTTCATTCGCTATGCAGTGTCTCTTTAGCAGTGGTTAGACCGGCTTTGATATGTTAAGAAGATCCACATCCAGAAAATAAAGATATCGGAGATGAGAATGCTTCGGTAGATGTGTGGGTGTATTAGGAAAGATAAGATTAGAAATGAGGTTATTCGAGATAAGGTGGGAGTGGCTTCGGTGGAAGCCAAGATGAGGGAAGCGAGGTTGAGATGGTTTGGTCATGTGATGAGGAGGAGCAAGGATGCCCCAGTACGGAGGTGTGAGAGGTTGGCTAGGGATGGTTTCAAGCGAGGTAGAGGTAGACCAAAGAAATATTGGAGAGAGATGATTCTATACGACATGGAGTAATTTCAGCTTACCGAAGGCATGACCCAGGATAGGAGGTTGTGGAGGAAGCGAATTAGGGTAGAAGCAGTGACGGATCTACACTATGGTCAGGGGGTTCATCCGAACCCCCTTCATCGGAAAATTATGTTACATATACATGGTTAAAAATATTTTTTATGTATATATATTAGATGTTAAACCCCCTTAGATTAGTTTTTATATTCACTTATGAACACCTTTAGCGAAAATCCTGGCTCCGCCACTGGGTAGAAGGTTAGCCTAAGTTAGGATGTTGTATGTTTTGGTGTGTACTTGGAGTATCTTGCATTTGGTATTATTGAATATGTTAATTTCTATTGTATCTTGTTCTATTACTATTCCTTATCTTATATTAGATTGCTTTATTTTGAGCCGAGGATCTATCAGAAACAACCTCTCTATCTCACTTTTGAGGTAGTGGTATAAACTGCGTACACTTACCCTCTCCAAACCCCACTTGGTGAGAATATAGGGTACGTTGTTGTCTGCAATGCTCTTTATCTTTAACCGAGACAAGGGCTCATTTGGACGTTTTCACTGTTAGAAGAGCGCTTTGCCTTGAGAAACTTTCTAACACGAATTCAAATTTAATCGAGACAAGAGCTCGATTGCTTCTGTAAAATCCAATATATGTAATGATGTGGTTGGTTACCTAATTGATACTTGCATATAATCAACTCTACAATATGCTGTTATGATTGTAATTTTGTTGCTCATTAACAATTAGTTATACCCATATCTAATGCACAAATGCTGCTATTAAAAGCAAGAAAAAAAAGAGTATAAATAACATAAATACCAACCCTTTTTGACGTGATTACACTCTCTCCCACTTTTTTTATTTTGTAATATTGAAAACATAAGTTGTATATTTGTGTAATTTTTAGTTTAAAGGAAGCAACAAACGTGAGTCACAAATCTGCTGTCTAATGAATCCTGTCATCTGGGGCCTGGGAATGTTGTAAATATAAATGAGAAGTCAATCACTTGAAAGAGTTTTTAGAAAGGGCAAAAGAATAGTGTACTCAACTCTCTTTGGATCCCTTTACACAACATTATATACAAATTAACAATCTACTATCCCCTACAGCTACTGATTTCTCCTTGGTGTGGGTAACACTTATCGGAAAGAATGTCTTCCAGCGAACTAGCATACGCAGTTTGTGTTTACAGTCGTTTCCACAGTGAAACAAGGACCCAAGCTCACAAGATGTGTGGCTTGAACAAATTTTGTGTGTATGCTGCAATTTTCACATATCCTATACTTGGCTTTTCTCAGGTTGCCGAGAAACTTCCTTATCGGCAAAGTGAAGCAGCCTTCGAAGTCTTAATACTGTGTCGCAATGAAAAGGCAAAGCGGATCTTCTCTCCAAGTATGCCGGACTTACAGTCATCCATGATAAAGCATGGAGCTCTGCAGCTATGTTCTCAAGAATCAAGTGAGTCGCCGTTTCCACGTCTCTTGCTTCCGAGCCTGTACCCCTTCCCCCAGTCTTAACAACACCCTTCAAAAACTTTTCTTGGATGATGTTGCTGCCACCATAGTAATCAACGAGGCTGACCGAAAGAATTGAGGGCCATTCTTCTTTTGAGATGCTCCTTGCATCTCTCCTCATTGTAGGTACTGCTTTTGAAACCACAAAACCTGTAGAAAGGGGAATGGCACATCCCTTGCTGTGGAGAAGATGGGCGAGTGGAGGTGATTCAGCAGTCAGGCAAGTGGGAAGCTGAAGACCGATGGGAGGTAGAAATCTCATATTGGGTGACGGGATTAGAATGTAGGAGGTGGGCGTAGAACCAAGGGACTTAACTGGAGTATAACCTTCAAGATAACCTGGCTGACTCATTATGCCACTACTTTGACTTGTCCCTGCAAAATTTACACCATATGTAAGCATGAAACAGAAATAAGCAGGCATAAAAATGTGAACTGATGAAAAATCTTAGGAAAATACTTCTCAATGGATATTTTCTTCATATGGTAAGCCCCATAAGCAGCACCACTCAAAAGAAACCGACCCAGAAGAGCGATGGTTACCCTATCCCACTTTACTCCCTTGGTAACCCGTATCCAACCACAATTCCTTACCCAAGTTATTCTCCTCCCTTGACTTTCTCAGAAAAGAGTTTCAACACCTACAACTACAGAAGCAATCCCCCCCCCCCCCCCCCCCCCAGTAGTGTTTCTTAAAGAACTTTATGCTTAAAAGTAGACTAATGCATTTAATCTCTTATTGGTCAAGTATTTAGAAATAGTATCTCCTTGACAGTCCAGGTCATTAGTTACAAGAATCCAAAATACAGCCAAAGGAGAATCAACTCAATCAGAAAACAGGGAATCTGAAAAGCCCACAAAAAGAGAGAGAGAAAAGGCGGAAAAGAGGAATCCTACCAAGACTTGTCGACTCCGCTTGGACCATAAGCTGTAAGGAATGATCAACAGAAAGAGAGACGAAACTAATGCTTTGCACCCATTGAAGTAAGCCCCTGGAGTTGTCCGCTATACCCTGTCCACCAATTAACTGTTTCCTTGTGGATGGTTGACTTAAGCCACCTTTCATAAAAGAGGAAGCCTTTGAGTGAGGATTGTACAATGGACTAGGGGAGGGAGGAAGTGCTCTTTCTTGAATCAGACCTATTTCCTGTTGCGGCAAGGATGTCCCATTACTACTTGCAGTCATTCCATCAGGCACAGATCGCCTTAGCTGCAGGGACCACTTCTTCACCTCAGATCCCCCAATTGAATACAGAGCTTTCTGCCATTCTGCGTCCAGAAAATTGCATTAATAAGATGAGCAACTTCAGCAACATTACAGATATAAGAAAACTCAAGCAGAAACTTCATTCTGGTCACTCAAAATAAAACCTTTAAAGGCTACACTTTATCAAGACATTCATCAAAGTGACATATACTCTTATCCCACACACATATTAGAATTTAATTGTTTGTGTGCCACAGCCAAACCAAAAAAGAATAACAAAGAAGCTGAAAATCTTTTTCAATTAAAGGTGGAGACAGCATATCAGTGTCATCAAAATTCAACACCAATGAGGGATCATGATGTAACAAAGGTAGGCAATAAGCACAGGATATAGATGACGAATGTTTACCCTGGCATTCAAGCTCAAGGAAGCTTCCAACACGAGCAATGACAAAATCTCTAGGCTTGGCATTGGCAGCCTCAGGAGAACATGCCTGAAGTATCTGGCATCCTTGTTGCAGAATTTGCACAAACAAAGATTGCAGACCTTTCGTATCTTGCCTACTACTTATTCCTCCAAATGGATATATATGATTATCAAGCAGTTCTCCCCTGGAATCTGTCCATATACACACCAGCCAGCGCCAATCCTCAGTCCAACCATAACAACAATGCAAACTTGGAAGTGATCTTTGACGTGCAGATCCAAAGCCATCTGGTTCAGATGTTTCAGACTGAGTGTTTAGTCCAGTGTCTCCACCACCTGAAGAAGCTGAACTCTGCATAAAACTTCCACTTGTACCATCATCCGACAAAAGCTTTGAAGATTCAGTCATTGGATTACCCGATATCGGAAATGAGAGTCCACGATCCAATGAACCTGGTTCAGCAAGAATGTAAAGGGGCTCAAACAAGTAACGAATTTCATCTTGAAAAGAAAAATCCCGAATTCTATTTGGCTCACATCCGAGACCTCCCCCTCTTGATGTTTGCCAGTTGTCCCAACTACCAGGCCTTAGGCTTGCATCAAGGTCAGTTTCTCTCTGAAGGGAAGTTCCTATGCCTCGAGGACCAACACAGTCCTTCCACATCCCTGGAACTTGGGAAGTCATTTGCATCATCACCGGATGAGATCTACCGGACATGGACGACGACTGCACCATGTCACTGGAGGACCCTCGAGATATTCTGCGAGCTTTGTTATAAACTGTGAAAGCAATTTCCTTCAGTATGACAAGCTCACTCAGAGCAGGGCTTGTAACCCTAAAAATTGCATCAACAGTGACGATCTGCAATACCAGCTTAGGGATACAAAACCCAGAAAGTGTTAGAACATTTGAGAGTGCCTCATCCACAGCTGCTGAGTAACTTAAGGCTTTCCCGACTTGATTGTGCAGCGTAGATCGCCTCTCTTTATCTGAAGAAAGAACCACTGATCCAACAGCAATAGAAGATTCTATCACCGTCTGTAGAACCGCAAGGGGCTCAGGAAAAGGGCAAACCACGTATATCACCTGATTTGACATTCAAATATACAATAACATATCAGCTTCTCTGAATTACCTTACCATATAATACTCTGCTTAGATCAGATATTCTATGTTCTTTTTTTGAGTTTTTTTTTTTTTGGAAAATCAGATATTCCGAGGATTAGCATCTATGAAAATCTGCAACAACTTGAGAACAGAAAATTAACCCGAGAACAACTACCCTCAATCCCAAACGAGTTAGGTCGGCTATATGAATTCTCATTATCTCTTTCCGATCCATTTGGACCCAAGTTCCAACAGAAGCGTCAAATTCTCAATCAAGGCAATTTTGCACTGATACCGCATAAAAGTTGATAGGTTATACTAAAGATATATTTCATATCAGGGTATTCAAAGACAAAATAATGAAATGAGCAGAGTTAGCTCATTCAAAAAAACACCCGCACTACTTGAGCTTCTCAAACTTTGAAATGGTCAGAACTAAGACTAATTTCTTATACAGAGAAAACTTCTGAGTTATTGGCATGTCTTGTAAATCCAATAACTTCTTCTGCTGCTCTACTTAAGAGTTTTATCACTTTTAAAGTTGACTAATCCCTTGAACAGATGTATCCCACAATAAAATACTAATCCCCATCTAAAACGAAATATTTATAAAATGTCCCTTATTCTATTTGATCATCCAATTAGTAAGCATTTCACTAGCCTCAGGAAACTGTGAACTACTCAACCAGTACGAAAGAAAATACACATTGGGCTAACTATAACGTAGTACACCAGAACACCAGCACATAGTGCAAGTCATTCTTTCACTATCAACTTAACAGCTACCCAACCCCAAGGTTTGGCATCATAAGCATTGTTGTTAAGCCCAATCACAGTAAAACAAACGGCCATGTACTGGAGGCACCAGAGGCCGTGGGAAAAGTTTTACTTTGACTGTACTTTCCAGTTTTTCCTTTTGCATTCTCTATCCAGAAATAAAATTACTTATGGTACATGTTCCAATAAATTAACATGGAATCAGTCTTTTCTCTTCATCTATTTTTTCTTTTTGCTCTGACAAAGGAGGTCAAGTGTACAAAAATGCCCCCTTATCAAGAAAAAGTGGTAGACTGCCCTAGAAAGAGGAAAAAAAAGAGAGAATCAAAGCAAGAGAGAGAGGAGAAAGTAGAAGAGGAATAAAAAAGGCAAACAAAGAGGACCACAACTTACTGTACATGGACCAGTACTTCCTTCTTTTGGGTTCATGGTCAAGCATGAACTCAGCTTTAAATTTCTGAGAACTTTCGAGAGAGACTTCAAATAGCTTTCTAAATCCCATCCATTGGAAAGGGCCAGAAAATAATCACTGATTGATCCAAGCATAGATGCATTACTGCTGTCTATTTTCATTGACTGAGGGCAATCAATCAGAACAAAACCAGAAGATGCATTCTTGCCGGAATCTATCTCCATCTCATTTCCCATACATTGAGGTGAATGAGTTCCCAGTTTGCATGTCTCATAAACTAAAAGAGAAAAACATAGTCAAGTAAAAAAAGAAATTGGCACTGACAGCTTATTGGACAACGGATAAATTGTTCAAAAGACATAATGTAACAAAACTTCACGGCCCAAACATATCACTACAAATATCTACGGCAAGGACAGTAACAAAGCTGGATTTATGTGAGAAGCAAGCAATAATTTGATCTCTTTTATCTAATTTCATCTTTCCATGCACTTAAAAAAATCATGATTTCAAATTAGTCACTTGTCCACATCTTCAAAAAGATGGAGACAATGCAGATTGAGTTATAAAATGAAGCAACATTAAATATGAACTGTCAATTTGTGAAATTAATGCAGATTTATGCATTTAAAAAACCTGAAATTCTTTTGTTTTTTTTAGGTAAGGCTGAATTTTATCTTATTAAAACACAAAACAACCATCGTATTATTTTCAGTAGCATAGACATAACCAATATACTATCTTCCGATTAGCATGACACTTGAGAATACCAACCAGTTCCAAGCTGTTGGAAAAAATCAGTTGCAGCTGTTGTTAGAGCATTGATGTCTGGGCAGACAACGTAATATGTCATCTGAAAATGTTGGGAAAAAATGGTTAAGGAAAAATAATAGTTAAGGAGATGAGCAAGAGAAAAGCCTGAAGATATTAAAAACCTGCTGCTTGTATTATCTATCTTAAACTTACATTCTTGGGCATTGCATAAGGCTCAAAAGGTGCCTTTTCCCAGATCTGAAGCGAACTAGGTGATGTCTTAAGCCAATCGTCTTGATATCTGCAATATAAAAAGACATTATTTCTACCCTAAAGTAGAAAATTAAGGCCAGAAAAAGAAAAAGTAGTCTAAATAAATTTAGTGGTAACAAATACAATGTCGGGGAAGTCCTCTACATTTGTTTATGTATTGATCAGTGAGCCCTTTACATTAAAAAGTGAATGGGAGAACCAAATGCAGCTCCATCATGCTTTTATTTAATTGAGTAATCAAGGTTGAAGCCTTAAAAGTAATCCATTAGAAAGAAGTTCTAGAACTAGAAAGAGGCGAGGCGACAATAGTAGAGCTATACTCAAATCACAGCACAAAAAGTTACCAAGTTATCTCACAACAAAAAAAAGGGGCATGCCTTTCTTATAGAGATAACTAATAGCACAGCAGGGGTAAATAAGGCCAGCACATGAAAAATAAAGAAGTTACTATCTTAAAAATATGTAGTAAACGCAACCTGTAATGCTCACTGATCAAAAAAGGATGAATGGACAAGGATCAACCAATTTCAGTATAAAAAACATACCCAAGAAGTATAGCTGGATACGGTACTGCAGCCAACGTGGGCCTAAGCCTTGAACCCAGTAGATTCTCCGAATCTGATAGGCAAGTATCTTGGCTTAATCTGCGCTCACTTGCCTCATCCACCCTAATGCCATCTGAAAATAAAAAAGATTTTATCAAAAAAAGCCATTGTAGGATAGTGACAGTATGACCTATCAATTCATACCTCTCAAACTAGATGATCCACCAGCAGAGGACTGAGATGGACTTATAGGTTCTCCAACAGACAATGATATGGTACTTGACGAATCTCGACATTCACTTGCACTTGCAGTGGACTCTGCAGAAAAACCGTCACCAGATATTCCCCCATCATTTGATTGACTGCGACCTTTGCACCAATCAACAACAGATAAAGGACCTTCCATAGTACTGAAAGCAGATTTCAGAGCTGCTTTTATATCATTCTGCAGCAGAGTGAGGGTAAATGATGCCGGAACCTGAAGGAAGAGGTTTCCATATTAAGTATGGTTGTGAAAGAAGAGAGAAAACCAAAGATACGTAATGTGCAAAACTTAGCAACATGTAAAATGCTTCTTCTATACCATTCAAACTAACAATTTGTCTCAGGTGTTTTTAACCATGGAAGCTACAATAAGAGAAGTCACGTGCTAATCAATGGGAAGAAACAAAATCACAATTGGGAAAGAACTGTCCTTCGACTCAGATGCTAACAAATGTTACGCCTAAATTTAATAAAGAGGAGAGCTATACATTGGGGAGATAGCACTATGAAAGAAAATAACAAATTTCTACACTTTATGTCATTGATAAAAAGTAATCACCCTCATGAAGAGGAAAGCACTGAAGCAACAATACACAGATAACAGACTGCAATTCATTCATCTCCATGCAGCTACACTCAAGGAAATTTATGAAAATCCCATTCAACTGTTCTTTTCCTCAAGACTAGCTGAGTGCACATCCCAATCAATCCACAGTATCACAATGATGAGTAGATCATCAGTGGAATTGTTGCATTCTTATGAAACTTCTAACCACAAGCATAAACAAGCCACTATAGCCTAGGGTAGTAGACAAAGCAAGCCCGCTAAGAATATGCTTCTAAAAAACAAAAGCTTACATCAGCTGAAAGTGGATCAATAAGCTCCACACCAGCAATATCCAGCGAATGACAGGAAGCCAATACTCCCCCACAACCTGCATGTACCATGGATGGTCTACATGAAAAACCACGCCTCCACTGCTCCTGCAGTGCGAGCCAACCAAAAGAACCATCATTGCTATCGGCATCTAGGGCAACATCAACAAGAGATGTGGCTTGCTGCACAAGTAAAGCCATCCCATCTAGGAGTTCCTGAAGTGGTTGCCTTAGCCCATAAGCTAGCATACTATCCTCAATGAAAGAATTATGCTGAACAGAGTGGCAAGATTCTAAACCAGCTGTTGGTTGCTTCATTCCCTTAGAAACTCCAACAGAGCGCCACACACCAACTGGTGCATTAAGGGTCCCATCCAGTAATCCACCATCAATATCACCCGCTATCCTAACTGGTATTATTTCTTTCTTCTTCATCTCAGATTTGATTGACAAATTGTCGCCAGTGATCACTGCTTCGCCTTGTGACTGGTTTCTACTGGTACTCCCCGACATCCTGCTCATGCCTACAGGAAGGCAGCCACTTGAAGATAACAGTGTATGCCGTATCTTACACATAAATGCCTGGCACATAAGGCATTCAACTTCTGTTGCTAGCACAGTTTTGATTGATTGACCAGAGCTGCCTGCTTTTAGTAGCCCTTCATTGGCTTTATCGGTTTTATTGTGGATACCTTTAACAGAATTTGTCGAATTGAAACCAGAAAATGGAGACTCTGCTACTTGAGTCTCACGCCTAGCGCAACTACGTACATAACCAGACAACTTATCATCGTTTTTCTCTTTCCCACTTTCAATGTGAGTGTAATATTTCTTTGATTGAATAATGGAGCCTGTATCATGCCTTGCGGTACCTGCTTTGAGGTTTACAGTCACCCCAGACTTCTCCTCACATGCATCAAAGCAAGGCGACAAAGGTGGGGTCGCTGAGTAAACATAGCTATTTGAGCTTGAATTCGCAGTCTCCACTTCACGGGACTTTGGAACATAGGGATTCCTGAAAATCAAACGGGAGTTCTCCCCTGTGGGGGTTTCAACTGCTCCATACTCTGGAGCGAATGACATGAGAGCTTCAGCTTTAATTAAGTGATCAAATTCACCAGCAATAGATGCAGTAGTACTGTTTACTTGATTAGCAACTGCAGCACTTTTAATAACTTCCTGATGCTTGCTCAGTGAATCATCCAGAATTGCTGGAGGTGGTGGTTGATTAAAGCTCTCAAAGGATGAAAAACCTACTGGCAAAAGAAGCTGATCTTGCACATCCATCATCGAAGGACAGGGGCTGCTACCAACATCCACACTATCTGAGGCAGGAATCATAAGAGTCTGAGACTCTGCAGTTCCTGGAGGCTTCAAAAATAAAAGGAGAAATCAGCTCATTTCCTGATGATGAAAGCAAATGAAGAACAATAACTACAACAAGAAGGTAACTCGTATTCATCTCGCAAGATGTAAGCATTTATTAGTGTTCCATAACATCCAGTAAACAGTCCATTCATCTCTTCTATGCATTCAGTTAACTTCCGAACCTCCTATTACTAACTTAAACACAGTATTCATATATTTTGAAGACGTTCAATTATTTCAAATCTATATACACGTCAGATGTAGAATTGACATCTCCCATGGGCATGATTACACACAATGTACGATGAAAACCTAAAAAAAAACTCATATACATAGAGTAACTGATTGCGAGAAATAAAGTATGTGATTAATCTTTTGGACATTATATCAGAATGAAAAACAGGAGAAGCAACTCCTAGTCAAAACGAAACTGTGCTCCTACAGTAGCCACATACACTTGCTTACAATCATCAGACTCTGGGAGACTGTTTTATATCAGAGTTCCAAGAGGGATGGCCCATTCACCCCACGATAGAGAAAATGAGAAACCACATTCCATCAGGATGCAAATCAAACAAATGAGCTCTATAAGCGGGGTAGGTTTAATTGAGCTTCCACTAGAATTCGAAAAAAGGATTAATAAGACAACCCTCCAGACCGAGGATCCAATATGTGTAATTCCTATCATTTCATTCATATTCTTGTATTTAAATATCCACTAAGATATCAACTAGTTGAGCTTTTGCAATGAAATTACTGGATCATTCCTACACCTGAGAAAAGTGCTTGGGTTTGCACAACAACAACATACCCAGTGTATTCCCACAAAGTGGGGTCTGGGGAGGTTAAGTGCATGCAGTCCATACCACTACCTCAGATGAGGTAGAGAAGCACAATTTCATAGACTAGCACAACCTTCCATCTGATACATGAAGGCTGGCGGATACACCAAAATAAGTCCAATTCATTACATTAAATTCTGACAATTCTCAGATTTTAAGATTTAACTTGTAAGTTTCAAAGTCGAAGAATAATCAGGGTCTTAACAAGACTAGTAACATATATGCTGGAGATGATGTGACCACGATTTACCATCCGTGGACAATATAACTACCTCTCCAAATGGCAAAGCATCATTCTCAAAGAAATCACCAAAATCCCCAAACTCTGAGAGAAGTGCCTGAATATCCATCCCTACATCTCTATCGTCGTCATCCCAACCCCACTGAAGCCCAAGCTGATCATTTCCTCCCGTTATTGCAGAATTATTAACTTCCATTGAGGCATAATCACTTGTTGATGGATTTACCACTGCTCCTCCCTGACTAAATGACTCAGAAATCCCAGTCCGTGACCTCTTAAAGCCCTGCAAAGAAACTTGAAATGATAAATTTGCCATTTCCTTTAAACAAAAGCAGACAACATAAGAATCGAATGGAGAAGAACAAAAGAACACCTAGCACATGCTATCTTTATGGATAACTAGAATTTTGCACATTTTTAGTAACAAGAAAGAAGAGAAGCACTAAGGTTAATGCATGCAAGAAAAGAAACACTGGTTACATTTGGTTGCCAAAAATAGAAAAGGAAAGTGCGGAATGTAGACTTCTTCACATAGTTCTGTGTGTTTTGTAAGCAGGAAACTAGTGCAAAAAAAGCAAGGCAGAACTTTCCTGCAAGAGACTTTGCTTTAACCTGCAAGTAGGAAACTTGAGGAAAATGGTTTCCTCTTTTAAACTTTCCTTGTCCTTCCAAAATATTCATGCAAAAAATTATAAGAACACTATGGGTTCTTGTTTGTTTGGGCTTCTACCTCTGCCCATTTGATTTGCTGGATTCAAAATCTGTTATTTGTACTTATTTTATGGATCTTTTAACACATATATAGGGTCCAAGCCAAAGTTATTGGGGTCGGGTACATGAATCCCCACTTCTTCATTTAAGCTCATTTCATATCATCAACATATACTAAATAAAATAAAAGTGAAAAATAAAAGAAAGCTAACCAAAAGTACTTAATTTACTTGCTACAATTAGCTAGAGATCTAGGTCCCACTTTACACACTATCCTCTAAGAGAGCAAAGCCTATATGATGGATTCTTAAATGATAGACAAAACTTCATAAAAATGGTTACCTTTCTCCAAAAAATATGATAGACAAAACTTGATATTTATATACATGTACTTCTTTGAAAAAAAATTAAAATTACATAGCAAGTCATAATAAGAATAGTCTTCAGATCACAAGTCATAGAAAGTTAAAGGAGTTAAGATCGAATCAAGGACAACAACATGCAAATATAAGATAGAGCATACAGACCATACAGATACAAATTATAAAGAGATCTCAATCTATACGAGAAGCACACCGTCTTAAGATTGTCATTTTGAGACCGATCCAAAGAAGATAATCCAGACTGTCTACACATCAAAGAATCAGCATCTGCTTCAAGATCACCAGTTCCTGAAGTCTTGTAATCGCTATCACTAGAAGACGTACTTGTACTGCTAAGACTGCTGCAGTTGCTGTTACTGCTACTGTTATAACGCCGATTAGAGCCTATAACATTTGCATCAAGCCAAGAACCATCCATCGAATTGACTTTGGCATCGCTATGATAATCAAAACTGCAATATTGTGGATTAGATGTATAAGATGCAAGTTTAACCAAAAAAGAAAGATATGGAATGAACTGCTGATAAGAATAAGCTGAGAGTACCAATGCATAAAGGAGGATGTAAAGGATAAAGAGGGCCCAATCCAGTTCTGCAGCCAGAATCTGTGACAAACATAAAAAATGTAAATTTTTTCAGAACTCTTTAGGGGAAAAATGAAAATTAATTCTCAAGCAAGTTTGAACTAAAAAAGCACACTAGCCAACAGAAACAGCACTAATATGCACTTTTGAGTAAATAGTCACATACATGGATTTGCTATGCACATACATATTCTTTTAAACTGGTACTGACATGGATCTCCTATATAGTAATGTGTTAGCTTGACCCTCAGTAGTCAATACGGGATCAAGGATAAAGCAACTAAGCCTGAAGAAATACTAAAAATAATAAGCCAAGCTTCAGCTTGAGCAATAATCCCAATCACAGTATTTACTGATTGGATCAACAGAAGAGATGCCAGTATAGAACTTGGGCTTCACCATATCCTAACATAGTAGAAACCTCAGATAAAGACTTCCTGAAATAACTTATTAAACATAATCCATCAGCCACTCAAACTGAGTCTCAAAAACAAATGTGAAGAGACGAAACTATTATAGGGGATGGAGTGGTTATCTGGCCATTACTGTGGTAAAAATGTCAGAGATTACAAATAGTAGGTTTCCTGTCATTGATGTGGAAGGTCGCAGATTTGTGACCTGTCTTCCAGCACTCCATTGACAGTCCTTCAACAAGATTGAAAGGACACTAGTTTACTTTTTTTTGATGAAATAAGGGATTCCATTTCAGGCTTCAAGAGGATGCAAAGTAGTTACAAAAGGGTAGAAGCAAAAGTAACTAAGTAGCTCCATTACAGTTTTCAAGCTAAAGTCAGGGAGCTAACAAAGTTTAAAAAGGTATCTGGGAGTCAATAGGAGACAAATAAACCCAACTATACAGATACATAAGACATCTAGTTTTCAAAGATTAGTAGTCGATATCCCATCAAAGCATCTTCTGTTCCTCTCCTTCCAAACACTCCAAAGAGTGGCTGCTCGTAAAAAGGACACTGGTTCACTATGATCTTTTTTTAAAATAAAGTGTAATTTTTTTAAAAAAAATTGGTAATTAGTTGAATGAAACCTTCCCACATCAGCTATATGCACACTTAATCCCAAAAAAAGGAAAGGAGACAAAAAGAATTTAACAAATTTACCTTTTTAGAGATGATCTAGCACACGCTGTTTGCACCACTGGTACAAGAACAGCCTCAGGGGGGTAAATAAGCATTCTTCCACAGTTATCTGGTATTTTACTTTGAACAACATTGTCCATTGCAGAGGCTTCTGTTTTGATAGGCCTTGATGAATTATTCTGTACATTTGAACTTTCTTGTATATTGTTGTTTCCCGGTGCAGTGCAACCAAAGCTAACTTCAACAAAGCAATTCTGTCCCTTAAGCTGATAGCCAGATTGAGAAACATTGCATGGTAGCCCAACAATACCATTTGAAGCACTAAACTTGCCAGAACTGTTCGGCAAGTCAAATATGAATCACAGTAAGGGACCACATTAAGACGAGCGATATCACTTTGAAAGAATTTTGTTCACAAACAAGAGAAGGAAGGAAAGAGCAGGACTGAATTAAAAACAACTCAGTAAAGAAGGAAATAGAGGGGCAAATTTGACCTGAGATACACCTGCTTCACAAGATCACCTGGGCAACATCCAGTAAGCCTCCCACGCATTCCATGAGGTGAGACAATAACTGGAAAAGGGAATTAAATGAAAATACCAGCATACCATGAATATTGTGTATTAATTATGCCTAACAATTCAGAAGCATAGCGATGTGTGCCGAAAGGCTTTTAATTGGTTGAAACTAGGTAGAAATTTGATGTATGAGTAAGAGCTCATACTTTTGGACTTTGGTTGAGTTCATTTAAACAATAAATAGACTAATTAACAATGTGAATTTTCTTTAACCCGTCCTTTTACATGCCAACAAGAAATATGTTGCTGACCAATACTTTATAGGGGGGACTTTCTTTTCTGTACACAGCGTTAACATCCTCTTGATGCTTCCATTAATGAAACTATATCTAACCTGATCAAAAGAGAAACATGTTGCTGACCATGATACTAAGAAGACCTTACAGTTTCAGGAGGTTTATTAAACATTCACCAAATTTATAACGTACATTATACTGTATCATTTAAGCAATAGACGATCTGGCATACAGAAGATATCTATCTTGATAGATTTCAAGCACTTTTCACAACTCACAAGCCATAAAAGTTGTGCCGCCAGAAAAAGGACATCCCGTATACATAATACTGATGATTTGATCCTAAAAATCCTAATGACATGTGCCGCAACCTTCAAAGAAGAGCAAAGTCGCAACCCCGCCCCACTCCACCTCACCACCTGCGTCTTTGCTCCTTTTGCATGTCATGAATCAATTTTTAGAAATTTGCAGAGCCTTCTGAAATTCAGGAGGTCATTACTGCCGATTATACAAATTCTAAAAACCAAGAGAAATCAAGGGATTACTCCAACCACAAATGCAGACTTTGCAAATTAAAGTAATCAACAACATATCCAGCGAAAATAATCAAAATAACAAATTAAAAAGTCCAAAAATGTACAACTCTCCACAACACTGAAGGCATTAAAATTGATTTTTATGTAAGATCACATAATGGGGTGCAACAACAACATGCATGTAGCCACTGGGCTTATTCTCAATTTCTTTTATTGTTAAAGGACTATTACAAGAATCAATCTTTAGGATCAATGTGTTTCTTCAGCTTCTCTTAGATTCCATTAGGTTGCCAGTTGATTGATAGCAAGACTTGCAAAATCTGGAAAAATCTATCGGGTGATTAACAAAATTCACACCCAAGCCTTCAATTGTTTGTGAAGGCACTCAGTTCAAAGAAACCAACCTGGAAGCCCCTCACCAGAGACATTAGATGCATTCTCTGATATTCTATCAATGTCACCACTTGAAAGTGCTCTTATATGCCTAGAAAAAGGTATGAAGATAAAAACTTATACAGGAGCCAATTAGAGATTGTCAAGCAGAAGGACAGATTTCAGCCCCTCTCTCAAATTTAAAAAGAAATCACGGGTTAATCAAACTTACTTTGCAGATATAATAACGTGGACAAAGATAGCCTCTTCGGTAGCAGCAAATATGAACTCAACCACTGGCTGCCCCTTCCTTCAAGAAAAGCACCAATTGCAAATTAAACACATGTAGGAGCTAACCATAATAAAAGTGGACTCCTGGCTTATTCACCACATAGGATACAATTTCCCTTTTAAAATGCCAGAAGAATACCTTCAGCGACTAGCATACATTAAGGAGACCAACAATGCTATAAATAACACTTAGACTAGGATAAGTACCCAATGTTTTTTGAAAAAAAGAATTCCAGGCACTGGAAAAGCTTATGATCTAGTCAAACAAAAAAAAAGATACAGTTGCTACAAGTGCCACACCCAGAAAATACTGGCAAAAAATTGCAGTTTCTCCGACTTGGAACAGTACATAAAACAGTACAACTTCATTGGTTGAGGAAGATAGTTCAGTAACAAAGAAAGCTGCAACTCTAGTACAATCATTTTTTCTTGATGAGGTAGAGTTTTTTTGATGTTTGTTGTTTCGGTTAGATCGATGGTAGTATTAGGTAGTTTTGTTCTGATACTATCTATTGTTTTGTTACCATCTGTTGTTTCTTGTACTCCTATTATTACGACAATTTTTTTCTCGAGTCGGGGGTCTATCAGAAACAGCCTCTATACCTCACCTCCGAGGTAGAGGTATGGACTGCGTACACTCTACCCTACCTAGACCCCACTTTGAGGGAATACACTGGGTGTGTTATTATTGTTGTTGTTGTCAACCACTTAGGCCAACAAATAATGCAAGTATTGATAAACATACCTGAAGAGCTCCTCACTCTGTGAAAATGGACGGTATTTTGTAAATACATCTCCATATCTAACATATGAATGTCCTCTGAGCGTTCTGTTATATCAATAGCATATTTACAAGTAAATAAACAGATCATAGAAGACTCCAAGCACGTCAAAAAAAAGAAAAAAATTACCGCTCCATGCAATTCCTTAAGGCCTGAGATAGGGCAGCAGCAAGCTCTTCTGAATCTCCAGGAGCCACCCAGAGACCTGACGCCAGAACTGTAACAGATGGAAAGATAGTTGAAGATTATAAAAGCGAAGTACACAACAAAACAAAAAGGGGTCTAAGAGTTAAGTGCAACTCAATAACAAACAAGGACAACTGGTCAATCAGTCCATCAACAACGCCTTAGTCCTAAACTAGTTGGACCAGTGATAGGAGTCCTCTATATACTCCACTCTATTCGGACCCATATATATTGGCAAGTAACATATCTCTTAACACAAATCCCCAGTTCACTAAAATTTGGAGGTTCTCCAAATTGTGGAGGCAAGTCACAGACATATTTAGGCCGCCTTCTAAGGAATAGTTGGGGGTAATATAATGTTATAAGTTTAACTGCATAAAGAATCAATTTCAGTCTCACGAATCCAAATAAAGTGAATGAGCTTTATTAGTGAATGAGCTTTATCAGAACTTCAGACAAGAAGTTTAAACCAGAAGAGATTAATAGTGGGAGAAGCAATCTGATGCAGAAAAAATGTTGATTTTTCTCATTGCCTTTCTGCTACATATACGCCCCATAGTTATACATGTCATACACCAATATTAGAGGAAGTTACGCAGAAAAGATGAATTAAAAGATCCTTACTACAAACAAAACACTAATTACAGGAGAGTTAGGCAAAAAAGATGAAGTAAAAGATCCTTAACACAAACAAAACCATTAATTAGAGGAGAGGTTGAGTTGCTTTAAATCTCCTAAAATTCATTCGACCACGTAGCACTTCTGTTTATTACAACATATGAGGAATTGTACTGGGTTCATCTTGAATTCCGAAGTTTTGGGACTCGCTCTGTAGATAGCCTTGGTGTAGTAGACCTAAGTCAAGTCGCATGTACAATAACAACATTTAAATTCTTAATCTAAACCAGATGGCAGTGCTTACATGGATCTTTTGCTTCAATTGTATTCTACCCTAGGCTAAGCTCGCATTGATTCCTTAAAGTTGTAGGCAATTTAAGACAATTTTCTTCAAGCATTTAAGGTGTTCCTCAACCCTCTTTAGAACCATCAATCGTCAAGGTGTCATTTAATGAAAACATACCTCTTAATTTGGATACAGCTGACTGTGCCTTTTCAACAACAGATGAATGTTGCCCAGGTAAAAAAAGCCAGAGCTTGATCTTCTCATCTGAAAACTAAAAGCAAGCAGAAGTTAGACAACTAAAAAGAGATCCACAGTTCAACTGCTTTGCTGACCATCTATACCAGGGTTGTAAAGACCCTGAGATGGGTCCCAAGGTCCAACAAAGGAATTGGTCCATGTGCTGAGAAATCTTTCCTTCTGCAATTGTAGATGAGATGAGAGCACTAGAAATGTGGCAGCGTCTTTCTTATCCAGCTTCACCCTGTAAACAGATCGAAAAGCACACAGAATTAAATAGGAATTACAGGTTGTTCCTTCAAGAGAGATGGACTTTAAACTGCTCTAATAGCCAACCTCTTGTCTACCAGAGAGTTAACATCAGATTCATGAGGAAGAAACTGAAACCAAGATATTTGATGTAAGCCACCCTGCAAAATAATATGAGGAAATATAAGCAATCATAATAAGTATCACAACTTCAGATATAGTTCAATACCACAATATTTCTCAGTAATTCCAAAAAAATCAGTACAAGTGGCATGAAAAAGATCCTCTATACAAACCGGAACTACATGGGTGCACCAAAAGAAAATAAGGGATTGGAGACTACTCCTGAATTGAGCAAAGCTCATCTCCACCCCTTCAAAGCTCTCCTATTTCTTTCTTTTCAAATGATCCACCAAAGGCAAGAGGAGTAATACTCCAAGCCTTGAACCCTTCTTCCCCAAGCTTCACTCTTCCAGATGAACATCAACTCTTTCACTGACTTTGGCATACCCCAAGAGACACCAAACCATTTAAAGATATCCCATCATAACACCTTGGCCAGTTTGCAATGTATCAGAATATAATCCACATCCTTGTCTGCCTCCTTACACAAGAAACACCAACTTATGCAAACAAACTTCCTTTTCCTAAGTTTCTCCGCCATCAATATCACCCTTCTAGTTGTCAACCAGGTGAAGAAACACACATTCCTCGGCACCTTAGGGATCCAGACCGAATCTTACGGGAAACTGTCCTCCAGCCTAACCAATAACTTCTGATTGAAGGTCTTGACAGAGAAAACTTTAATATTTTCCAACTTCTAACTCAAAGCATCAGGTTTATCAACTGCTCGCAATGTCTATGAAGTAAAGCTAGCAACCTCTGAAGCTCAGTCACCTCCCAATCCTAGAAACTCCTCCTGAACCTCAAATCCCAAAAAGTCTCATCCCCTTGTGTCCCTTAACTCGCTGGATGGGGGGAAGGGAGTAGTTCAATTGTGGACTTCTACCCAAAGAAAAATTATACTCTAGTAGGAAAGGAAATAAGAAAATGCATGTTAAGTAACCTTTGTGAATTCCATAGAAATGGGTTAACAAGATCAACACGATTTCATTACCAAAGTTCTCGAAGTAGTAAAATTTAGCAAGTAAAATGACAAATCAACAATAAAAACTTTCAACTTAAACCTCAGAGAAATTCTAAAATCATAGCAAAGGCAGGTGTAATGAGTGATAGAAAGATATGAAGGGAAGAAACATACGATCTTGAACACATTTGTCCACATAATTGATGAAGTAAATGAGTGTAGTCCTCTGGAATATGGATTTTAAGGTAAACGGCGTGTATCAAAGGCAAGAAGCATTTCCTATCACATCAAAGGAGCCGCCTTTCCTTCTAACAAAACATGAAGAAAAAATAAAACAATAAATTAGTGTTTGTGAGCCAAAGATGAACAAACATCAACCGGAAAAAAGTAATTTTCAGTCTTTGTAGGACTCAATTAGGGGATCTTTTAGCTAGGTTAGAGCAATCAACCTTTAGTCATCCATCCAGCTACCTCTCTCTCAACTCCAACTCTTTCCGCTTTTCCACGTAAAAGCATCCGTCTCTCTCTCACAACTCCAAACCATACAAAATTCTATTAATCAGACAAAAGGTGCAAGGCGAAAATACAAAACACCAAGCAAGGCGATATTAATTTTCAGAATTAGAACTCTATATAGCAAACAAAATAAATAACAGGGCAGCAGAAATACAAATTCCATCGAGCTATCTACTCCAACACTTTCCTCTTTTCCACGTAAAAGCATCATCTCTCTCTCTCTCTCTCTCTCTCTCTCTCTCTTTCTCAACTCCAAATCATACAAAATTCCATTAATCAAACAAAAGGTGCAAAGCCAAAATACAAAACTATCAGTCTGCTCATGCATTAAAATCCGCATTTTCTTTTCCAGTTGAAATCATTATAGTAACACCAAGCAAAGCAATATTAATTTCAGAATTAGAATTCTATATAGCAAACAAATAAATAACCATATATTTAAATTCAGCCAAATTGCAATTTTATAGCTGAAAATGTGCAATTTTTAGTTTTCTTTCCTTGATTTTTCAAAAATTGACTTCAAAATTAGAATTCTCTATAGCAAACAAATAAATAACAGGGCAGCACAAATACAAATTTCAAATTTTGAATGAAAATTAAATCAATTACAACTAAAAACAATATAAATGAACCATTCAAAGCTCCAAGTTAAGATTTTTCAGCAAACTCACAACTCATAAAATTAAAATACATCAACTTAACAATTTTTAAAATTTTTGAAAAAAATATAAAATGATAAATTGAAAATTAGGTGCAAAGTAGAGAATTGTTACCAGAAAATTCTAGAGATCTGAAGCTTTAACAATGGAGTTTTCGCCGATTTATAGAATTAGGGTTTGAGATTTGCGAGGAATATACTGAAAGTTGGGGCTTTTCTCTGCGTTTTATAATAATTATAATTATAATATGCTTATTCTATAATATTAATTTCATATATACACCTGTGTTTTGAAAATTGTCACCATTGTTTTTTTGTAGAACTAAAAAAAATCACTTAATTATCCCTATTCTTATTAAAATGTATTAAATATCATACAAAAATTTTCTCCTTTAAATTAAATTGTAGTCGTTGTGTGAAAATATATTGATTATATTATTGTTGTTGTTGGATGTTATATTAATTTTTTATGTTTTAGTAAGTAAACTAATAGATTGGACTTTTCGAAGTTCGTGATTTGATCTGATCAATTAGCAAGAGAGTTAAACGAAGGAAAATTTGGGCGCGATGATGTTGTCGTGCAATCGGGAGGTTGCGGCTTCAAACCATGAAAATAACTATTTTGAAGGGCGAAAACATGTCTCACGTGGTCATGTCTGAAATATTACTGTTACAAACAGAGATTTTTCGTAACATACATAGTTCCTAAAATGTTTGTCACAGTATTGTTAATGCAAACACCGAGGCAATCACCAAAATGGATGGGGGGGCTCCATTAGCTAACATGTTCGCCACCTTATTTTGCTTCCGATACGCGTGTGTTGTTGTTGTTGTTGTCAGCCTTTGCATTAGTGACCTATAGTCAAAGATTAAATTATTATAAGGTAAAATGACCATATGCAGGCCATGGATGACCTTTTGTGTGTACATATATATATATATATATATATATATATATATATATATACTAAGTAAGGTTGCATACAATTATTTAAAATTATCCGGCGCTTTTGCCAACCCGTACTAGTTGAATTAGGGTATCTATCTACCCTTTTTAAAAAGCTTACAAGCATAGATTATAAGATTAGTACATAATAACTGAAAAACAAATGATGAGATAATAGTTTTTCCTAACATAAACTAGTATAAAATGCAAAGGAAATTCATTATTCTTTCTTCGTATGACTGACCTTAGTTACTTCATTCATTTCAATTCGTTTATCATACTTTTCTTTATAGTAGTTATTTTTAATATTAAGATAAGAATAAACATAAACTAGCTTATATTCAAATCCATTTTGGTTATATCATAGTCAAGATATTGCACCACTTTCAATTAAGTGAATATTCTATGGGCCACTATCACCATTATAGCCACATTTGCAAGTAGTAACCATATGCTATTAAAAAAAAATAATCAAAGATCAGTGTCATATAATTCAAAATTCAATTTATCATAACAAGTTACCTTCCCCACTAATTATGCTTTTAATACTAATTCTTTCAATTTTCATTAGTCTAAACAATGTAGACCTCGGATAATCACTTGATTGGGTGCACACTGCCCCAGGCTAATTTGGATACATATATCGTAAAGTGTATCTAACTTTTAATTGTCATGTTTTACCTTTCGAGAGTCAAACTGTACGAACATTTCAAGATTTTATTATGAAAAGATTACAACTTATAGTATTTTTTTCTATAGCCTTTGAGCATTTATATAGCTCCGAAAATGAATCAAATTGACCCTCATAAACCGCAAAGTGACAAGTAAAAGCGAAGTAATTCTATGAACAAATGGATCAATTCGACTTAGAAAATGGAAAAAAGGATAGTGTTTGCAAAAAATATCGAGCCAACGGGATCATATATTAGTAGTGGCTAGTAAAGGGGGACGTCTTCCGTCAACAAATCTTTACATTCTTCGACTCATAACCGAGATTTCTCTTATTTGTCAATATCTTAAGTAGGTAGCTTTTGTATAATTGTATATTTTTGTCAATATCTTAAGTAAGTAGCTTTTGTATACTTTTGTCAATATCTTAAGTAAGTAGCTTTTGTATAATTGTATACTTTTGTCAATATCTTCACAAGTCTTCAATTTTTTTTTGGGTCTCCATCCGATGTCCGGTACCCGCATCGACTAATCCGGATTCGCGCCGGGTAGGGCTCCATTCGGGGGTAGCTCTCCCAGCAGAGTTTTCTCCATGCCCAGGGTCCAACCCCCGACCTCTGGTTAAGGGTGGAGCAACTCCATCCATTGCACCACAACCCATGTTGGTACAAGTCTTCAATTTTTATTAATATAAAATTGAAGATAGAACCTCTTGGTTGATGTGGCCATGATGCATTATTCTACAACTTGATTTCACTAGTCAACTACTATAAAAGTTTAAACTTGTACACTTTCATTTTTCTTTTCTCAAAAATGGCTGCTACATTTTCTTTCAGCTTCTACATCACAATCTTGATCTTGGTTTTATCCATTGTTGAAAGTAGAGTTCTTGAACTTGAAGGTTCGAAAATTAGCAGTGAATGGATCTCAGATGGAGTTGAACACAAGTTCAAGAATCAGTCAAATGATGTATGTAATCATATATATGGTTTTTTTCCATGTGCAGAGAATGTTGGAGGGTACTTATTCATGATTGTTACATTCCAGTACTTGTTGATTCTTGGTGAGAGAGTACTAGCCATTGGAAGTAACAGGCTCTTTAGTATACTTGATACTGGTATTTTTGGTGCAAGTATCTTTCCAACACTTACAACTTGGCCAAGAATTGTTATGGCATTTGGTAAGTGTCTAATTTGTTTTTGTAGAATTTTGATCCATTCATGCTCTTGTCGTTAGCAAATCGTCTTGTATTTGTCCTTACCATTAACAAGTTCCAACATGAAATGGGTAGATTCCACGTGTCAAAAGGAAAAAATGAGACTTTACATAGCGGCAGGGTAAATTTAGACCAAAAGTATGATTCTTTTTCGAATAGTGCAAGAGCAAATATGGCCCTTTTCTCTTTTCCAGAGTACTATATCCAACACGAAATGGGTAGATTCCACGTGTCAAAAGGCAAAAATAAAGACTTTACATAACGGCAGCGTAAATTTAGACCAAAAGTATGATTCCTTTTTTCGAATAGCGCAAGAGCAAATATGACCCTTTTCTCTTTTCCAAAGTACTATATATCAAACATGAACTCTTCTTCATATACTGTCATCAAACAACTATGAACTAGTCCCCCCCCCCCCCCCCCCCCCGCCCCCTCTCCCCTCATTTCTTTAAGCAAAGTGCCCAATGTCTATAGGAAAATGCTAACTAGCCTTTGATATTTTCAGCATCTGGACTATTGGTTAGTAGAGAGCAAGCTCAAGTATCTGTATCTTCTGCACTTGGTTCAAATGTTGGTTCCAGTGTCTTGAATCTTACTGTGCTGTGGGGCATATGTGTCATACTTGGGAGACAAAATATCTCAGGGAATTCAAACACACAAAGTAGTGCAGAATCCTCCTCTTCTACTTTGAAATTGGAGGACCTGAAGAGTAGGTTATTTTCCTTTTCATAATGTGGAGTTAAGCAAAAGAAAGATTTTAGCATCATATAAGAATCATTACTAGGTCCTGAGCCGGGGGTCTATCGGAAACAGCCTCTCTACTTCATCTGAGGTATTGGTATGGACTGCGTACACTTAGCCCCTCCCCAGACTCAGACTCCACCTTGTTGGAATACACTGGGTATGTTGTTGTATAAGAATCATTACTATTATCTCTTCTATTGGAACTTACAGGTAAAGGAGTCGTAACAAACAATCTCACTGGTTATATAGCTGGAATCATGTTTCTTTCGCTTGCACCATTCACAATAATGCTATTTGGCGACATCATCAGTTCATCAGTAGGAAAGCGCATCACCATTCTCGTTGCTCTTATTGTATCAGTCATGTTTTTGCTGTCATACTTCGCGTATCAGGTGATCAACGAAATCTTGATTCACCTTGATCTGATGTTACATTTCTGCAAAAAAGTGATAGAAGAAACAAAATAGGCATCCAATTAATTGGTGGTAATAATACCATGTTTGTGTTTCTGAACGTGTAGATGTGGAATCCATTGATTCAACAGAAGAGTTTAGAGTATATTAAACACCAAAATCTGGTGCAAGAATTTGTGCAGCATATCCAAAGGCAAGCAAGAGGAAAACTCTTCAAAGGGGGTCATCCTGACATTAACGCGATTAAAAGGTAGTAAGATTTTTCGACACCCTTATAATGACTTGCATGTACAAATGAAAACTTCAAAGTTAATACTATGATTCATTTAAAGTAGTAGCATTTTGGCCCATTTGATGCTAAATTAAGCAAGCAAATCAAGATAACTTCACTTTGCAGATTATTTGCCAAAATAGACAAAGATAGGAGCCACTCAATAACAGTCACTGAACTACAAGAACTGGTAAAACAGCTTGAATCTGGCAAGGTTAAAGTGGACAGTGACTTTGCCCTGTCAACGCTGTCAAGAATATTGGACAAGAATAGAGATGGAAGGATAAGCGAAGAAGAGTTCATCGAGGGATCCAAGAAGTTGATACAGGAAGCAGAGAACAATTCCAACTCGAAGAAATTTCTTGATGAGGCAAAAGTTCATCTCCTTTTTCTGTCTGACGCTAGGGGCTAGTTTTGTAACCAAAAAGATCACTTTTAGTTGGTAAATTGATTTACTTTGCAACTGCGTATATATGCAGGTAGTTAAGGCATACACGGAGGGACAACAACAAGAGATAGTTAAAATTGAGGAGCTCGTACCAAGAGTTTTGAAGCAAATTCAGAACCAAGTAATTGAATCCGAAGACCTTCTGAAAGATGATGGTAGCCCCAACATTGAATCCATTAAAAGGTATGCAATGTTCTCTCAAGTTTTGAACCATACTTTCAAAGAAGTCAGAATCTTGAACACCTCAAATGAGAACTTTCACAAGGATCAATATCTCATTAATCCTTATCATCTGATTGTGTTTTATTACAGGCTCTTCCGTAAGTTAGATGATGATCATAACAGTTATTTAACACCATCAGAACTGGAGAAGCTAATGGGAAATGCCAAATTCAGAGAGGCACACCTGAATCAGAAAGCCTCTGTAGAGGAAATCATGAAGGATTTTGATCAAAATGATGATCACATGATCGATGAAAATGAGTTTCTCCGTGGTGTGACATATTGGCTACGTAATGCCAAACAAACTACCAAAGGACATCATGATAAGGTAAAATATATTCTAGCTAAATACTCCTACCTGGTGTGTGATGTATGAACTAATACAGGCGGAGTTAAGATCCTGAGTTTGAGTTCTGAATTCTAGAAAAAGAAAGAACATACTATTAAGCTATTGAATTCTGCCGAACCCTTTAGCAGAACTATCGCCCCACCCCTGTATACTAGATATTTTGACAGATAATGTTTGTTGGAATTGATATTCTGCAGGTGATGTGGGGAGAAGTCGACAAGTTCTTGGATGAAGCAGTAAGAGGAAACCATGGACTTTTCAACCACTCTTTGGTGTTAAAATGGGAATTCTGCAAGTCTGTGTTTCAAGTGATTTTGGGCGTTGCTATATTGACACTGTGTGCGGATCCAATCATGGACAACATTATACGACTGGCGCAGGCGATTGGAGTGCCTTCTTTCTTCCTATCATTTGTCATAGTACCTCTTGCTGTCAACGCAAGAACTGCAATAACAGCAATAACTTTATTATCTTCAGCAAACAAGCAAAGTTCCACGACTTCTTCTTTGACATTTTCCGAGGTCTACATCTCTCCTCTTCATTTTCTCGCGAAACCTCCAATGAAGTACTTGAATTTTTCTATTTCTGTTCTTTAATTTGTTGTTTTACAAGCAGATCTATGTGGGGGTGATCATGAACAACGTTATGGGGATGTCAACTGTGTTAACTGTATTATATGGGAAGGACTTGAGATGGGAGTATTCAGCTGAAGTGTTGGTATCTATGGTGATCTGCGCTGTAATTGGCGCTTTTGCTTTCATCCGCACCACTTATCCACTTTGGACTTGTATTGTAGCTTTCTTGTTTTATCCTATAGCACTTGTACTTCTATATATTTTCCAATAGTTACAATCTAATTGTTTCTGTAATTATAATTAAAATTCTAGGCTCAAAGTTATTCTATTTGCAATATATAAGCAAGGAAATGAACAATGATACTTACATGACTATGCAAAATGAAACTACATTGAAACTCTTCTGGTAGTCACAGCTTTTAATTTGTTAATGTTGGACAAATCTTGCATCAGTGTCATTAGCATCCTCCACTTAGCAATGGACAGTCAATTATATGGACATTGACATTGTGGTTGTAGATTCCAGGAGGTATCGACGCCAAAGCAGGGCAATCCTCTATATACAGTCTCTGAAGCGAGGAGTAATTCTGCAGCCACTCTGGAAGCTCTACCAGGTTGGGACAATTGGCGATTCTGAAGTACTTTGATGTTGCAGGAGCGGTATCTTTTAGTTCCAATGGTAGAGTTACCAACTTAGGTAGCCCCATCAGAAGCAAAGATCGAAGACTCGAAAGGCCTGACATTCCCACTCCGTCCATCAAATCAAGTTCTTCACAGTTCCAGATCCATAGCTTTTCAAGTGAAGTCAGATATCTAATACTGCTTGGAAGAGAACATAAACTTGGGCATTCATAGATACGCAAAACTCGAAGTGCAGTAAAATGCTGCACCAGTTCTGGCTGCAATTTTGGGAAACAACATTTGAAAAGAAGCAAAAATTGAAGAGAAGTGAAAGAATGTTGATTCTTGAACTTGATCCCTGCTGATATCTGTTGTGTAGTCAAATACAAGGTCTTCAGGCTGATTAACTTCGCAAAGTCTCTCGGCAACTCCTTAAGCTGTTCACAGTTAATGAGGTTAAGAGTCTGCAGATTTACTAATTTGCTCATAGACCTTGGAAGAAACTTGATGTTACCACTGCCACTAAGGTTAAGGTATCTCAATTCCTTCAAGTGGCCTATCGAAGTCGGCAACTCCTCAAGATCTAGATTGTTCAAGACTAACATCCGAAGGCATTTGAAATTTGACAACATTGTCTTGACAAAGAACTTGTTTACAGGTCCAACGTTAAAGGAATAAGAGAAAGACCTCAACTTTCGCAAGGGAAGCAAAAATTTGGGGAAGTGTTTCCGAGACATATCTTCTGCGTGGAAAAATAAGTGGCGAACTCTTTCAGAAACCACGGAAGCATTGGGTTTCACATTTAAGCATTCTGCACCTGCCACTGACTGGGCAAGATCATGCACAAGACTGTGTATCTTACAAGCCAATATTTCTCCATCAAAAGCTTGTACTACATCTAGGAAGCAAAACCTTGATAGCAACTCATCAAAGTACTGATTACCGATTTCTTCCAACTTCCTGTTTCTGTTTGAACTCTGTATAAATCCTTGAGCAATCCAGCGATTGATGAAGTCCTCCCTCGGAATTTCTTGACCTTTGGATAACATGGAGCAATAGGCAAAGCACTGTCTTAGATGTGATGGCATCTGTTCATAGCTCAATCTCAATATTGGTAAAATGTCAGATTCTTTCTGTTCAATTTCCCATATCTCATTATCTCTTATCTGCAACCATTCATTCTCGTCTGTTTTCGTGTACAACAATCTTCCCAAGGTTTTAACAGCCAAAGGCACTCCTCCACACTTTTTCACAATTTCTTTTCCTATTTCTACTAGATTAGGAAACATATTGTCCTGCCCTCCGAATGCACATTTCAGAAATAAAGATAAGCAGTCATCACTAGCAAGACCTTCCAAATAATAAGGCGGAACTGTTCCAGTAATCAAAGCAGCCATCTTACTGCGTGTAGTGACAACAATTTTACTACCTCTAGCACAATTCATCAGCAACTCCCTCAAATCCGTCCACTTGTGTTGATCTTCATTCCACACATCATCCAGCACAAGTAAATATCTTTTCAATTGCAAAACGTTGCCCAAACAGCCTTGTAATTGGTCCATATCTAGGTGGTCAAAACTCTCTCCTGTTGCCGACCTCAGAATTTTCTCAATTATCTTTCTCAGACTAAAATCTTCTGAAATACTAACCCACATTCTGAGGTCAAAATTCTGAACTACCCTATTATCGTTATAAACCAACTTAACAAGTGTGGTTTTTCCAAGTCCTCCAAGTCCAACAATAGGAATCACAGATATATTTTCCTCATTTCGAGAATCTATCAGCTGTTTTACAATGTTCTCTTGATCAGCATCTCTACCAATGATATCCGAGGCCCTCACGAAGGAGTGTGTTTGTTCTCTACTTGTATTCTCCGCTGGAATTAGATAATTATGTTCAGTGAAGTGGAAACTTTTCCTATCATCTGCAATCTCATTCAGTAACTCCCTGATTTCTTTTACCCTTCTGCCAATCTTGAATCGATATATAATTGGATTTGAACTTGAAAAGAATCTTCTTACCTTCTTCCTAAAGCTTTTCTGGAAATGCATTTGCAGCAACAGCTGTGTCGATAAATCATCCATCAAATCATCGACATCATAAACAACATCTCTGAGCTTTTCCAGCCAATCTCTCACTTCATGGTTCTTTGCCTGCTTCTCATTTGCATCTAGAAGTACAGCTTTGATGGTGGATAATGTGCTTTGGAGTTTCTGTAGATCTGTCTTAACATTCCAAGCTAGACTGATCTCATATACAGCAATTGAAGAAACTTTAGCCAAAACTCGTTCAATGATATTGAACAAGAAAGATTCTGCCATGGATGCTAAGAGCAAGATCTACATTCTCCAAGTCAACAGCTCTTTGAAAAGTCATGCAGGTTTTGATAAAAGCATTGTAAACCACAAAAAATTAACTGAGACAACATTTATCTTTACTTTTGCAACTGTACATATAGGAAAATATGCCATAGTAAACAAAGGGTTGACTCAGAAATTTAGTATACCAGAAAGTGGTGCCATCCAATCTTGTAAATACACATTAAATAGCTTTATGTGTCATATACAATATTTACACCTATAGATTATGAGTTTGTTAGTAGGCTAAGTCATCAATTGACATATAGTCTGATAATTCTTGAATGTAATCAAATCAGGTAGGACCCTTGTATGAAGAAACTATTTCACTGTATGGTACCCACCATTTCCACTAATTATTTGGTCCACATGAGTAGCAAAGACAGCTAACCAGAAAATACATCAAATATAGACTTATTGGACATGCCTATTTTCATTTTTTTCCTTCTTGCTGCTAAGTAGTTTCACACAAACTGAGAGACTAATGACCAAATGCTAACATAGCAAGTCAGATTTCAAGATGACTCTTCAGGGCTCCCCATTTCTGATGACATTTGAATTATGTTTCCCAATTGAAAAGTCTAAAATAGATGAATGTTAGAGTAACTGTTTGCCAATTTCTTTAGACTCACTGTTTATGGAATAACTCAAATCGCCTCTCGGATGCTTTTTCCTCCAATGTTTTTAATTAGTATAGCAACTGTTTCTGCTGCATATAGTTTCAACATACTATTGCAAACTGAGACCTGAGATTTTTGCCAAGCGATCCTTCAAATCGACTCAAAAACACGTGTCCCTAAGGATTGCTTATTAGTGAGGTTCCTAAATTATCACGAGTTCCCATAAGATGTAGCTTTAAAATGTGCCCCTAATGGCAATGCAAAAATCTTAAATTACATGGCAAACTTAAATTCATTACTTGGCCACAATATTACTTACGAGCCTTAACGCAAAGTAGACAATAACGAGCCTAGCCAAATCACTTACTCAAGGCTGCACTCTAATCCGCAGCAACCAGAATGCTGCCAACAAGTATCAGAGACCGGAATCACGAATTTAGAAAACTAGTAACAGGTCAACCTTATTGCAGCTGCAAACAAGTCTGGACTGTGCTTAATAGGATGTGAAACGTACAATGTGGTCCAGAATAATGCCCTGTCAAAATGAGGAAAATAACTTACCACTTATAAGTGGAAGTCATTTTCCTTTTACAAATATCATAACACTTGCAAATATCAATACTAACATCGCTGTTAACAGTTAACGCCCAAAAATATCACCAGAATCTCATCTTTATAATGTATATTAGCTTATGCCATGTAATTTGACATCCAATCGAACACGGAAAATCAATTTCCTAAAGGAGAACACTCCCCTTAGTATGGAGCGCACCAAAATCTCGAATTACAATATGTATTATAGCCATTCAATTCACCGAAACACAACACCACAGCAGAACTGTGGCTGCATTTTACATACATGATGCAGGTGTAGCTGCGACAAATGAATTATCTGAGAGGAAATACGTCGTGTTCTATGCTTATCATATCCAAAGATATATCAGCAAGAAGTGAATCATTTTGCTGCCCAGAATAGAAATAATTGCAGACAAAGTGCTAAACAGAAGCTGCACAGAGCTGAACACATAAACTACTGAGACCCTTTGCAAATCACACTCATCAAAAAAGAGATAGATAAACTACTGTAAATGATATTTATCCAGAAATTTACAAAATCTGTAAGAGCCAAACAACAATTCACAAAATGAAAACACTATAAACAAATTGATAAGAAGAAAGCACAATATGCCCTATTTTCTGTACAAAAGGAGTCAGCCAACATGAAAAGGACCAATATCACCAGTTCTCAAAGAGGCAGCAACCTCATCAGCAATAGTCAAGCAAGAAACTACCCAACTACTTAATGCAATCCACACCATCTTAGCCATCCACAGTGTTGTACTCCACGGAACCGCCATAATCAACCAAGATTCAATACAAACCCCAAAAAAGCAATCACCTTTCTACACCAAACTCATTTGTAGAGAACCCCAAATCAAAGAAATTCAATAAAAAAGATCCAAGATCCAACCACTTTGAAACTTTCCAGAAGCTAGTAGATTTCATTCATACATACAAGAAAGAGACAAAAAAGTGAAAAATCAAGATTGTGTGAAAGTACTTTGATATTATTCACTGATTTACCAATTTAAGAATGAGATATATAGTGGTGGAAAACTAGAAATGATATGGATTTGCTTTGCTGGACCATTTTGTTACTTTGTAAGCTATTGCTGTCGGCAAAAGACAAGTATTTGTAGGGGACCCAAATACCTATATTTCCAATCTGCCCCCTCTATTTCTGAAACATATACGCTAGACTGCCTTGATTTCCAAGTCTGACCACCAAACAACAACATATCCGGTGTATTCTCCACAAGTGGGGTTCGGGAAGGGTAAAATATACGTAATCCATACCACTTCCACAGATGAAGTAGAGATGCTATTTCCGATAGACCCTCGACTCAAAGACAAATAACAGTATAACAAGCAAAAAACTTAAAAACAAACAACAAAATCGTTAACACACCACTATAAAATCTGGTCATCAAATGTGAGTTGCTGTGACACATAAAATTTTTGCATTGCTTACAGTTAGCTTGTTCCAACTTCCAACAAAACAATAATATCGAAAACTATACTAGCTAGAAATTGACTGCAGGGTAACATGACATCTTGTAGAGTAGTAAGTACATTTTACGCTAACAATTTCAATTCAACAGCACATGATTAATAGCACATGAAAAGCTCTTCTACTACCTGGAAAACAAGTCCTCAACAAAAGGCAAAATATGTCATTTGCTTAACCATTGAATCTTTATATCTCTACAAGTTTGGATGAGAATGTTGATTACTGGCGAACATCAGTACTCATTTTATAATGCTTTGCCAATCGCGTAGCAGTTCCACTGTTAAAGACATGTTCAATGAGTTCATATTTGTTGTAGATTGCGTTCAAGGACTCTGACTGCTTCTTTGCTAGTTGTTCTTCCTCCTCCAATTGACGCTAAATGAAGAGAAGGAACCATTGAGCAGTGAGCACAACAATGTAATGGCATAGTACTTGTATTATAGCTATGAAACCAAATTTATGAGCAATTGAAGGACAAATATATATTCACCTTGAGCAAAAAATTGGCTTCTTTTGCATGGTTCCTAACCACACGCTTCATCTTCATGGCCACTTCAAAATCAGGATCACTGGATTTCAACCAGCAGCACATTATCCTCCTACCAGGTTTCCTTGAGCGATCATCAAACATCGCAACTACAGCAGGACGTGCCCTAACAGGTCTTGGCATGCCCGAGATCATGAAAGGGGAATTGCGTATCTCAGAGATGATAGCTTTTGCCTCATCTGCATTCTGCATCTCAACTAATACAGCTCGTCCCATGCCTTTCAGTTCAAGGTAGGTTCGGATTAACTTGACCTGAATGACAGTCCCGAATTGATCGAGTGCAGCTTTGACAACAGACTCCTTAGCCAAAGGTGAAAGGTTGTCAATGTATATGGTACGTTTCACTTTATTCTCAAATGCAGCATACTCTTCAAATAAAGCTTCCATGGTAGCTTCAGAAAAACAATTTAAACACAATTTTCAGGGTTCCATGATGCCACAGAGAATCATCCAATTGCTAGTGAAGCAAATTAACTATCTCACTGTAAAAATCTATCAGCTCGGAACTTAACCATATCATCATGCCTCAGACTACCTCATCAGTCTCATCTTTCGAACAAAAATATTACTAAACGGAATATCATCAACAAACAATTTGCCATTTTGCGGGGGAATCATACCACAATGAACAAAATAATGTCAATATTTATCAATCAAAAGAAGAAAAAAGTTCCAACATAAAAGCTTGACTAGTTATGATGTTAACCAGAACTCCGCAAGCAAAATTTAACGAAGCGTAATCTTACTAATACTTTGTATTCTCCAGATAACTATTACAATGTGGTTCTGCTACACTGCTACTAGCCTGCATTGAAGCTTGGCAATAGAGCTTCAATCAGCCAAAGAATGCAGCTTTCCCCATCAAACCAGTTTTTCTTAGGCCAACCGTTCTCATGTTTCCTTCAGCTAATGCCATTACAAGTTGCAATCATATAAATATATATTGTGTTCATTGTAATTCAGGCATTCAATAGAAACACAGATATTTCACAAAGCTCTCTCTCTCTCTCTCTCTCTCTCTCTCTCTCTCTCTCTTCTTCGTCTTCCAGTTCTGCTCATCTCTTTAACACTTTACAAATGTATTCAAAATTAGCAAATCAAAGCAAACAATGTTGGAACTTATACCTTTTCTAGAATATTTCTAGACCTTTCTCCCTAGAACCACTCATTCGAGAGATGTTTATTTTAATTTCTCTACAGCTCTTGAAGATTCTAGATTCTTCTTTGGCACGTACTTAATTAAGTCGGTGATGAATTCTCAACAACACGCAGTTGTATCAGATAGTCTATAAACCCAAATTGAGCGAGAAATTCAACAAAAATGTCGAAAAAATCAACATAATATTGGAATCGTAATCACAAATGTAAGCATGTACGGGCAGCGAATCGGAGAAATTGATCGAGATTGAATCGAAAGGGATTTGGCGATTTTACCTTTGGAACAGGGGAGAACAAAATTGGAGCAGCGCCTCTCTAACTGCTATTGCTTTCAACCTTTCTATTTTGAATATTTGCGCGCCTTTTCCTTCACACTTTTAGGACCCGTTTGGCCATGAAATTTTTTTTAAAAAAAGAAGCTATTCAATACTATTTTTAAAGTTGAAATAGAGTCGAAGTTGTATTTGACCACAATATTTTAAAAATGGGGGCATTTTTTAAATTAAAATATAGGGCAAACAACGTAAATATCGATAGTTTATAATTGTTTAATTACAGAAAATCTCGATACTTTGCATAATTATTGAAAATCTAAGTTTTGGGTCTGTCGAGATACGTAATTAGCTCCCGATATATCCAAAGAAGATATATTTTTTCCTTTATAAAGATATATAATTAGCTTTCGATATTTTTTTTCGATTTTGGGTCTGTCGAGATACATAATATATCCAACAAATATGCATTTTTTTCTTTGAAAAGATACATAATTAACTTTCGATACATTTTTTTTCGATTTTGGGTTTGTCAAGATTCATAATATATTTATCTAACAAATATGCATTTTTTTCTTTGTAAAGATACATAATTAGCTCAGGATACATTTTTTTTATTTTGAGTCTGTCGAGATACATAATATATATATCCAACAAATATGCATTTTTTTCTTTGTAAAGATACATAATTAGCTTAGGATATATTTTTTTCGATTTTGGGTCTGTCGAGATACATAATTAGCTCTCGATACATCCAACAAAGATACATAATTAGTTTGGATCTTTACTTTGTAAGGGTTGGGGACTTGTGTAAATATGGTAAGTTAAAGGTGTATGTTTGTGTTATTTTTCCTAAAAAATATAAAAAGTAAATATGAATTTAAAAAGTTCAGAGTTTTATGAAAATTGGATTATTTTATGAAAATAAAAATTTTAAATTTCTTTTTGAAAAAAAAAATCAAAAAGTGAATTCAAAAATAGTGAAAACACCTCTTGAGGTATTTTTCAAAAATTCAAATATTGTGAAGATATTATTTATGCGCAAACAACAACAACAACAACAACAAACCCAGTATATTCCCACATAGTGGGGTCTGGGAAGGGTAGAATGTACGCAGTCCATACCACTACATTCGAAGAAGTAGAGAGGCTGCTTTAGTTGACAAACATTTCACTAGTTGTTGAGCTCCATTCCTCCTCTTGTAATTTCTTAAGGTTCGTGTATCCGATGTCTTTTTGGAACATTTACGAAGTCTCTTAGCTTGCTAATCTTTTTCTTTTTGCTTGATCAAAATCTTGAATTCAGAGTTAGTTACTATGACGATCCATTGGGATTTGATCACCTTTTCATGCTGGTGTTACAGGCCAAAGGTGCAGGATCTGTACTGAGTTTTTCAGACTCAGCGTCATTGGCGCTTTCTAAGCATGTCATCGTTGAGGTTACCAAATACTTCAGCATTACAGTCAGTTTCGGTGAGTATGCTCTATCCTCCTCCTTCCACTTCTATTACAGATCGAATTTCATGTTTCTCATCACTGAAAGCCTGCCTTGTTTCATGTCCCATGTGACTATACCTACTGCAGTAGGTGGGGCTAAAGGTTTTGCTGACGATGTACTTCGAATTGAAGGTAATGATTTGATAGATGATCTAGACAATGCACTTAGAACTGCGCCAGCATAGAGCATGGATCGTCACCTGCCACACGTATATTCACTCAACGTGTGCTCGCTGATCTCTTGTGGTTTTGTCAGTTTCGTTTTAGTTCATGATTCTGGAGTTAGCTTCAATATATAAGCGATGAAAGGCGTGGTTAGTTGGATCAACTCTGCAACTTGTAAAGAAATCACCAAAAAAAAAAAAAAAACACAACTTTCGTACTAATGCTTATTGTCTATTTACAAGAAGAACATGTCAATACATTTCTATCTACAAGAATGATTCTCAGATTAGCAAACAAAAATGTCTGTTCTGAATTGCCATCTTACTAAGATGAAACAATTTCATTATCTCTATTTCTCCTCCTATACATTTCTCTTAAATCCAAGTATGATCCAAATTATGTTTACTAAAAACATGTTATCAAGAGATCGATGAAAATAACGTTAATTGTCTAATTAAAAGAATATGTGCATAGTATGATCAGACTGCAGTTAGGCCACTGTATCTAGGCCTTGTTCTCTCTGGTGATACGCCTTCTTGATCGATGGACTTCCTCTTATTATTGTTGCCTTTAGATTGTCCTATTTGTGATTCTGAGGAAATGTTTGCGATTTCAGGTGGTGATTCTTGGTTTACCTTTGTGACAATTTTCTCAGGTTCATCAAAGCTTTTGCATTTGGTTTTCATCATATGAGATTTAAGCTTATTCACATCAGCTAGCCTGACTGGTTTCAAGAAAAATTCTTCTGCACCTTCTTCTAAACATCTGGTGAATCAATCAGGAAATAATCTTCAAGAAAAGAAGATGCAAATACTAAGGGAAAAAAAAGTTGTTTGTTCTTACCTACTGATTCTTGAGGGAACATTCTCAGATGACATAATGACTACTGGAATGTTTTTCAAGGATGAAGATTCCTGTCACAAAAAAAAATGTGGATTTTACCAACGACAACATATCCAGTGTATTCCCACAAAGTGGGGTCTGGAGAGGGTAAAGTGTACGTAGCAGTCCATACCACTACCTCAGATAAAGTAGAGAGGCTGTTTCCGATAGACCCCCGGTTCATGACAGATAATAGTATAATAAACAACAAACCATAAACTATAGGCTGCTGCACATGTCCTTTCCACATCTAACTAACTGTATAGTACAGATGGACAAGATTTTATTATAAGATTCTCAACTGATCTCAATATTGACAGATGAGAAAAGACAACATTAATTACCAAAAACAATTTGATTAGGAAAAAGATAGTGTACCTTAATTTTCTTGAGCAAATCATAGCCTGTCATTCCAGGCATACAGTAGTCTGTGATAACAAGATTTACTTCCACTTCTTGCAAATTCTAGACAACATAAAAAAACTAATTAATCTTTCATGGAAACAGTAAGAATCAAAGAAGATAAAACCAACTTTAACATGATTCCCAAGAACCCAAATAAGGAAAAAATTCTTTAAAAAATAACAAGTCATCAGTAAAAGAACATTACCTGTTGGGCATGAGGAGAAACACAAGGGTCATGTTGATGTAACCCCAAGAATTCTAAAGCTTTGCTTCCAGAATCTACTGTAGTAACTGTCACAAATTAAAATGCAGAAAAACATTAGTAACAAAAAAAAGAAGATCTAATCTTAAAAGAGTCTCTACAACAACATGGCCAGTGCATGTATTCTCACAAAGTGAGGTCAAAGGAAGGGTAAAGTGTACGCATACCACTACCGAAGTAGAGAGAGGTTGTTTCCGATAGATCCCCGACTCGGAACAAATATTCTTAGAAGAGTCTCTCAATCTAAAAAAAATGGAATACCTTGGCAAGCAGAGATTCTAAAGAGCCTCTCAATCAGCTTCCTATCAATCAAGCTATCATCAACAGCTAAAACATGAAATTCTTCCATTCTTTGAGTCAGTCATATTCTATGTATAACTAACAAGCTATCACCAAGTTTGAATAATTAACTTGGTGGTTGGCATTGGTTCTTTTTTGGTCTTTCTGTTATGATGATATACATATGAGGAGTTTAGAGTGGGGGAGATTTGGCTTTGTAATGAAATAAGTCCTACCAAAATCCACAACTCACAAAGCAAGATCTGACCAAAAGAATATCAGGTTGACAAAAAGGGAAAAAGATTACAGATTGGCTACTACTTATAATAATAGTAAGGATGATTAGTTGATTTCACCTAGCTAGTTACTATATTAATATTTTACAGAAGGAGAAATGTACATATTTATGCATGTGTACCTGAAAGAGAAGGGGGAAGGAAACTAAGTAACTATTGAGATTTGGCAAGGAAAGAGGTAGAGGTTAGGTCTCCGTATATACCTTATCTTCCCTGGACCCTTGACGGGATTACACGAGGTATGTTGTTGTTGCTATGCCCATTCTATGCCGGAAACAACCGCTCTACGTCTAAGGTAGAGGTCAAGTCCTTCGTATACCTTACGCTCCCTAGACCCCACTTGGCGGGATTACACGGGGTACGTTGTTGATGTTGTTATGCCCATTCTATGTCTACCCCATCTATGCACGTCAATCCTGACGATCTATTTCATGCGGATTTAACATTTAAACTTCATATATTTTTTAAACTTATCGACGAATATATAACTCGTTTTAGTTATTGAAATATAATTACATATTTTATATGTCTAATTAATGCATGTCTTTTAAATCCAAAAATGCATCTGTCTACCTTATTTAGTGTGTTGATTGTTGGAGACTTAATTAAAATTTGCTGCTAAAGATGTAATACTCCAATGTTATAAAGGAGACAAGACATGTGTATGTTTTTGGGACTATAACTCAGTTGTTTTTAGGAAAGAGGTATGAAATTGCCATGAAAGTGGGAAGATGCATGTGATCATGGAATCTTAATTTGGATATTAATTAATTAGTACTATAGTAATACAGTAACTATATATTTGCATAGAGTAAAGAGGAGACAAAATTCAATGCATGTTATTTATCTTTTTCAAGGGAGGGGCCTAGGATTGCATTATCTCTCTTACGTTTGCATGCAGTAGCGAGGCTAAAATTTTTATCAACAAAAATAAATAAAAAATAACCTAAAAGTGAGAGTATATCCAGAATAAATAGGTTTTACTTCAAAAGGTTAATAGAATTAATTAATTAATTAATTAATTCAAGGCAAGCACAAAATTTATCTATATATGAATATAGTAATATTCCTAACAGATTATTATGTCTACCTATTGAGGAACCTTGCATGTTTTTTCTATTATTTATTTATTTATTTATCATCACTTTTGACCCTACCATTCCTAATTATTCTTTTCCATGTTTTATGGATCCATAACAGTATCATCCATTTTCTCATCTTTTTACCAATTAAGGTAAAATCAAAAAATAGTGTTGCAATCAAGTTTAAGCAGTTGTCTCGTTGAGAACAAGTTATTTCGAAATAAGTTATTTCACCATGCATGTATATGGAAACTCCGAGGCCTAGCTAGCAAGTCCACCCGGCTTAAGAAAGTAAAGAAAGATAACTTTCTGCCTTAAGTTTTATGCATTGACATTACATACTTGACCTATAATATAATAACAAATAATGCTTGTTAACATACACGTCAGATATGATAACCAAAAAAATATTTATTACATCATTAAATTTATATAACTTAAATCCATAGTAATATGTGCTTCTTTTCTTAATTTCCTCCTCTTCGTTGAAAGACAAAATTAATTTTGCGATCAGTTATTATAGGAATTTTCAAGTGACGTTACTTTTAGTTCATACTATTCCTCCCTACTATTTTAATCGTTGTTTTTATATATTTATTTGAAAAATCTAAGTTGTGAAATATTTAATGTCACACCAGTAGTATGATATAAAATGAGATTTAAAAATGAAAAAGGAAAAAGATGGTTGAGGCACTTTTGACATGTGTCTTTTCTGGGTCCCACTTGTCAGCTCCTTCATTTATTTATATTCACCTTCTTTTTTTCATTTCTAATGCTATTTATTTTTATTCTTATTTTTTTTAGTTTTTTCAATACCTTTTTTTCTATTTTTCACAGTTTTTTTTTTAGTACTCCCATTTTACATGGAAGAAAAGAAAAAAAAAAGGATCGATACTGCTATTATCTTCTTTTGCGCTTACACAAATTTACTTTAATTTATCTTTTTTATTAATCTTGCACCCGTAAACTAAATTGATTAAAAATATTAGTTTCTTTTATTTCGTTTAATTATTATATTCACTTTTTTCACGTTCATTAGGAAAATACTCAATAAATACTAAATGTAGTTTACTATTATTCTTATTCATTTTAAAATATAAAAATTGAGTAGTATTAACAAGAATTACTTCCTTACTTTTAAGGGTATATATACTTGAAAATAATTATCAACTTTAATCTTGCATTTTTAAAGTGATAATTTTTTAAAGCTAAATGACAATTAAAATGATGCGACAGTAGTAATCTTTATAATCAAAAGTATGAAATTTTAAAATATTTTATTTTATATCTCAAGAAATTAAACCTAAACTCCAAAGGGGACCTCAAAAAAATTAAATGATATAAGAAACTCTCACAAAATTTAGATCAACAATAACTACTGAATAAAGGCAAAAGTAATGAGAAATTTAATAAACATAATAACAATTAATTTGTTTTTTTACAGTACTTTCATCATAATAACTTTTATTCTTGCATTTATCAAATTTGTTTTTGAAAATATTTTTTTGAGTGAAGAGTTTATTAGAAATATTTTTTTTTTACTTTTTTACAAAGTAGAAATAAGTTTATATATATTTGTATTTTTCACTGACCCACTTATATAATTACATAAATATTTTATATAATAAGAATATGTAAAAATTAAATCCAAATTAATATGAGTCCATTCATATTTAACAAAGGAAAACGACACTATAAAGATCCCACAAAAGACACTTGTCAAAAGTAAAGATGCCTCACACAACTAATGTTGGTTGTGCCTCAATCATAATAAAATTTTTTGTAGGCCTTGTCCTAGTTTATGACTTTTTTGCTTCTCATAATTGAAGGCAATTACTCCTAATGTATGTACATTAGATATCGAATCTCTTTCGATATTTTTTGTGTTACTTCTTCATATTAATTTTAAACCTTTTTAAAGGGGGAAGCTAGCGTTACATGTCAAATTATTTTTTATGCAATCTTAAAGGTGAAAAGAACTTATATATTTATCCCATCATAATCAATATTGGTGGTTTGTAACCGTTAAATTAATAGCTATACCATATTCTCTATAAATAAATATTGGTTGTGTAGGCTATGATTATTTTCAGAACTTATACATTGTCATGATGTAAGCTATGGGAGTTGTATTAATGATAATTTAAATAGGAATTAATTACAAAGATACTAAATAACATAATTCATGCATATAAATTAATCTACCTTTCTTTCATTTTATTTTATTGTTTTAGCAATTTGTACATTTCATTATATTTATCTTAGCTTGCTTAAAATTAAATTGAAAGGACTAGTCAAATAGAACTTAATTTTTTACTTTTTTGTTAAGTTGATGTATGAAATTATAATTACTAACTAACATCTAATAAGTCCAATATTCTACAAAAGAATTCAAAATTACAATTAAGAGTCAAACATTTCTCTTATGAATAAAGTCAACTCTTATTTTATTTTTTTCAAAAAATAAATAAATGAAATTTCCAATCCATTTAGCTTTTTCTTTCGTATTATTTTCTTGTATAGATTGTAGTGGTTCTCTTGCAGTCTTGCCTAGCTCCATTTTGAAATTAAAATTGCTTAATTTAGGGTAATATTTTAATATTTGATTGGAATATTAATTTTACGGTCAATGTCAACTATGAATATACACACATATTGCTTCATTGCTATCAATGCATGATTAATATTGCACTAAAGTTTAATTTAGTTGACCCTTTCGGCTAGTTTCGTGTGCTAACTTTTTCGATTTTGAACCCCTGAATGAAAATCCTGCTCTTTTGACCAACTTGGCTCACTAAAATAAGAGTGGGTGTATAAATAAAATGAATTTTCTTCCCTCTCTTCTTGACAAATTTGTACTTTTCTAGAAGTTGCCTTTTGCCCTATATATACACACGTCTTTTCATATGCAAATGTGGTGCTACAAATAAAGAGAAATTTGCAGACAAATTCATGATGATGATGATGATGAAGTTCCTCATATTTAGTGCTGTAACACTTGCACTTATCTCAGTAGTTTTTGCATCAGACTCTGAGAACAATGTGTTTAGGCCAATTAGTATAGCAGGTTCCAAATTAAAGATGTGCTCTCAAAAGTAGAGATGATCCCATTGAAATTAGATGCATTTGGTGCAGAAAGTATTGCTTTTGATCCAAATGGTGAAGGACCCTTATACTGGTGTTGCTGATGGACGCATTCTTAAGTGGATGCAACCTGATCAAACTTGGGTTGATTTAATTTGCTGTCACCTCTTCCCAAAGGTAACACATTTTAATGTATCTCTTCTTAGACTACTTCATTTCTGGTTTCTAAGAAAAGTTCAAGAGCTTACGATGCGGTTGCGATGGTTTGGGCATGTGATGAGGAGGTGCACGGATGATGCGCCGGTACGGAGGCGTGAGAGACTGGCTATGGATGGTTTTACGCTTGGTAGAGGTAGGACGAAGAAAGGAAGGTATGGAGGACTCGGATTAATTAGGGGGTTAGTGGGTAGGAGTTCAGCCGTTATAGCAGGGAGGAGTACTGCTTTGTTTGTATCTGCGACCGGAGTTTCTTGTTCATGGTGTTTCGGGGATGTCTATGATTTTGGATAGATAGTGTATGGTGGTACCTCGTGAGTGTCTTATTTCCTTTATTATCTAGCGGTGTGTTATCCCATCTTATTGCATGCTTTTCTATTTTTTGTTTGTTATACTGTTATTTGTCTTGTGCCGGGGGTCTATTGGAAACTGCCTCTCTACTTCATTTAAGGTAGTGGTATGGACTGCGTACACTTTACCCTCCCATACCCCACTATGTTGTTGTTGTTGTTGTTGATCAACTCAACAAACACAATATGACATACTTGTAAAGCATATATAGCACATCAAACACAATATGTGAATCTAGTGTCTTTACCCTTTGCATTACATCTGATAAAACGATTAAGATTGCGTTGAAGGGAGCACCAGAAATGGAGCATGTATGTGGAAGGTCATTGGGCTTACGGTTCGATCAGTTAACCGGAGACCACCTTTACATTGCTGATGCCTACTTGGGACTCCAAGTTACTCCATTAGTCCAAGATTTCGAAGGCCAACTTCTTCGTTTCACAAATGACTTGGACATGTACTGATTTTCTTTTCAAAATTCTATCTATTAACCTTTTTAGAGGCAAAACTACAATTTATACAATTTCTATTGTTTCGTCCGTTTAACTTAAAAAATGGCTTCTTTGATCTTGTCAAAGCAATTCGATCCATTTTATAAGCCGTGCCCAAGAAGTTTCGCCCAGATTTTTATCCGAAGCCTGAGGCCACCTCTCGATCCGTGGGATAACACCCATCGAAAGTCGCAAAAAAAAATCGCAATTCGTATCGTTTTGCCCGTTTGACTTGAAATATGACTCCCTGGCCCGTCAAAGCAACCCCATCCATTTAATAGACCGTTGTTGGACCACCCGAGAAGTTTTTCCCAAAATTACACCCGGAGTTCGAGCACACCCCTCAAACCGTGGGCTATCACCCATCAAAAGCCGCAAAAAAACTTGCAATTCCTGATGTTTCGACCGTTTAATTTGGAAAATATAACTCTCCGAACCCGGCCCGCCAAAAGTAACCCGATTTATTTAATTATTTTTAACTGTCAATTATTAAAACGTACAGTATTTTTGAGTTTCCAAATATATAAAGTTTATCTTGAAAAATATTAACCACTCTATGTCTGAATGCATGGTCAAAATCAAAAGGTTAAACTCTCGAAAAACAAACACTATACCAGATAAATTGGGACTGCGTGGGAATACAACTCTAGTTAACTAATTAATTTCTATAATTGAAAAGAGTTATATCTTATCGTGAGATTAATTCTCTTGAAATTGTATCCTACTTATTGTTTACTTAGGAAATCATAAGTATGACTATTAGTATATAAGCAAAATTAAATAAGTTTCCAAATCCAAACCAACTTTGTAAAACAATATATAACCCTATAATCAAATATGGAAAAGGAAAATTATCTACCTTTATATAATACTTTTATGTTATACACATGAAGCATGCATATCGAAACACAGTTCATAACAAATTAAATTTCATGGCAGACGAAAAATATCGTATGCTAATTGTAGAAGTAAAATCTGCTAAATTTGATGACAAAAACATCAATGGAAGATGTTAAGAATTCGTGCCCTACTGATTATCTTATTTTCGTCTAACTGTTGTCTATTGATGGAACGGGTTGCCTGATGTGTTCCACGGAAGCAGTAAATCAGAAAGTAAAGAACACAGTGAATTTTTACATAGAAAACACCCGGCTCAAAAGGTGTAAAAAAACACGACCTGCACCTCTACAGGATTTAACCCCAACTTCAGTAAATAACTCTGAGCCTCAACAACGACTGATTACAAAACTCTTGTAACCAACAAATAGGAATTATAGACTCTAATCCCTATAACTCAACAACTAGGAATTATAAACTCACACACCTCCCAAGGTATGCGTTCCCAAAGTCTCTGAGTTTTCCAAACTCGAAGACTAGCTCCTAGTTCAGTTTATAACACACTGAAACTAATATTACATCAATAGTTCAAACATAATGAACAACTCTAAAAATCAACGCTAAAACTCTTAGTTGGATTCTATACTGAGGACCAGGTTCTTCAACGTGTTTCTGCAGTGATTGAGTAGCACTTCGTAAAGTCAATCTGTCGATTGTACTTTTCTGCTTTTTAAGTGCGTGAATTATTCTGACTGCTGCATCTTCTATTTAAGCACAACTCTCAAAAGAGTCATTCTTTGTTTCAAACTCCTCCTCTAATCAAAACTCTCATTGCATAGAGTTTTACTTCAAGTGAGACTTCTTCTTCAATTCCAACTCTTGTCTCCTTAGTCAAATTCCAATTCTTTAAATCAGCACATATTAATTTATCAGAATCTTTATCCTCCCACACATAGGACTCTTCAAGATATACTCAGAAGTGAAACTCCTTCTTTACGTAGGACTCCTTTTTCAACTCAACTTGTTTTCCCTTATCATCAAGTGTTTGAATCAAATTCAACTTGTTTTATTCCCCATGTGATCAGTAAGTTGAAGTTTTCAGTTGCATTGAATTAACTCATATCAACTTGTTTCATTCATATTGTCATTCATCAAAACTTCAAGGTTCCAACAAATTCCCCCTTTTTGATGATGACAAACCTCTTGTCTTTGTGCATCCAAATATCTTCAACTGTAGGCACTAAAGTATAAAACACTAGAATGAAACAAGTTAGTCAATGGGTTATAAACATTACACAACCCTTTTATCTTCCCCCTTTTGGCATCATCAAAAAACCATTTCAATGCAATAATATACTAGCCAAAGTAATTTGTTATGCTATTCATGGCCACTGAGGCTATCACCAAAACAATCAGACAAAGACTTTAGCCAACCTAGTAATGTATAAAAGAGAGCAAAAATATGAGTCAATTTAGCAAAGATAACCATTCCATTTAACTGACAGAACATGTTTCACATTAAACCTAAGCTAGTACTGAACAAAGCAAAATAATTGAGCATTAAAAAAATATGATATAAAAGTGGAACATGGCTAAGGATACAAATAGTGAGGAGTTGATGAGGAAGGTGGAACAGGTGATATCAACTGTGTCAATTGATGAATGACTTCAACATTTTCATCCCTCTATCAATCAAGGTCAAGCTTCAAAGTCATGATCCTAGCCTTAAAGACCTCTTATTCCACTTCATGACTGTCTTATGCAGCTTCTAGTTCAGAATTTTTTTTTCCTCAAATGAGTCTTAGCCCTCCTTATTGAAACAGGTAGAGAAACATGATTCATCTGTTCAAGAACATCTATTTTTTTTTTATAAGTTAAACCTGATTTAGGACTGAGAAGCCCAAAAAAAAATACCAATTAGGAACTAAAAGGGAAAGCATGTCCCTTTTCATTCTTCAGAAACATATGCTGCATGTGATTGATGATCAAGCTTGACAAATCCATGGTACACAGCTGATATTTTGGTTGAGAAAGAAGAAGAAATTTTTGGTATAAGATTAACACACTTGTGCACACCCATTTGGAGAGAATCAAAGAAAGTTTGGTCAACAATTCATTAGCTTTATTAGACAATGAGAGGATGAAGTGTGTGGAATTGAACAGGTGTGCTCAACTGTTTCAACTTAGACAGCCTATGCTTATGTCAGTGTAGAACATACCTGATAAGAAGAACTTTGTGTTCATAATTGCTTGCTTGTACCTATTTTTCTGCATAATCTAATACAAAATTAGGTTAGAAAAGTCAAAAATCTGGAATTGGGACACACAACTAAATGTACAAGACTGAATAAAATAACTTTTTAGCTAATAAGATTAAAAAGAAAAATGATTATTCTAGTCAATCATTGAGGGGAGTTCATACAATTTTAATCATCCCCAAGTCTAACCTATTCCTTTCAAAATGCTCTCTACTTAGTGCCTTTGGTGCTTCTCCAGTCAATTAAGTAACCCACATAGTCAACATTTTTATAGCCCCCAAGAGTGAAATTATTTTCCTTTGGATATCATAGTCCCAAGCCATTGATTCTCATGAGATATCTCAAGATTCTTTTGACAACACCAATTTTTATGAACTACTAACAAAATTACCAGCAACTTGTGTTGGTTTTATTGATGCATCCATTTCTTTATTTATTGTTCCCCCTATCAATATGCCCTCAGTCTGTACAACAGTTGAACCAGGTGGTACAACATGTTCTTGTGCATGCTCATCAGTTTCACAGTCATCCTCTTTTCTCATTTTATTTTTTATTTTTTAAATCTCCCTTGCTTCCCTCTTACACGAGCACTACAAATCTGGTCATCTTTCAAATGATCCATTCCCCCTTTAAATGTGGTGAGTGAAAGAAACTTTATTTTCTTCTAGTCTTATGCCTTGAGCAAGCTTTATTTATGCATAAATTTTGCTTGTCTCCTTTCATTCTCACCTGCAAAATAAATTAGGGGTTAACTTTAGGCACCCAGACAAGCTTGGGTCCTTTCTTATGAGTAAATGGATGAATCAGATTTCTTCTAGCCCATGCAGGTAACAGGTTATGTGACCCGTTTCTCTGACCAGTTTTAGTTATCCTTTTCTTAGTTTGAGATAGTTTATTTGCCAGATTTAGACTGCTGGATCTGCTTTTGGTAGCAACTGGACATTCAGTGGTTGGATGTCCAAGGTTTCCACAGATATAGCACAAGTCTTGATAAACATCAAGACTTTTGTGAAAACCCAACCCAACTTTTTCACTGTGATATCTTTCACTCAACTTATGAACAATTCTTGAGGAATTTGTCCACTTGTTTGCTCTTTCAAGGTCAAGTTTTAGTTTAGAGACTTCTTGACTCAGTTTATTCACCATTTCTGTTGCATTATTGCACTCTTCTTTGTACTTGACCAATTCAAGTTTAACTTTTTCCTGTTCTTTACTCTTGGTATTTTTTTCTTTTTCAGAGAGTGTCAATTTTAGAACTTCAGACTTAAGATCATTATTTAAAGAATCAAGTTGCTCAACCTGTTTCTTGAGAGAGCAGTTTTCCTGTTCAACAGTGTTCTTGCAAGCTTCTAAATCAATAAAATCAAATTTGATTCTTGCAAGACTATTGAATAGCTCATCCCTATCAGAAGTTGATTCTTGAAAGTCATCAATTAGTGCACTTATCAAGAAAATAAGTTTTGTTTTAGAAAACAAATGCAACTTTTCTTTAAGTTCAAGTATACTTACCTCAGAAGCATCATCTTCTTCCTCCAAGTCTAAATCTCCAAGAGCGATGAGTGCTGCTTCATCAACTTCATCATCATCTAAGTCAAATCCCCAAGCTGCTACCATTTTAGTTCCATCAATTTTCATTTCATAAGTTCTTAAATTTTCCACTAATTCATTTAGGGTCATGCCTGCAAGATCCTTATTTGCTTTCCTGATTGCAGTCACCTTAACATTCCACTTTGATTTTGGTAATACCCTCAGTACCTTCTCAACTTGTTCTTCTTTAGATATAACTTTTCCTAAGGAGGTCAGCTTATTTGTTAAGGTAGTAAGCCTTGTCATCATCTCATGCAAGGTTTCATTCTCCTTCATCTTAAATGTCTCATACTCAGTGAAGAGAAGAGAAATTCTGAATTTTCTTACTTGAGATGTGCCTTCATGAGCATTTACTAGAGCATCCCAAATTGGCTTAGCAGTGGTGCATGTTGATACCCTGTTGTATTCAGCAGGTCCTAATCCACAGACCAAAATATTTTTGTCCTTAGCATTTTTCTTTAATGTCAATAAGTCATCAGGAGTGAATTCACTTCTTACTTTGTTGACCTGTTTCCCATCTTCTAACTTCATTGGAATATTAGGACCATCAGTGATCCTATCCCATAACTCATAGTCTTTGCCTTGAATGAATGTTTCCAACCTAGTTTTCCACCAAATGAAGTGAGAACCATCAAAGAGTGGAGGTCTAATAGTGGATTGACCTTCACTGTGACCAGTAGATGGTGCGAAATTCATCATATTGATCTTTGTCTTAGGTGCTTGTAACACCCCGTAAATTTTTTCGTACACTTATCGCGATTATATGGAGTCCTAAAGGCTTGCGTATGGGTTAAATTAAGTTTATGGTGTTCGGAAGTATCCCGTCAATAGTTGTATGTGTAGGTATTGGAATAAGCTTTCCAACGATATAAAGTTTGCCCAAAACAGAGGAGTATTTCATATAAGCGAGCACATTCGAAATTTCAAAACGGTGGCCGGAAAGCCTATGAACAGTAAATCTGCAGGAAAATTACTGCAGCTAGGCAATTTTTTTTGGATCAACTTTAGACGATCATAACTCCTTGTACAAAAAGAAATGTGTGAGCTGCTATATATCGACGAAAATCTCCGAGAGTCTTCTTTCCAATGAAATTGGTTTCATCCAAATCGAATATCTGAGTAAGGAGCTATACCCGTTTTACTACAGCCTATCAAAAAAAAAACAGAATTTTGGGACAGATTTTTGGGTCAACTTTAAACGACCATAACTACTTGTACATGAAGAACTGGGTGGTATACTTTATATGAAAATGAAATACCTTTGAATTATCTTTCCAATGCAATTGGTTTCACCCAAATACGATGCCGGAGGAAAGAGTTATGATCGATTTACTTCAGCCTGTCAAAACTGTCCACTGGGGACAGATTCGGATTTATTTAAATTTTTAGGGCAAAATGGTCATTTTCTATTACCTCTTGGACGAAAATTGATCTTTATAAACATACACTTAGCCTCATATATATCATATATCATCCAATTATTAAGAGAAGGTGAAACCCTAGCCTAATTTCAACTTCAAATATTTTGTGATTCAACCGTAGAAAATTCGAATTGGTTCCGTAGTTGTGTTCACCATCTCGAAAGCTTCGAGAAGCACCCCATGGTTATGTAAGGAGGATTCTAAATACAAGAGTTCATTGTTAAGGTATGAATATTGTTTATTCTTGATTCTTATTCATGAATAAGTATTGATAAGGGATTATGAGTATTGTCTTGATGTTGGAAGATAACTAGAAACATAGTTATGAATTGTTTTGTATAAATTGTTAGTAGTAAATTATGGAAGTTGTTGTATTGGATTATGGAGGATGAATTGTGGTGATATATCATTATATTAGTGGTTATGTATGCCTGGTGATCATGTTGGTATTGGATGGTGATTAAGAGGGGAAATAAAGGCTAAGAGTGATGTTGAGGGATATTGCATGAAAATGCATGATATGTGAATGTAATAAGAGTATAAGAGGATGTATGTAGCACTCTTATTGATGAGTTAAAGGATTACTTCCTAGACATTATTTGGTGAAGTTAATACCTAAATGGTAAGGCTTGGTTGCTGATACTAGTTTGCCACAAATGACTTATTGTAGATAAGTGTTCGAAGAGTACGGGAAGTCAAGTTGGACTTGTATTGAAGTGGTTATATCAAGGTATGTAAGACATACTCTATCTAATCTATGGCATGAATAATGACCCATGGCACTCTCAAGTAAGCTTCCAACATTGTCCTACGACACATGATACATAATAACATCATATGATCTTCGACACTACCAATTGAACTTGTTTTCACTTTTAAGATGTCCGGCTAGTAAAAAAAATGTCCATATACTATTGTTGACTCCGAAATGGTTTAATGAGGTATCCATGATTCTCTACTTCATTTTCATGATATTGATTACCTATTTACATGTTTTTCCTATTGAGGTATCATGGTTTCAAGTTCCATAAGGTGTGACCACAAAGTAACCAATCTCAAAGATTAATTGAAGTAAGAAATGGAATGTCTTTATTTTAAATTATTGATTTGATGTATTGTATTAGTACCACTGATCAGTTGGCCATTGTATTATAAAGATTATGTATATATGCTATTCCAGGGGTGGTCCCTGATGTATTGTATTAGTACCACTGATCAGTTGGCCATTGTATAACATATGTTATGTATTGATAAGGAATACGGGAAGTAATGATATGAAAGTAATGTGCAGGTATCCCATCAGCTCTTTTAAGTGTGGTCTACTCATACTGTTTATTCATTGGTATCTGGGTTATGTTTATCTTTTGTATCTCATCTTGATACTCGCTGCCTTACATACTCAGTACATATTTCCGTACTGACGTCCCTCACGGGGGACCTGTATTCATGCCTGCAGGAACAGGTACTTCAGGTCGTACACCTCCGCAGTAAGAGCCAGGACATTCTGTTGATAGTGGTGAGCTCCAGTTTTTTCGGGGCATCCCAAGTCGTTTCTATATGTATTTTTGGTATTTGTATAAAAGTCTTTTGTGGGCGGGAGTTTATCCCGACCCTAACTCAGTTGTGTATCTATGTAGAGGCTTTTGTAGACATATTGTACAGCCATAGGAGTGTTTGGTTGATAGACGTGATGGCTCTGACGGCCAATTACTGTTTATATATATATATGCGTGTCTACTAGGCTGATACAAGTATTGTTTTCTTCTATTTACAACGAAGTGCTGCCCAAATTTCTAATTTTCATAAGTAATGTAATGTGAAAGTATAAGTTATGAACGGGTTCTCCCGGGCCTCCTCGGCTACGGGTGCCAGTCCGCTCCAATGGAATTTGGGGCGTGACAGAAGTGGTATCAGAGAGGTTCGTCCTAGTGAGTCTACAAAGCCGTGTCTACGTAGAGTCTTGTTTATCGGTGTGTTGTGCACCACATCTATAAACAGGAGGCTATGGACATTTAGGAATTGTTTCTTTTCTTCATGTCTTATATCGTGCGATAGAGCTTATATTGTATATGAAGTCATAGTTGACCACTGAATCAGTTTGTTTCTCTTATTATAGTAATGATGCCGGTTACCAGAAGTAAGAATACCGATAAGCAAGTAGATGTGGCTGCCGGAGAGGGGACTAGTAAGTCACCCACTATACCAACTAATCAAAGTGAGGCTCCAGCTGAGCATGCATCAGAAACTTCCCCTAGTCCGGATGAAATAAGGGGGAGGAGAACTATATCCCCAGAGTCACCTATTAATGCTATTGATCAAGATCTTAGAAATGCAGTGCAACTTTTGACTCGTATAGTTGCTGGGCAAGCTCTAGGGCAAGCCATTCCTACTGCAGGTCCTAGTGGTATAGATAGGGCGGCTAGCCTTCGAACACAGGATTTTCTTAAGATGGATCCTCCTACTTTTACTGGATCAGATCTTAACGAGGACCCACAAGACTTTATTGATCAGATCCAAAGGGCCCTAGAGGTGATGCATGTATCGGGCAGAGAGACAGTGGAGTTAGCCGCGTATAAATTCAAAGGTGAGGCTATATATTGGTATGAAGACTGGAAACGGTCAAGGGGCATTGATGCACCCCCAGCTACTTGGAAAGAGTTCAAAGAGGCATTTATTGATAATTATCTTCCATATGAGACTCGTCAGTCCCGTGCGGATCAGTTCTTAAATCTTTGACAGGGTAATACAAGTGTGAGGGAGTATAGTCTTCGATTTAATTCTTTGTCCAGATATGCTCCTAATGTTATAACTACTATGGATGACAGAGTTCATCGGTATGTGGTTGGATTGGATCCGTATTTGGTTAGGGATTGTACTATTGTTGCACTGAATAAGGACATGGATATAGCTAGGATCCAAGCATTTGCACAAAAAATGGAAGATCAGAGGCAAAAAAGAAGAACACAGGAATTTGAAAGCGGATCTTCTAAGAGGGCCAGATCTACAGGGCAGTTTATGGCGCCACAGGGAGGTTTTAGACCTCAATTTTCTGTTAGACCACCTAGGCCATTATTTTCTATTTCTGCAGCTAGTGCTCCACCACAACATCAGGGGTTCAGAGGCAGTCAATTTGGGCAAAGAAGTGAGGGTCATAGTTCGCGATCAGTGGGTTACCAAGGGCAAGGGAATATGAGCCAATCGAGACCTCCTCGAGAGCCATGCAATAAATATGGAAGGTATCATTTGGGCGCATGTCGGCTGGGGACCAATGTTTGCTTTTGGTGCGGTATGTCGGGGCATATGATGAGGGAATGCCCACGAAGGGACATAGGGAGTATGGCACGACCTACGGGGTCATTTGTTGCATCATTATCATCGATGCCTTATTCAGGAAGGGGTGCACAACCAATGGGTCGTGTTAGAGGTGTTAGAGGTGATAGAGGAGCCACGATTTCTAGCGGGGCTCAAAATCGTACGTATGCTCTAGCGGATCGACAGAATTTAGAGGCTTCCCCAGATGTGGTTACGGGTATGTTGTCTATATTTTCATTCGATTTATATGCCTTAATTGATCCCAGTTCTACATTATCTTATGTTACTCCATTGGTTGCTGAAAAGTTTGAAAGAATACCCGAACTGTTAGTTAAGCCATTTGAAGTGTCCACACCGGTCGGGGAATCTATTATAGCTAGAAAGGTTTATCGAAACTGCATAGTAACTGTTTGTGGTCGTGATACGATGGCTGATCTTGTGGAGTTAGAAATGATAGATTTTGATGTTATAATTGGTATGGACTGGTTGGCGTCTTGTTATGCCACAATTGATTGCTGCACGAAAAAGGTATATTTCCATTTTCCAAATGAATCAGTCCTTGAATGGAAAGGTGAAATTAGCGCGCCAAGAGGTAGATTTATTTCTTATTTTAAGGCAAGAAGAATGATTTCCAAGGGATATATATATATCATTTAGTTAGAGTAAGGGATACAGAAGCGGAGCCACCAACTCTTCACGCTGTTCCGGTGGTAAATGAATTTTCTGATGTATTTCCTGAAGATCTTCCAGGTTTGCCTCCAGAACGAGAAGTAGAGTTTGGTATTGATGTAATACCAGGCACCCAACCAATCTCCATTCCTCCGTATAGAATGGCCCCAGCAGAATTACGAGAATTGAAAGAGCAATTGAAAGATTTGCTAGAAAAGGGGTTCATTAGGCCTAGTATTTCCCCTTGGGGAGCACCAGTGTTATTTGTACGCAAAAAGGATGGCTCGCTGAGGATGTGTATTGATTATCGGCAATTGAATAAGGTGACTATTAAGAATAAATATCCTCTCCCAAGAATTGATGATTTATTTGATCAGTTACAGGGCGCCAAGTGCTTTTCTAAGATTGATTTGAGGTCAGGTTACCACCAAGTGAGGGTCAAAGAAAAAGATATACCCAAAACAGCTTTCCGAACAAGGTATGGTCATTATGAGTTTCTAGTTATGTCATTTGGGCTAACAAATGCACCCGCAGCTTTTATGGATTTGATGAATAGGGTTTTTAAGCCATTCTTGGATGTATTTGTGATAGTTTTTATAGATGATATTCTAGTTTATTCTAGATCAGAAGAGGACCATGCCAATCACTTACGACAGGCATTGCACACTCTTCGTGATTGTAAGCTTTATGCAAAGTTCTCTAAATGTGAGTTTTGGTTAAAGTCGGTGGCATTTGATCTTACGCGAGAAGGAGTGCTTCAGTGTTAGAATCGTTTATGTGTACCTGATGTAGTTGAGCTAAGAAAGAGAATTATGATCGAAGCACACTGTTCGAGGTATTCCATCCATCCAGGGTCGACTAAGATGTATCAAGATTTGAAAGCAATATATTGGTGGAATGACATGAAGAAGAATATTGCCGAATTTGTAGCTGAATGTCCGAATTGCAAAGAGTCAAAGTAGAACACCAGAAACCCGGTGGATACATGCAATGTATAGATCTTCCAGTCTGGAAGTGGGACAAGATCAATATGGATTTCATCACGGGTTTGCCTCGTACATTTCGGAAGTTTGATTCCATATGGGTGATCATTGATAGGCTTACCAAATCCGCGCACTTCTTACCAGTTAAGACAACTTATACGGCGGAAGAGTATGCGAAGGTGTATATTAAGGAGATCATTCGGTTACATGGAGTTCCAATTTCCATTATATCCGATCGAAGAGCCCAATTTACCGCGAATTTCTGGAAGTCTTTTCAAAGGAGTTTGGGGACACAAGTAAATCTAAGTACGACTTTTCATCCTCAAACGGATGGACAAGCGGAACGTACCATCCAGACACTTGAAGATATGCTACGAGCATGTGTATTAGATTTCAAAGGCAACTGGGATGATCACCTACCTCTTATCGAGTTTGCCTACAATAATAGCTATCATTCAAGTATCAAAATGGCACCATATGAAGCATTGTATGGAAGAAAGTGTAGATCGCCAATAGGATGGTTTGAAGCAGGTGATGCGGTCTTGTTTGGACCGGATCTTATTTATCAAGCAATGGAGAAGGTTAAAGTGATCCAACAACGGCTTGAAACAGCTCAAAGTCGACACAAATCATATGCGGATGTTAGAAGAAGAGGACTTGAGTTTTCTATCGATGATTGGGTATTCTTGAAAGTATCACCAATGAAAGGAGTGATGAGGTTTGGCAAGAAAGGAAAGTTAAGTCCACGATACATAGGTCCGTACAAGATCATTCAAAGATTTGGACAAGTTGCTTATGAGTTAGAGCTACCTCAAGAGCTCTCAGCAGTTCATCCCATATTTCATGTTTCGATGCTTCGCAAGTACATCGGAGATCCATCGCACATCACTACTACGGAAGATGTACAAGTTACAGAAGATCTCACTTTTGAAGAAATGCCTATTGCTATTCTTGATCGCCAAATTAAAAAGATAAGGAATAAAGAGATAGCATCGGTAAAAGTACTTTGGAGGAATCAACAAGTTGAGGGGATCACATGGGAAGCTGAGGAAGCGATGAAGATTAAGTACCCTTACCTATTCAACGATGAGGAGGAAGTTCATGAGACGGAAGAAGAACAATAACAGGTAAGTGTTTATTTTTATGCAAGTATGTTATGATGATGAATATGTTAATTGTAAGCTTGGACATGTCTTAATTGAGTAACTATGCTAACATTCGAGGACGAATGTTCTTAAGGGGGGGAGAATGTAACACCCCGTAAATTTTTTCGTACACTTATCGCGATTATATGGAGTCCTAAAGGCTTGTGTATGGGTTAAATTAAGTTTATGGTGTTCGGAAGTATCCCGTCAATAGTTGTATGTGTAGGTATTGTAATAAGCTTTCCAACGATATAAAGTTTGCCCAAAACAGATGAGTATTTCATATAAGCGAGCACATTCGAAATTTCAAAACGGTGGCCGGGAAGCCTGTGAACAGTAAATCTGCAGGAAAATTACTGCAGCTAGGCAATTTTTTTTGGATCAACTTTAGACGATCATAACTCCTTGTACAAAAAGAACTGTGTGAGCTTCTATATATCGACGAAAATCACCGAGAGTCTTCTTTCCTATGAAATTGGTTTCATCCAAATACAATGTCTGAGTAAGGAGCTATACCCGTTTTACTACAGCCTATCAAAAAAAAATAGAATTTTGGGACAGATTTTTGGGTCAACTTTAAACGACCATAACTACTTGTACATGAAGAACTGGGTGGTATACTTTACATGAAAATGAAATCCCTTTGAATTATCTTTCCAATGCAATTGGTTTCACCCAAATCCGATGCCGTAGAAAAGAGTTATGATCGATTTACTTCAGCCTGTCAAAACTGTCCACTGGGGACAGATTCGGATTTATTTAAATTTTTAGGGAAAAATGGTCATTTTCTATTACCTCTTGGACGAAAATTGGTCTTTATAAACATACACTTAGCCTCATATATATCATATATCATCCAATTATTAAGAGAAGGTGAAACCCTAGCCTAATTTCAACTTCAAATATTTTGTGATTCAACCGTAGAAAATTCGAATTGGTTCCGTAGTTGTGTTCACCATCTCGAAAGCTTCGAGAAGCACCCCATGGTTATGTAAGGAGGATTCTAAATACAAGAGTTCATTGTTAAGGTATGCATATTGTTTATTCTTGATTCTTATTCATGAATAAGTATTGATAAGGGATTATGAGTATTGTCTTGATGTTGGAAGATAACTAGAAACATAGTTATGAATTGTTTTGTATAAATTGTTAGTAGTAAATTATGGAAGTTGTTGTATTGGATTATGGAGGATGAATTGTGGTGATATATCATTATATTAGTGGTTATGTATGCCTAGTGATCATGTTGGTATTGGATGGTGATTAAGAGGGGAAATAAAGGCTAAGAGTGATGTTGAGGGATATTGCATGAAAATGCATGATATGTGAATGTAATAAGAGTATAAGAGGATGTATGTAGCACTCTTATTGATGAGTTAAAGGATTACTTCCTAGACATTATTTGGTGAAGTTAATACCTAAATGGTAAGGTTTGGTTGCTAATACTAGTTTGCCACAAATGAGTTATTGTAGATAAGTGTTCGAAGAGTACGGGAAGTCAAGTTGGACTTGTATTGAAGTGGTTATATCAAGGTATGTAAGACATACTCTATCTAATCTTTGGCATGAATAATGACCCATGGCACTCTCAAGTAAGCTTCCAACATTGTCCTACGACACATGACACATAATAACATCATATGATCTTCGACACTACCAATTGAACTTGTTTTCACTTTTAAGATGTCCGGCTAGTCAAAAAAATGTCCATATACTATTGTTGACTCCGAAATGGTTTAATGAGGTATCCATGATTCTCTACTTCATTTTCATGATATTGATTACCTATTTATATGTTTTTCCTATTGAGGTATCATGGTTTCAAGTTCCATAAGGTGTGACCACAAAGTAACCAATCTCAAAGATTAATTGAAGTAAGAAATGGAATGTCTTTATTTTAAATTATTGATATGATGTATTGTATTAGTACCACTGATCAGTTGGTCATTGTATTATAAAGATTATGTATATATGCTATTCCAGGGGTGGTCCCTGATGTATTGTATTAGTACCACTGATCAGTTGGCCATTGTATAACATATGTTATGTATTGATAAGGAATACGGGAAGTAATGATATGAAAGTAATGTGCAGGTATCCCATCAGCTCTTTTAAGTGTGGTCTACTCATACTGTTTATTCACTGGTATCTGGGTTCTGTTGATCTTTTGTATCTCATCTTGATACTCGTTGCCTTACATACTCAGTACATATTTTCGTACTGACGTCCCTCACGGGGGACCTGTATTCATGCCTGCAGGAACAGGTACTTTAGGTCGTACACCTCCGCAGTAAGAGCCAGGACATTCTATTGATAGTGGTGAGCTCCAGTTGTTTCGGGGCATCCCAATTCGTTTCTATATGTATTTTTGGTATTTGTATAAAAGTCTTTTATGGGCGGGAGTTTGTCCCGACCCTAACTCAGTTGTGTATCTATGTAGAGGCTTTTGTAGACATATTGTACAACCATAGGAGTGTTTGGTTGATAGACGTGATGGCTCTGACGGCCAATTACTGTTTATATATATATATATGCGTGTCTACTGGGCTGATACAGGTACTGTTTTCTTCTATTTACAACGAAGTGCTGCCCAAATTTCTAATTTTCATAAGTAATGTAAATGTGAAAGTATAGGTTATGAACGGGTTCTCCCGGGCCTCCTCGGCTACGGGTGCCAGTCCGCTCCAATGGGATTTGGGGCGTGACAGTGCTAGCCCTTTTTAAGACAACCTCTCTCTAATACCACTTGTTAAGAATTTGTGCCCTGCTGATTATCTTATTTTCGCCTAACTGTTGCCTATTGATGGAACGAGTTGCCTGACGTGTTCCACGAAAGCAGTAAAACAAAAAGTAAAGAACACAGTGAATTTTTACATAGAAAACACCCGGCTCAAAAGGTGTAAAAAAATACGACCTGCACCTCTACAGGATTTAACCCCAACTTCAGTAAATAACTCTGAGCCTCAACAACGACTGATTACAAAACTCTTGTAACCAACAAATAGGAATTATAAACTCCAATCCCTATAACTCAACAACTAGGAATTATAAACGCACACACCTCCCAAGGTATGCGTTCCCAAAGTCTCTGAGTTTTCCAAACTCGAAGACTAGCTCCTAGTTCAGTTTATAACACACTGAAACTAATATTACATCAATAGTTCAAACACAATGAACAACTTTAAAAATCAACGCTAAAACTCTTAGCTGGATTCTGTACTGAGGACCAGGTTCTTCAACGTGTTTCTTCAGTGATTGAGTAGCACTTCGTAAAGTCAATCTGTCGATTGTGCTTTCCTTCTTTTTAAGTGCGTGAATTATTCTGACTGTTGTATCTTCTATTTAAGCACAACTGTCCAAAGAGTCATTCTTTATTTCAAACTCCTCCTCTAATCAAAACTCTCATTGCATAGAGTTTTACTTCAACTGAGACTCTTTCTTCAATTCCAACTCTTGTCTCCTTGGTGTTGTAGTCAAATTCCAATTCTTTAAATCAGCACATATTAATTTATCAGAATCTTTCTCCTCCCACACATAGGACTCTTCAAGATATACTCAGAAGTGAAACTCCTTCTTTACGTAGGACTCCTTTTTCAACTCAACTTGTTTTCCCTTATCATCAAGTGTTTGAATCAAATTCAACTTGTTCTATTCTCCATGTGATCAGTAAGTTGAAGTTTTCAGTTGCATTGAATTAACTCATATCAACTTGTTTCATTCATATTGTCATTCATCAAAACTTCAAGATTCCAACAGAAGATCATGCTACGTAAAAGCTTCGACACATAAACATAACGCGCTCAAAACAATTATGAGCGCGACCGTGCGATGAACACAACAGAAATTTATATTCATTGTTCCATCGGATGAAATATGTTGTCTACGTTTCGAAATTTATATTAGGGGGGGAATAACAAGTTTTTTTGCCACCCTACTACTCTTTATCAGGTGTTGCCGAATTTCAAGTGGATTGCAATTTATTCGAAATATCTTCTCTGTATCGTTCCAATTTTATTAAAGAATATGCAGAAGAGGGTGATCATTGGATAAGTACTCTAGACATATCGAATGATAATGATAATAATAGGGATAATATGTCAATGGGAAAGTTGGATGTAGTAATGGAGTTGAAGAAAAGTGCATCAATAGTTGGTGATAATTTTAATTGGATAAGTTTTGACATGAAATATCAAGAATTTATGATGGAGGAAGTTAGTTCTAACAAGTCCAATGCATGGGGTCCATTATTCATGTGTTTTACTCCTACAAATTAATTAGTAGTATACCACTCTTGTGGTCGGACCTTTCGTTGGATCCTGCATATAGCGAAAGCTTTACCTAGTACATCGACCGAATTGTCCTTTTATTAATTGTTTTATGTCCAATTTTGCAGTGGTATATGTTTGGTTAGCGGTTCCTCTAATTGATAGTTCTTAATGAAACTTTAATTCCTTGTGATCGATAATCTTGTTTATGTATGTATATAGAAGCAAAAAAATTGCATTAATTTCATGTGAATAACCTTTATATACAATATGCTTCTATATATCTCAAATAAGTTGCGGCTGACTATATATATATATATGAACCTTCACTGACCATGCGTTAATTATATATATTACTCCATTTATTTAAATTCATGTCAAGTAAGAGGGAATCGGGATATGTGATAAGGAAATAAATATTAAAGGCCAAAGTCATCGATAGATACTCAAACTTATTGTCAAAATTCACTTAGACACCTAAACTAAGGTCTGTTCCTATCAGGCCCCTAAACCCCCCAAATTTTATTTCGATTGAACCTTTTTTGCCTAATCATCAACAGGCATAGAGTGTGTGTGATACACTCGCCTGACATGGCAAAAATGATCAATACTAAAAAAACACGTGGCAACGATTTTTTTTTTTAAATTATAAGTTAAAAATCCAATTAAATAATGACACTTGTCATGTGGATCCAAAAATTATGAAAAAGAAAATTATTTTAAAATTAAAAAAAAATAACCCTCCCCACTCCCACGCCCCACCCCCACCCCCACCCCCAAAAGATTGTCTTCTTCATCCCCCAACCAAGTAAAAAACTGGAAAAAAAAAGTAACCCCCCCCCCCCCACCCCCCACCCCCAAAAGACTATCGTCTTCTTCATCCCCACCCCGCTCCCCTCTTTTCTCCATTTTCAATAGCAAAGTTATTAAATAATCAAGTTACAACCAAATTTGTAATTCAACAATCAAATTTGGAATTACAACCATCTCAAATTTGTAATTCAACAATCAAATTACAACCATCTCAAATTTGGTATTCAACAATCAAATTACAACCACATTGTCTTCTTAATTGGTATTTTTCCATTGGGGCAGCAACATACTATTCTATAATGGTAATCTCTATTTTTTCCGATAAAAAGGAACGACAACAATGGTGGCAATGATAATCTCCCTTAGTTGGTAATTTTTTCGTTGAGGGGAGGAAGAAGACCTTTTTAAAAAAAAATATATATATATTAAAATGGCCAGTGGCCTTTTGAGGAAGACAATCAAAAAATTAAAATGGTCAGTAGCCTTTTGAGGAAGAAGACCAAAAAATTAAAATGGAGATGACCTTGAGGAAGAGACTTTTAAAAAAAAGAATTAAAATGACCAGGTGGCCTTTTTTTCATATTTAAATTTTTTATTTTTTTTGGATTGACATGTCATTATTTAATTGGATTGTTAAAATATTTTTCTTGGCTTCACGCACGAATCTCAAGTAAAAAACACGCGCAGTACAATGTAGGCAAAAAATGCTCAATTGGAACAAATTTGGAGGGGTTTAGGGACTTGATAGGTACAGGTCTTAATTGAGGTGTCTAAGTGAATTTTGACAATAAGTTTTAAGTACCTATCGATGCCTTTGGCCAATATTAAACGTTCAAGATTTAACATATATGCATGGTAGAGTAGTATTTGACCGTATATATATACATAATATAATTATTGTCGTGTGATCAGAAGGTCATGAGTTCAAGATGTGGAAACAGCCCATTGCAGAAATATAAGATGAGGCTGGGTACAATAGACTCTTGTTGTCCAACCTTTCTTGAAACCCTGCATATAGCGGAAGCTTTAGTACACCAAACTGCCCGCCCTTTATAAGGATGGTGTTCGAGTGAGCTTGTGTGCCTCAATCTTTCATTCAATTTCATCATGTTTGCAAGACTAATAGGCAAGAGTAGTTATTTGGCAAATGCAGTACTGCCTCAAGTAGATGTTTTATTAAAAGATGACAAGTACGTAACAGAAAATACTGATTTCATTTTCAATACAAATTTCCAACTTTGCCAATCCTCAAGTAAATTGGATATGTCACAGTTTTCTCACTCTTTCCATCTTCATTCCAAGCACTTGTGAATTTGTCAACAACATCATCCGTTAACAACTCAGCGCCCTTCTCTTTTGCAGTTTGATAAGCTGACCATGACTTCAAGTATGTGAAATATGATTCCAAATCCATCACTTTCTCAATCTTGAACTCGAACGGTCCGTTATGATCACAACCATCTACAGCTTCAAATGGAAAATCAATTGTTTTGTACTTCTCATCCACCAATTTTCTTGGTGATTCCCAGTAAGGACCAGCATCAATGGTGTAAAGCTTCTCTAAGATCGCGTCTACTGAGTCGCTTACCTCTGGCGTAGTGTAACACCATGCTGCTATTACTCCATTTGGCTTCTTGAGTAACCATCTTGCTTGTTGGTAAAATGTTGGAAGATCAAACCAATGCATTGCTTGAGCTATTGTGATCAAATCTGCACTTGATTCTGATCCTATTTTGGTTTCGATTTCGGACATTGACATGTTAGGAGAGGTACATTTGTATTGAACATTTGGAACCTTTGCTGCAAATTCCAGCTGCTTTGGACTTGCGTCTGTGGCTATTACATTCTTGTAAAGCTTAGCCAGCTGAGGGAAAAACGATATTTTTGGATCAGTTCACGAGTTTTCAAGAAAGAAAGTAAAAAGGACTTTTGATCAAAACTTACGATGTCAGTCTAATCGAACACACGAAGAAGCCGAAGGAGATTAAAAAGAGATACTTACAGATTGGGCAGCCTGGCCAGTACCAGTGCCAACATCCCAAACAAGGTCATGACAAGGTGTCTTTGAAGCTATAAAATGGAACAAGTTGTCAGGGTAACTTGGCCTCCCTACTGAATATTGTTGTGCTTGCTTACTAAACAATTTTGCCATTCTTTTTCACTTTATGATATGATGAAACCATTGATCCCTTTTATATATGGCCATTTGGAAAGAAGAAGAAGACAAATAGCAATTTCCATGGGGTTGCGTATTGCTTTTTGCCTTTTATTGTTAAGAGTAAATTAATGCGAGTTTGACTAAAACATGTGGATACAAATTAGTTGGATGGAACTTTCCTATATATTCAATGCATGTATCCCTTAAAAACATTTTTCATTTAATCATCATTCCACCACACAGATGTATCTGATAAATCTACTAATAGGAGAAAAAACGCTTCTTACCAAAAAAATTGCTAGGAGAAAACGCTTCCTACCAAATTCTCAGAAGACACATGAGTCAATGCCTTTGACTTAAAGAATAATTTGTCTAGGTCATTTTTTTTAATCGAGGTCTATCAAAAACAGCTTTAATATCCCATAAGATAGGGAGAAAGACGTACAATCCAGCTTTTTCAGATTTCACTGAATATGTTATTGTTGTTTCGCGAAAGAATATAGAATTCGCTTGTTTTTTGTATCCATGCTAACTTGATTTATGAGTTGAATACCAAACAGTACTATAATCTTAGAAGTTCAAACAAATATAATTAAAAAAAATTAAATATCTATTTTAGGCTACCAGCTTTATTTGAGTCGCATTATTATCCTCCGATAATGTGTGGTAGTTGAGAAGCTTTTCGATGAGATCGACATGTGTCATCAACATTCTTCGACAGCAATATCGAACCAAACCCAAACCCAAACCCAAACCCAATTTATTAAGTGCCTCATAACCTTCTAGGACAAGTTCAAGATATTCGTTCCACTTGTTTCCAATCACCTTCCCAATCGGGATGATCATCTTCTTAATAAAAACAAATAAATGCAACCTTAGTCTAAATTAAAAATAAAATAAAATAAAAATTAGTGTAATAATGTTTTGTGATGTATAATGTTAGGTACTTTGATTTCAATTCTTAATAAGGAGCCAAGTTATGTGTATATATAGGACGACTACAAAAAGAGAACTAACTAACCAAATCATAAATGAATTAGGAGAAGGTACATAATTCAAAACCGAAATATAATACGTTTGCACTTAAATAAACGCAACTGTAGAATCAGAAATTCGGGATAGTGCGGGATAGTAACAGTAAGTTGAGAAAATAAAGGAGACGCGAACTGTATACAAAAGTGTCTTTGCATACAGACTTAAGACACCAAACTCTAAGGGGTCATTTGGCAGGAGGGGTAAGGATAACTAGTCCCGGGATAAATTTAGAAGAGGAGCTTATCCCATGTTTGGTTGGGACAAAATGCATACTGTTTTTCTTATCCCTCAAGCTTGAGGGTGGGATAGCTAATCCCGAGATAACTTGTTGTCCAACGAAACGACCCCTAAATAAGTTGTTAGAAGTACTAGCTAAATAAGTAGAGAGTAAACTCAGGAGCAACACAAATAAGAAGATAGGAAGGGAGAATTTAGGAATATCACAAGATAAAGAGGACTTATGGAGTACCTAGTTTATTGTAACACATGAGTTGAGCAGAAGAAATCTTTAGGACAAAAGCTCATGGGAGTTGCGGAAACATCATTAAACTAAAACAACTCTTACTTGGTACAGAAGTTACAATGCTGTACAGAAGAACCTAGCAGACTTTCTACGACATGTACTCTCTAGCAGACCATCCTGAGTCATGTCTCCCCAACGAGTAGGCTGTTGGTGGCATCTGCGATAGGTGGAAGGGATCTGGTTCAATTCCGTAATCAGTCAGTGGCCTGTGCTCTAAAATGTCGTCATGCTTTTGAACAAATTCAGGAATCTCAAGCTCTCCTTTCTTTATGTCGTCCCAAAGGTATTGCAGTCGACTAACATACTTTATTTTCCAATACAAGCTACATCAAAAGAAAACAATACTGAAAACAATATGCTGCCAACATAAGACTAATGCAAAATATTTACTTGTTACGAGGGTATGCAACAAGATGAGCATCGCTTGTCCTGAAATTGATGAGTACTGTGGTGTAACTATCGGGGTCAAAAGTTCATACAAAAAGCTCTCGACGTGATAGGATGCCTTGTGACTAGAATAAAAGGCCTAAAGACCCTTTTCAAGATGAAAATTCAGGTTTCAGTTTACAAATTACAAGAGCCTTCTTTGCATCAACAAATTTCGATACGGATAAAATAAATGATCCCACCCCCCGAAAATTTTCAAGTAGATGATACCTTCCAAATTTGAACACGAGTGATCAAAATGATATCTCTAAAGATGGTTCTCACTATATTCACAGAAGTACGTCATTTCACCATGCAGAGTTTTTAGAAAAATGTGAGTTCAACAATATTACTATGTGCAGAGTTTTACAAAAATCAAGAAGCTACTTACCCTCCACTTAGAAAGAATCGGCCTAGCGTTGCAAGAACAAGCCTTGACCGTAACCCAGGATGCACAAAGTATACAGCCTGGAGCCTGTCCTTATGGTCAGAAGGCAGCTCCTCATAAATCCACCTCAAGATGGTCAGTCCAGGGTTGTTGTCTTCTGTCTGGACAGTACTATGCATGTAGACAATGCAGAATGGCCCCTCGGGAAGCTCCGTGCAAATTTTGTTAAAGACATACTTTTTCAGCCGCTCCGCACTTATAACTGGAGCTGCGGGTTATTATTGACATAGTTGTTTTATACATTTCTCAAGCGAAAAATAGAAAGGGAAACAGTAACGAAGAAACACGATCTCGAGACAATAACACAGCAACCACGAATAAGTTTAAATGAATCACAACATCAATTCTGAATAATGGTATTTGCAGAGAAAAGTCTGTCCTAGTCGCAGTAAATACTTTTCTTTTATTAGGTTAATCTCAGCAAATGTTATCATAACTTGCATTCAACTAAAAAAAATATTTTGTCCAAGTACTTTTGAAATCTCCCGAGAAGCAAGACAGAGATGTCATCACAATGTTTAACAACTAAAAAGTTTGATCAAAGTTTGATAAAGGAATACCACTGACGGCAATACTACTTCGGATGTGGGTTGACGTCACAGGCTTACATGGTGTGTTCTTCCATCAGTACATCAAAATAGCCATTGGGACAAATACAAGACAAAGGAATATAGGAAAATAAAGCTCAAACGCTAAAGTAGTAGCTTAGTCTTCAGGTTGCTAGTGCAGAAGGCAGAAACATCATGGTAATCCATTTACTCAATTGCATCCACAAGACTATAGTAACTGACTAAGCCAGTCTTATTTAGAAAGAAAGTCCTAACAAAAACAAATACTAAACTCAAACAATGTTGAGGAAAAGGTTTATCATATATTAGATACAGCTGAAGGTCAAGGTCTCAAAGAAAGCAGTACAGCAATCCTGATACATAAAAACATGACCAAACATAGTGACAGCAGATGCATACTATCTTCTTTAATAAGTAAGTGTATGGAAAATACTATCAATCAAACAGGTTAGTATTTGTTTCATTACAATAAAAAAACAACTAAGAAAAATTCAAGAATGGAACCAACAGTTCAGATAGTTAGTAGTTGAGACCATCAAAGTGAAACCAGAGTACCATCTCACCAAAGACTCTTTATCTTTGAAACTTTACCCAAACACTGAGCATAACCAAATCAGTGCAAGTACCCCATTTGAGCCAGACAGAGCTAAAACACACAACAACGAAAAAAAAGGAAAAGGAAAAACAGACAATCACCTTTTAATTTTATGCAGCCACTACTTAATTATCTGATATTCTTTACACCCCACTTTAGTAACCACCTACTGCTTTCTCCATCCCAAAATGAACAAAGGAGTTCAGAATCCAAAGGCAAAGCGCCCATCTTTTTTATATGAATTTCGACTTCTCAACTATTAACAGCAGCATTAAAAATGGAATAAACAGAAAGAGTAATATTTCATTACAACAACCAATCAGGTTAACAACAACTCGGAATATTCCAAACACAAACAGTGCAAATAGCCAGTAGAGACCATCAAAGTGAAACACAAATTACCATATTACCTAAAGACTCAATTTTTAAGCTTTTAAACAACTATTTCATCTTAGCCAGATCAATATAGGTACACCATTGTGGGTTTACAGAATCTAAAACACACACTGAGCTTCAAAATTACAAAACTTGATCATCTTATTATTCACAAGATACTTAAATCACCACATGATACTTTCACCTCCCACCAGCAACAGATATCAATACCTCTATGTTACCTATCTATCACGAATAAGCAACAAACTACTACTTCTAAATAACCATAGCATCCGGGCAAACTTGCACACACCTAAACTAAAACCAGAGAATACCTACCACCTCCAATCAAACAATAGGTACTAGGTAACTCTATCCATCAAGAATAAGCAAAAAAACTACCTTTTTCTTTAATACCATAGCATCTGGACCAGCTTACACGCACCTAAACTAAATCCACAGGATAGCTGACACCTCCCACCAGCAACATATATAGATAACCCTGTTACCTATCCATCAAGAATAAGCAAGAAACTATCTTTTTTCTTCAATAACTATAGCGTTCGGGCCAGCTTGCACGCACCTAAACTAAATCCACATGATACCTGACACCTCCCACCGGCAATAGATATCCATAACTCTATGTTACCTATCCATCAAGAATAAGCAAAAAAAAATTATCTTTTTCCTAAATAACCATAGCGTCTGGACCAGCTTGCACACACCAGAGGCGGAGACAGTATTTCAACGAAGGGTTCCATATTCAAAGAAAACTTAGATTTCAACTAAGGTTCCATATTCAAAGAAAACATAAATTTCAACTAAGGGTTCCATATTCAAAAAAAAACTTAGTCGAAGGGGCCAACACCTACTATAACCACATAAAAAATCATTTTAATCATGTATAAATCATATATTTTTCCGTCGAAAAGGTTCAGCCAAACCCCGAACAAAAGGCTAGCTCCGCCCCTGACACACCTAGACTAAATCCACGTGATACCTGCCCCTGCCACCTCCCACCAGGAACTCTATCCACCAAAACTCAAACAGATACGAAGAATACATAGTTTAGTTAATTACCAGGGAAGTATTTGCCGACAATACGAAAAATCCGACGACCCGACTTATCCGACCCGGATTGAAGTTGGAAGAATTGGAGTGAATCAAGATGGGCAAAATCTTGGTGGTCATCATCATGATCAGGGCAATCATACCAGGTATCTTCTTCGGGTCGGGTCAAAAAGGGTCGGGCATCAACACCAAGATCCGATGCAAGTACAAATACTGAGAAATCATCGTTACTGTTACTGGAGCTTCCCATTTTTATCTATATCTATCTAAAGCTAAGCTAAGCAAACACACACACACAGTATATAGAATAGATATAGACCCACACTAATTTTATTTTATTTTTTCCACTCTAGAGCCTAATTACCTTATGGTAGGGGTGTACTGGTCAAGTCAAATCGGATCGACGAATCAAATCAAATCGAAAAAAAAAATTAACTTATGATTTGATTTGATTGATTTGACGTTAGAAAAAAAAAATGACCATTCTTGGTTTGATTTGGTGTTAACCAAAAAAAGTCAAACCAAACCCGAATCAAACCGACATAATATATATATAATATTTAAATTTTTTTTATACATAAAATATTAATTATAATCTACTTTTTAAATACTTTTTCAACTAATTTTAGTAATTTTCAATAATTTGAAAGTAGATGTAGATATATATTTAGATTTGAGTCTTTAAGTTGTAATATTTTTTCATTAATTTCTAATTAAATGATCGAAAATCCAATATAAACTTAAAACCTAAATTTTTCACTCTTCATCTCACTTATTAGTTTCACGCTCCTTATTTTTTCATAGTTATGGTTTTTCATTTGCACATGCATGAAAACATATTTGATCTAGTCTTCGATCACAATATAATTGTAAAAACTAAAGATTATAAAAAAAAATCGAAAAAATCGACTAAAACCTAAATCGAAAAAATCAATTTTATGTTGTTTTTTTTTTTTTTTAATAAAAAACAAACCAACCCAACCTATGTACACCCCTACTTTATGGTATGGTTAAATTTTTTCTTAGCTTAACTAGGTATAGTTTGGCCATCAAAATCATGATATATTTTTAAAATTGAAAATTGAATTAAAGTTGTGCATAGTATTGAGTCGGCAATTTATCGAAAACAATCTTATATTTCGTCTAAAGCAATGATATGAACTGCATATACTTTACGCTCTTCCGATATTACTTTGTGGAAATATAGTGGTATGTTGTTGCTGTTGTAAAAAATACCCATTTTTTGGCTGTTCTAAACAAGTATTGTTTTTAGTTTTAATTTTACTCCTAAATAAGTATTTGTTTAAGTCTTTATAAATAAATTGATTATGTTATTCAAAATTTGTGCTTCAATGTAGTCAATGTCAAGTTAAAAATAAATAAATTTAATTAATAAAGTTATCTCTTATTTTTCAAAGAGTCACTCCCTCCGTTCCTACATAGTTGTCATCCAAGAAAAAAAATAGATACATTTGTAATTTTGCTTTCCATTTTTTGCTTTAAAGATCACTTTCAATTTTATTTATTTATTTATTTATTTATTTGGGGGCTGAAATAAGAGTAGATATGTGTCAGAATTTGAGTGGTATTGCTATGACCACAGATTGATTGAGCTGCCTGCCATAAATGAGTGTCCACCACAAGTAACAGCAATATTATGTATGTAACAAACAAGTAAATGGGAAAAACTTTCTTCCTCTCTTTACTACATGGTTAGCAATCAACTCTTTTTTCTTTTCAATTATAGAAATACTTAAGATATATCATTGCCCTTTAATCATTTATTTTTAACTCTTTTAAGATTGATTCTTTGTACATGTTCTGCTTCATTTGTGTTGAAAATTGAGTTGTGTTCTTGAATTTTGCAAGAATATAGGGGACCCCATTTGTGTTTTTGCTTCATTTGTGTTGAAAACTGAGCAGCTTTCTTTGTGTTTTGTTCGATTTTTCAAGAATATAGGACCCCATTTGCTGTTTTCTTGAGATAAATTGCACCTTGTTGGGAAAAAATATGGATACGCTCTTGAGAACCCCAAACAATCTTGAATTTCTGCATGGATTTGGTGTTAAAGTTAGTGCCTTTAGCTCCGTGAAGTCTCAGAAGTTTGGTGCTAAGAAGTTTTGTGAAGGTTTGGGGAGTAGAAGTGTCTGTAGTAGTGCTCTTTTGGAGCTTGTACCTGAGACAAAAAAGGAAAATCTTGATTTTGAGCTTCCTACGTATGAACCTTCAAAAGGGGTTGTTGTGGATCTTGCTGTGGTTGGTGGTGGTCCTGCAGGACTTGCTGTTGCACAGCAAGTTTCTGAAGCAGGACTTTCTGTTTGTTCGATTGATCCGAATCCTAAATTGATATGGCCTAATAACTATGGTGTTTGGGTGGATGAATTTGAGGCTATGGACTTGTTAGATTGTCTTGATGCTACTTGGTCTGGTGCAACGGTGTACATTGATGATAATACAACTAAAGATCTTAATAGACCTTATGGAAGGGTTAACCGAAAGCAGTTGAAATCGAAAATGATGCAGAAATGTATACTCAATGGTGTTAAATTCCATCAAGCCAAAGTTATAAAGGTAATCCATGAGGAATCTAAATCCATGTTGATATGCAATGATGGTATTACTATTCAGGCGACTGTGGTGCTCGATGCAACTGGCTTCTCTAGATCTCTTGTTCAGTATGATAAGCCTTATAACCCCGGGTATCAAGTAGCTTATGGCATTTTGGCTGAAGTTGAAGAGCACCCCTTTGATGTAAACAAGATGGTTTTCATGGATTGGCGCGACTCTCATTTGAAGAACAACGTGGAGCTCAAGGAGAGAAATAGTAGAATACCAACTTTCCTTTATGCCATGCCATTTTCATCCAACAGGATATTTCTTGAAGAAACCTCACTTGTTGCTCGTCCTGGTTTGGGTATGGATGATATTCAAGAACGAATGGTGGCTCGTTTAAGTCACTTGGGGATAAAAGTTAAGAGCATCGAAGAGGATGAACATTGTGTAATACCAATGGGTGGTCCTCTTCCAGTATTACCTCAGAGAGTTGTTGGAATTGGTGGCACAGCCGGTATGGTTCATCCATCCACCGGTTATATGGTAGCAAGGACACTAGCTGCAGCTCCTGTCGTTGCCAATGCCATAATTCAGTACCTCGGTTCTGAAAGAAGTCATTCGGGTGATGAGTTATCCGCAGCTGTTTGGAAGGACTTGTGGCCGATAGAGAGGAGGCGTCAAAGAGAGTTCTTCTGCTTCGGTATGGACATTCTTCTGAAGCTTGATTTACCTGCTACAAGGAGGTTCTTTGATGCATTCTTCGACTTAGAACCTCGTTATTGGCATGGCTTCTTGTCATCCAGGTTGTTTCTACCTGAACTCATAGTTTTTGGGCTCTCACTCTTCTCTCATGCTTCAAATACTTCTAGATTAGAGATAATGACGAAGGGAACTCTTCCATTAGTACATATGATCAACAATTTGTTACAGGATACAGAATGAATTCGAGTTATCTGGGATCTTGTCCAATTTTACATAGCCTATATTAATACCTCACTCTTTGTTCACATTATTTGCTCTATATGTATTTCCTTTCCCTGCTTTTATGCTTGCTCTTCTATTTCCTTCCCAATTTCTCCCAACTCGGGAGAATGATCGGAAACAGCGTCACTATACACTCTACCCTCCCCAGACTCCACTTGAGGGAATACACAATGGTATGTTGTTGTTGTTCTAATATAAGCTGATATGGGTCATTCTTACAACCAGCTTAATGCAAATGGCTACATAGTGTGATCTGCTGCTAATTGAGTATCCATCATCTTGTTGTGTATGCATGAGCCAACACTACTAGTTGAGTGCCGAAATCGAATTGTGTCGGTCCATAGGCTTTTTCTAAAGCTCTCTTCCTATTACTAGTTAGCGCGCGCTATCTTCTTATTGCAGCTAGCGAGCGCGACAATTCCAAAGGGAGAAGGACAGAAGTATATGTAAAGAAAAGAAAACAAGAACTTTATTAAGGATTGCTTACAGACAACAATGCTTCAGACCTCAAAACAAATAGAAGAAAAAAAGCTACCACACCTTCATTAATATCCTAAAGAAAAATACACAGTCACATCACACATTTTACTATAATCTAGTGAATAGCACTAGTAGTTAAATACATCAACACCAGGTGGACTCCTTCATATGTATCCAAATGCTAAACATGTGATCAAAAGCAAACATCACATATCCAGCAGCAGCACAGTGCAGCCAGGCTGCAAAGACACAAAACCAAAAATTTCTCAGTATCATCATTATTATATTCAAGGCAACGTGTAACAGATTAACAAGTGATGAAACTTAATAATTACCATCCTTCAATGAATCCTCTTTCTCCTTTTGGTTTACTTCTTGGAAAGCACTTCATCTTCTTGTTCTTCTTTCCACTTGGTGTTGGTGTAGATTCAGTTGGATAACCTTTAAACACAACAAAATTAAAGAGAAGGGTTGGTTAAGTTCAACTACATGTTTCTTTTGTCTGTATGTGTACAACAACAACATATCCGGTGCATCCCCACAAAGTAAAGTGTGATCTAGGAAGGATAAAGGGTACGCAGTTCATAAAATATCAAACATAAATTCCTAACTTTGATACTGTATGATAAGGTGTGAATTATGAAGATGAACAAGAAAAACATACCTGGAGGAGGAGGAGGTTGGTTCATTTGATTTTCTTGATTTTGCATAGTGAAAAGATGAATACAAGAACAAGAAAAGATGTATAAATTTATATGTCAAAGTAAATTAATAAGGTGATATCACTCTTATGTAAATAGAATATGAAAAATACTATGTTGAGAACTTGTATTGCAAATAGACACCTTTTATATATAGTTTTTCAGATGGATTGGATAAGAATCAAAATTAAAAGGAAATTAGATGGCAATATCCAATTTTAAATTTACTATTTTTTTTCTTTGGTAACTTTTTATTGGTGACCCCACACGTTATTTGTTAGTCAAAAAAATGAGATCATATGTGTCAAAGTCGGTTTGAAAGATAAATACTTCCTCCGTCCCGTTTCATTTTATGTGTCACCGGATAAAAAATTTAAGAAATGAGTAGTGATTTTATAAATTTTACAAAATTATTCCTAAGGATAAAATAGGAATGTTGTCATTAAATAGTTACTCCCTCCGTCTCAAATTATGTATCATCATTTCCTTTTTAATTCGTCCCAAAATAAGTATCGTCTTTCCTTATTTGGCAACTTTTTAAAGGCACAATTATCCTTTTACTCTTATTGATCTCACTTAATTAAAAAAAAGATATTGACACATTTTTTGATAAAGGATAATTTGGTAAACTTTACCAAGTCCTCCCTTCTTTTTTAAACTCCGTGCCCGGTTAAATGACGACACATAAAATGAGACGGGAGTATTAAATAAGAAAAGATATTTTTTTGGGGACGAACTAAAAAGGAAAATGACAACACATAAAATGAAACGGAGAAAGTAGAATTTCCCATTGTTTTGTTATACAATTTTTTAAAAATATAATAATGTTTGAGTCAGTTTGTATGAATTTTATTTGTTTATTATATTATATATTAATTATTTCCTATTTGTATATGTAGTGAATAACGTTTCAGAATTATGTAACGTGTTTATCTTGATTGGAACTTAATTTTAATGTTTCGTGATTTTTATTCACTTCATTGATCGATCGTTGCATTTATAATAAAGCTCGATTAAATTTAAATTTAGCTCAAAACACTAAGTCTTATAGATTGATGGATAAAACACTTTTTAATAAAGATAATTTTATATTTTGAACGCGGACCCGTGACATTTCATTAAAATAAAAGAGGTATAAAAAGTAAAAATGATCACGAAACTTTGCATATTTTGATTGCTTCATCGTGTTGTATTCGTATAGGGAATATTATTTGTAAAGTCAAATTAATCTTTTAAAAAGGTAAAAGAATAATTATATTGTGTTTACATTAATTTTAGTATTGTGTTTATACGTATATGAATTAGTTTTATGAGGCCGGTGCTAAGTTCGAGTTCAAGCTCAACGTATAAAAATAAGTTTTGTTGATAAGTTTCTATAATTATTAGATTTTTTAATCACATAATTGGATAAACTTTTTTTAAAAAAAAAATATTTATGAGGAAGAAGATATTATTAGAGAATTAGAATATATCAAAAAGTTACAAGTAATTCGATATTTTATATAATGACATAATTTAAACTATTTAATAATTACATTTCGAAGAAGATCATAAATAGAAAAAAATATTGATATTTTTATAAAATTTTCAAGTATTGTTTTTTTAGTTATAACTAAAACTAAATTTATTTTGATATTCATTGAGTTTTAATTTTTCTTATAATTTTAGTGGCAACAGTTTTTGCTAATTACATTTTTTTCATTTTATAGAATCATCTGGAAAAAAAGTCAATGTTTTCAAGTTTATATTATAATAATTATAACCTCAATTAAGAGCCTTCACATAAATTAACTTAATAAGAATATATAAGGATATTAAATGATAATTAAACTACATTAATAGCTTGCTCCATTCGATCTATTTACTTATTATGTTTATTTTTTACACGTCCCTTACAAGATTAACTTATTCGTCCCATTTTAATTATTGGTTTATACTTTTTCATGTCCACTACGAGAAATAATAAATACAAGATATTATTTACTATACTATAATATCAAAAAGAACTATGAGATTGTAGTTGAAAGCATTGAAAACTTTAATTTGTAGGAAAAGTTAGCTTGAACATTGTTGATTTAAAATAAAAGGAGTTTTCATTAAATAGTAATCTAACATGCGGTAATTAAGAAGAAATCAATTATAAAAATCCAAGTGGAATGATCTTAACAAAAAGAATAAAGGCAAAAATAGAAATATGTAATAAAAAATACTATTAATTATCTTGTGTAGTAATTTCATTTCACCAAAAAGTAAAAATATCAAAACAAAAACCCTTGCGAGGATTATCAAAATCTCAAGATCTTCTATGCTTTAGAGGTAAAAAAAGATTGTCTTCAAAAGTTATTCAAATTTTATCGTTTTATTTTTTCAAAAGACATGACTTATTTTTTAGCTAAACAGTGTTATATTAATTCAATAAAATTAGAAATTAGATATTCAAAACTATATGAAAAATGAATATCATAAATTGCAATGATTTTATCAACATAATAATATTTTTTTAAAAAAATATTGATTAAAGTTCATATAATTTGATCCCCAAAAGTGAGATGTAACAAATATTTTAAGATGATGAAGAAAATATTTTAATAAAATCAAAAAGAAATTCAACCAATTACAAAGGTTCATGTGCAAAATCTTAAAAAGAGAATTATGACAAAGAAATGCCACACGTAAAAATTTTATACCATGAATTTTAATGTGAGGACTATCAAAAATTTTATTCTCCCTTACATATAGTCAAATGTAGTAATAGATATAAACAAAGTTTATTAAGAATATATTCTCAAAAAAAGTAAATTATTAAACATCAAAAGATTCCAAGGCCAACACGTTTTTTCCTTTTTTGCAAATCTTTTAACTACCTTTGCAATATTCCCCCACTTCCCAAAATTAATATCAATTTGTAATTAATCTAATCTAATCTAATCGTACGTAGTTGTTTTAAAAAGAATTTAGTTGATAGAAATATTGTATTAAAATAAAGAGAATAATATAATGGTAGATCAATTAGATATAAATGGATATGTTGCATATTGCTAAATATAATAAATAATAAAAAAAAAAATGAAAGTAAACCTTAAAAACTTTGTCTGTATGAAAAGATTGTACATAGAATTGATTATAAAATTTTAAACAAATTGCTTAACTGATAAGGAACTATTTAATTTGTTCCAACTGAATAATAGAATCTTCTATATGTGGTCATAATTTATTGGTAAGTCATTTTCATTCTAATTGTGGTTGAAAAAACTTTGCATTTCAATGTAAAATTGCTCATATTATAAAATTATTGTAAGCTGAAAGTCGAAAAAAACTAAGTAATTTGTATCATGAAGTAATATTGACGATGAGAATTCAAATAACTGATCAGAGTTACTTAAAATTACGATGATGACTTGGTTCGACATTCAAATGGTCCAAGTTATTATCATTCATTAATGAATTCTAACTTCATATTATTATCCTTAATAAAATTTGTTAAAGTGGAATATATCAGAAAGATAATAATTTTTTTCTTGAATTGGAATTATTAGAGGGTTTAATATGAAATCTAATGATTTTAAATGGACTATATTCTCAAGTGTGAAGTGATATCATCACACAATTATGAAAGAAGTCAATTTTATAATGAGTATTATCATTATAATCACTAAAATTTTAATTGTGCTTTGATGAAGTTTTATTTTGCAAAGAGGATTATGCAACTTGTTTAATTTCATTAAAAAAAGACTAGTTTAATTTTAAATTTTTTCAATTAACCATTACAAAGTATGTCTCCAGAGCTTTCGACTATAGTGATACGAGCGCAACGCATGATGTGTGAGTTAGGTGCACGTCATGAATTTGAACCCTACTCCAGAAAAGAGTTTGATTATTAAGTGCAAAATAATAGAGGGATGAGGCCGTTATCCAAATAAAAATATTTTTTTTTAACAAAAAAATCATATATAGCCAAGCATTTTTATTTTTAATATAATTTTTAAAAAAATTGGATAGAAAGTTTTCATATCCAATCTTTCATCTTTTGTTGGGCTTTGGTGAGACAAGCCCACACTATCTATGGATCATGTATGGGCCTGGTCCACTAAACAATCTAGTGCACTTCCCAAATTGGGCTGCCTCTAACCCACCTAAGGCCATTAGGACCCGTAGCGGCGGAGCTAGAATAGGGGCTACGAGCTCGGTAGAATTCAATAATTTTTTGTCCAAATTTTATAGTTATCTTAAGAAATTTGTTGAATACGTACAAATTATTAGTTTAGAACTCAAAAACTCTAAAATATTATAATTCCATAACCTTCCAATCTTGCTTAACGTCTCTGAGGATTTGGCCTAATAATTTGTGAACAATATAATAAGATAGAAAAATGATGAACGCAACCGAGTCATGGGAGAAAACTTGCAAATTATTCGATAAAATAGAAAAATAAAAATTATATCAAAGTTTATATCTAACGACAGTAAATCTCCCACAAGAAAGATTCACCTCCCAACAACGCAACCATTCCCTCGCCGATAAACTTAAAGCTTTAAACAAAATATAACAACAATATACTCAATGTACGCAGTTGATACCGCTACCTCATATAAAGTAGAGAGACCGTTTCTCAATTGATTCCAATATTCCAAATTCAATCAAATGGAGTATAATAAATGGATGAAGTAGTAAATATTCTTGATAATAATAAGGGACAAAAAGCAACAAAGTCAGATATTATGGAATTTGTCATTCGTCCTGTCACTTCAAACATGTTGCCAACTTGACTACACATATATCTAACCAAAATTAAAGCATATAATAAAAAATAAAAATTACAAATAATGACTCCCACTTTGAAAAAAAAAACTCATCAATCTATTTTAACTAATCTAATCTTCATTAATTCCAAATTAATATCCATATACGTCAACCTCAAAATCTTCTTGTCCATTCTTTTATTTTATTTAAATATGGTATATATTCTAATAACGATTGACAGATCATGAGCTTGAGAACATCGGTAAAATTATCTTATTGTGACTTATAAATCATGAAACTCCAAAGAGTCGACTGACTCTTAGTTGTTTCCGACGCGGATGCGGAAGACCATCCTAACTATAAGGTCCTCCCTTTCTCGGATGAGGGTCCTCTCCTCTACTTCCAAAGTGCTTATTTGGTTTGGTAGCTGTTGAATGCGTTGTTCTACCAATTTCAGAAAAACAGTTGGCATGTAATCTAAAAAGTCATGCAGAGTTTGATTATCCCTCTCGAAAATAAAGATTTGAAGTGGTCTGTAATTTACTGAGTATTCGGTATAACTCGCGCATTCGTGTACACACCAGCGTAGACAAAGTAACACGATATCTCCGATAGTCAGTCTATTTCCATCAGCCGACCGATGGGAACGAGGTTCAGCTATGAAAATTAGCTTATAACTAGATTGTCGGCATGACATTCTTTAAAATATGACTTTAAATTGTGATAACACGAGATATTTTTTGTGCATCAGACTGTCGTTTAATAATTATTATTGTATATTTTCCACCATAGGCCAAAAAGTATAGGGATTGTGACAGGAGAAAAAGAAGAATGAGGAAAAAAGTAGAAGAAAATAAAAAGTTGAAAACGTCACCTGAAGATTTGGATTATATATGCTCAACTAGTATCACTAATTAGTTTCTAAATTTGCTTAATTAATACTATATATGTTAAGTCAAAGGGCCACCTTAAATTAATTAATCAACCTTTTGCCAATTGCCTTAATTTATTATTTATCCTATATAATAATCTTGTTAACGTTGAAAAGATTTATCACTCTTTATTGCATTTGAAATTTTCTATGGTTTAGAAATTTGTTGAATTACCAGGATTATTTAGCCGACCATAACTTATTTGAGATTGAATCGTCATTATTATTATGTGTTGTATAATTAAAGAGTCTATAATTAAGTGGCAATCATTTTTGAAAAGTTAATAACTCAAAACACTTTTATGGTAGCCCATAATCCTAGAGTTGCAACTTGTTCTCATAAAATAATAATTTTAATTAGAGTGGTCAAAGAATAATAATTATTTTTTTATTTACACTATGAAATTCAGAAAGAAAAAAATTGTCTCTTGGAAGCATCAAAGTTCCAAAACTTGGAATTACTAATTAATTTCAATGAGAAAATTCGAATCTAAGTGTAAAATTAGTTAGTTTTCATCCAAGATTACATTATATTATATTTAAATCTTACAACTCTGACATTCTTACAACTTTGACATGCTAATTAAGATCAATAAAGTTACAAATTAGTACTATTATATATAAGCATTTTCCAAAAATAAAATAAAATAAAAATATATAAGCTAAAGCCCAAAGTCATCGATAGACATTCAAACTTGTTGTCAAAATTCACTTAGACTCCTAAACTAAGTCCTGTTCCTATCAGACCCCTAAACCCCCCCAAATTTTGTTTTAATTGGGTATTTTTTGCCTACATGGCACACTGCGTGTTATGTACTCGTGGGAGGCGCGTGAAAAGCATTATTTGGCTTTATTTTAATCATGTGTACTATGCTTTAGAAACATGATTTGTTTTGATTTATAATTTTCAAATTAAAGAAATGTATAATTATGTATAATTTGGTTTGTCTTGCATGAATTCAACATTGAATGTGGCTACACGACAGAATTTGTTACATATAATTTATTTAATTAATTAAACTTATTGATATATATGCATATTATAGTATTTCAAGTAAAGAATTAAATTAGAAATCATATGAGTTGGAAATATAGAATGTTTAAGACCATTAAAAGTAATTTAACAGTAGTTTAGTGCTGAATAATTCATATTCTTATTATACTTATAAGAATAAATTAGAATGTTTTACTTGCAGAAGTATAGAGCATTTAGCAAATACTTATCCAAAGAGAAATAATAATAGATCTAGAAATGCACAATTAATAGAGGATGTAAATGAGAAGTTGATAAATGTAGATGAATATATGTCAGATAATGAAAGTATATACTCTATCAGAAGCATGAAAGTTTTTGAAGAAGAAGAGAATAATTCTGATTCTTCATACTCTGGAGAAGACGAATTTATAAATGAAATAGTACTAGAAAGAACAAACACAGACTATCACTTAGTCAATAACACAGACTATCACTTAGTCACAGACTATTATGATTTAGTAAATCTAATAGAAGAATGTAAACACGAATTTGAAGAAGGAAAAGGATTAGACAGTAATCAATGTTGTTTTTGTAAATAGTTTCCAAGTAAAAACAAAAGGGCAAAATGTAGGAAATGTTATAAGGAAGCACGCATAAAATGTATAGAGAATGCATCAGAAATCTTAGAAACTCCAAAATCAAACCGTAATTTAAATAAATTTTACAACAAGGAACCAATAACCAGAACAACAGAAGATAGAATATTAGAATTAGAAGAAAGACTAAAAAGACTAGAGATAAGAATATACAGTAAAAATATAATTAAAGAAGAAGACTTAGTAGAGGTAGAGTTACTAAATACATCTGTTGAAAATAATAAAAAATCAATGAATGTACCATTTGAAGGAATGGTATGTAATGAAGAAAAGAAAATCAGTACAATCAAGGTTTTAGCGAGAATAAAAATTCAAGTTATGAGTTCGAGACTTTAGCTATAGTTGATTCAGGATGCACAAGGAGCATTTTAAATAGAAGAATTTTACCAGTAAAACTAACTAAAAAATTGTCAAAACCTCAAGAATCCATGCAAATGGACGGAACATATAATACTTGTGACTATATAGACTATATACCAAAAGCAAAAATAAGTTTTATTAATACTTGTGAAAAATTATACCAACCATCATATACACGTAGTGAAATACTAGTTAGAGATTTAAACATAAAAACAGACTTTATGTTAGGATTAGATTTTATGATACAAAATAATGGAGGATGTTTAGTTACAAAAAATTGGGTAATATGCGCCAGTAATATCACTCACTCACCAGTACAGACACAACCTACTTTAACTAAATATCGCCTTCTTAAGGATAAGCCAGAGGAAAGCTTAGATAACCAAATAAAATCCAAAATATCACTAGAATGTGACAAAGGAGAAAATTGTACATGTAATAAAAAGACAACAATGTATGAGGAATTACAAGATTTATTAGTAGTAGAAGAAATAGAAAAAGACTATACTTTAACAGAAATGGATACAGAATTATACAATTTTAAGAAAGGTATACAACAGGTAGGAGTAATAAAAGATCAAAAAAACTTAGAAAAAATAATACAAATTCTAGATAAGCTAGAAATAATCGGAGAAAAATCCTTGCAACATTGGAACTCCAATCAAATTACCTGCAAATTAGAAATAATTAATCTAGAATATACTATAAAAACAACATCTATAGAAGCTATAAATGAAGACCTTAAAGACTTTGAAATACAAATAAAAGAGCTACTAGAATTAGGAATAATTAGAAGATCTACATCAAGACATATGTCAGCAGTTTTCATAGTAAGAAAACATAGTCAAATAGTGAGAGGAAAAGCTAGAATGGTAATAAATTACAAAAGACTAAATGATAATACTGTAATGAATGGATATAAGTTACCAGATAAAACAGAATTGATAAATAGAATACAAGGAAGAAAAGTATTTAGTAAATTTGATTGTAAATCTGGATATTGGTAGATTAAAATGCATGAAGATAGTATAGAATGGACAACTTTCACAATTACAGAAGGACATTTTGAATGGCTGGTCATGCCTTTTGGATTAAATACGGCTCCTCCAATTTTTCAAAGAAAAATGGATAGTATTTTTAGAGACTATAAAATTTTTGTATTAGTTTACGTAGATGATATTTTAGATTTTAGTAATAATATGAGAGAACATTTAGGACATTTACAACAAGTCTTTAAATTATTTGTAGATAATGGAATAATAATAAGTAAAAAGAAAATGGAATTATGTAAAAATAGTATTAATTTTTTAGGAGTAGTTATTGGAGATGGTAGAGTAAAATTACAACCACACATAGCTAAAAAAGTCTTAGAAATGCCAGATAAGTTAGACAAAACTAAAGATTTACAAAAATTCCTAGGATTATTAAATTATGCTAGAGTTTTTATAAAAGATTTAGGAAAAGTAGCAGGACCACTATACTCTAAAACAGGATCTACAGGTCAAAAATCCTTCAATACTGAAGACATAAAACTAGTCCAACAACTTAAAAGCATGATACAAGACATCCCAGACTTAACATTACCTTTAGAAACAGATTACTTAATAGTCGAGACAGATGAAAGCCTTTTAGGATGGGGAGCAGTATTAAAGGCAAAACCCAATAAATACAACGATAAAAAGGAGAAAAAAAATTGTGTTTATTCAAGTGGAAAATATAAAGAAAAGGAAAAACTAAATAGCATAGATGGGAGACACTAGCAGTAATTTACGGTTTAGAACATATTAAAGGAAAAGATAATAACTTAGCAAATCAACTAAGTAGAATAATTAAAGAAGACAACTAATGATTTTTGTTTCAGTATGAATACAGGAAAAGGAAAAGGCAAGGTAGAAGCCTCATCATCCCAAGACTATCTAAAGACACTAATGAGCAATACTCGTTTCAGAACACTTACGATGCTAGAACAGCCAAATTTAGATAGAATAAATTTTGGACCCCACAACTTGGTATGTTACGAACCATCCAACTTAACTTTCAGACGAAAGCCAGACGTACAAGTGGATAAGCCGCAGATATGTCTACTAGACAATTTATGGATAGCTTATAATAGAAGTGACTTTAATCATTTTATTTTAGTTGTAAATGCATTAAGTGAATGGTTCGTAATATTTACATAATGCATTTACAACTGAAATAAAATGATTAAAGTCACTTCTATTATAAGCTATCCATAAATTGTCTTGTAGACATATCTACAGCTTATCCACTTGTACGTCTGGCTTTCGTCTGAAAGTTAAGTTGGATGGTTCGTAACATACCAAGTTGTGGGGTTCAAAATCTATTCTATCTAATTTTGGTTGTCCTAGCATCGTAAGTGGTCTGAAACGAGTGTTGCTCATTAGTGTCTTTAGATAGTCTTGGGATGATAAGGTTTCTGCCTTGCCTTTTCCTTTTCCTGTGTTCATACTGAAACAAAAATCATTAATTGTCTTCTTTAATTATTTTACTTAGTTGATCTGCTAAGTTATTATCTTTTCCTTTAATATGTTCTAAAATAATATTATAAATTGAAGTAGCATCTAGAAAATTTAACCATCTCCTTTTACAACTATTCTTATCCTTTATCTTCTGATAAAACCTTACTATAGCCTCACAGTCTGTCCTTACTAATATTTCAGGCTTATTTAATATATAAAGTTTAAAACTATTTAAACTGTAAATTACTGCTAGTGTCTCTGCATCTATGCTATTTAGTTTTTCCTTTTCTTTATATTTTCCACTTGAATAAGCACAAATTTTTTCCTCCTTTTTATCGTTGTATTTATTGGGTTTTGCCTTTAATACTGCTCCCCATCCTAAAAGGCTTTCATCTGTCTCGACTATTAAGTAATCTGTTTCTAAAAGTAATGTTAAGTCTGGGATGTCTTGTATCATGCTTTTAAGTTATTGGACTAGTTTATGTCTTCAATATTGAAGGATTTTTGACCTGTAAATCCTGTTTTAGAGTATAGTGGTCCTGCTACTTTTCCTAAATCTTTTATAAAGACTCTAGCATAATTTAATAATCCTAAGAATTTTTGTAAATCTTTAGTTTTGTCTAACTTATCTGTCATTTCTAAGACTTTTTTAGCTATGTGTGGTTGTAATTTTACTCTACCATCTCCAATAACTACTCCTAAAAAATTAATACTATTTTTACATAATTTCATTTTCTTTCTACTTATTATTATTCCATTATCTACAAATAATTTAAAGACTTGTTGTAAATGTCCTAAATGTTCTCTCATATTATTACTAAAAACTAAAATATCATCTACGTAAACTAATACAAAATTTTTATAGTCTCTAAAAATACTATCCATTTTTCTTTGAAAAATTGGAGGAGCCGTCTTTAATCCAAAAGGCATGACCAGCCATTCAAAATGTCCTTCTGAAATTGTGAAAGCTGTCCATTCTATACTATCTTCATGCATTTTAATCTGCCAATATCCAGATTTACAATCAAATTTACTAAATACTTTTCTTCCTTGTATTCAATTTATCAATTCTGTTTTGTCAGGTAACTTATATTCATCCATTACAGTATTATCATTTAGTCTTTTGTAATTTATTACCATTCTAGCTTTTCCTCTCACTATTTGACTATGGTTTCTTACTATGAAAGCCGCTGACCTATGTCTTGATGTAGATCTTCTAATTATTTCTAATTCTAGTAGGTCTTTTATTTGTATTTCAAAGTCTTTAAGGTCTTCATTTGTAACTTCTATAGATGCTTTTTTTATAGTATATTCTGGATTAATTATTTCTAATTTGCAGGTAATTTGATTGGAGTTCCAATGTTGCAAGGGTTTTTCTCCGATTATTTCTAGCTTATCTAGGATTTGTATTATTTTTTTCTAAGTCTTTTTGATCTTTTATTACTCCTATTTGTTGTATACCTTTCTTAAAATTGTATAATTCTGTATCCATTTCTATTAAAGTATAGTCTTTTTCTCTTTCTTCTACTACTAATAAATCTTGTAATTCCTCATACATTGTTGCCTTTTTATTACATGTACAATTTTCTCCTTTGTCACATTCTAGTGATATTTTGGGTTTTATTTGGTTATCTAAGCTTTCCTCTGGCTTATCCTTAAGAAGGCGATATTTAGTTAAAGTAGGTTGAGTCTGTACTAGTGAGTGAGTGATATTACTAGCGCATATTACCCAATTTTTTGTAACTAAACATCTTCCATTATTTTGTACCATAAAATCTAATCCTAACACAAAGTCTGCTTTTATGTTTAAATCTCTAACTAGTATTTCACTATGTGTATATGATGGTTGGTATAATTTTTCACAAGTATTAATAAAACTTATTTTTGCTTTTGGTATATAGTCTATATAGTCACAAGTATTATATGTTCCGTCCATTTGCATGGATTCTTGAGGTTTTGACAATTTTTTAGTTAGTTTTACTGGTAAAATTCTTCTATTTAAAATGCTCCTTGTGCATCCTGAATCAACTATAGCTAAAGTCTCGAACTCATAACTTGAATTTTTATTCTCGCTAAAACCTTGATTGTACTGATTTTCTTTTCTTCATTACATACCATTCCTTCAAATGGTACATTCATTGATTTTTTATTATTTTCAACAGATGTATTTAGTAACTCTACCTCTACTAAGTCTTCTTCTTTAATTATATTTTTACTGTATATTCTTATCTCTAGTCTTTTTAGTCTTTCTTCTAATTCTAATATTCTATCTTCTGTTGTTCTGGTTATTGGTTCCTTGTTGTAAAATTTATTTAAATTACGGTTTGATTTTGGAGTTTCTAAGATTTCTGATGCATTCTCTATACATTTTATGCGTGCTTCCTTATAACATTTCCTACATTTTGCCCTTTTGTTTTTACTTGGAAACTATTTACAAAAACAACATTGATTACTGTCTAATCCTTTTCCTTCTTCAAATTCGTGTTTACATTCTTCTATTAGATTTACTAAATCATAATAGTCTGTGACTAAGTGATAGTCTGTGTTATTGACTAAGTGATAGTCTGTGTTTGTTCTTTCTAGTACTATTTCATTTATAAATTCGTCTTCTCCAGAGTATGAAGAATCAGAATTATTCTCTTCTTCTTCAAAAACTTTCATGCTTCTGATAGAGTATATACTTTCATTATCTGACATATATTCATCTACATTTATCAACTTCTCATTTACATCCTCTATTAATTGTGCATTTTTAGATCTATTATTATTTCTCTTTGAATAAGTATTTGCTAAATGCTCTATACTTCTGCAAGTAAAACATTCTAATTTATTCTTATAGGTATAATAAGAATATGAATTATTCAGCACTAAACTACTGTTAAATTACTTTTAATGGTCTTAAGCATTCTATATTTCCAACTCATATGATTTCTAATTTATTTCTTTACTTGAAATACTATAATATGCATATATATCAATAAGTTTAATTAATTAAATAAATTATATGTAACAAATTCTGTCGTGTAGCCACATTCAATGTTGTATTCATGCAAGACAAACCAAATTATACATAATTATACATTTCTTTCATTTGAAAATTATAAATCAAAACCAATCATGTTTCTAAAGCATAGTCCCCATGATTAAAATAAAATAATATCTAATATATTAAAGAGAAAAGATATCTTTTCACCTCTGAACTTGTTCGCTCAACACACTTTAGCACTTCAACTAAACTTTCATTTATTTACACCCCTTAACATCTTTAAAGTGAATTTATATTATCCCTAATGCTGAAGTGGCGGTTTTTTTTTTAAAAAGAAAAAAAACGCGTGAGTCTTTTTTTTTTTTTTTAAAAAAAAAAACCTATTAATATATATAGAACAATAAAATAAAATTAACATTTTCCCTTCTTCTTCTTCTTCTTCAAAACCCAACCCCTATCCCACCCCCACCCTAAATTCTCCTCCCCAAATCCGCCACCCCCCCACCCCGCTTCTCTTTCAGCTATCAATTACACCACCACCAACCCCCCTCCCCTCCCCCATACCCTAATTTCTTCTCCTCCAATTACCAAATCCTTCAGCCAACATCTAATTTGTCTTCTTCAATCTCTCGACTTCTTTTTTTTCCAGCACAATCTGAAATTATAAATTCGAAAAATCAAAGTATACTTGATAAACAAGTCAAAATACGCAAAAGTATCATCATTAACTAAAAATTATGATGCAGAAACAATAAATGGAGTTCTTGGGGATAAAAGAATGAAATTGGATTTGAAAAAATAAAAATTATCTTTGTGAAATTGAAATTGAAGAAAAGTTATTATTAGCGGTGGTGAATGGTGGTGGTAGTGTTAATGGTGGTGGTGGTGCGTATATTCTTTTGTGGATATGTTTTAATCGTTTTCGGTGAGTTTTACCAGAATATTAGAGGGAAACATAAATTATTTTGCCAATGTTTATATAGGCAAAATAAAGTGAGATATAGCTGATGAAGATTGCTTCCTACTTGAAAATTCTTTCAATTTTGACTGTGTTGTTGATATATCATGTTAAAAAATCGACGTGGCTTAGGTGTTTGATCGTTGATTTAGAGAATTTGGTTTTGGTTTAATTCGATTTATCAAGTGAATTGAATTTTTGATCACTAATTTACGATTTCTTTTATGGGGGTTGAATTTGATCGGTAAAAATGATGTTTTCCGACTAAAATTGGTGATTTGGAAGAGGGGTGGGGCGGGGGGCGGCGGTGCTAGAAGCTAGGGGAGGATCTGAAGAAGGAAATTGGGGGTTGGGTATATATATATATATATATATATATATTGAAAATAAATATTTTTTTTATATAAAAATAGTATATATATATTTTTTATCTTTTTTAAAAAAATACATAAAAATAGCATATGTGTGGGATTACCTTTTTATTTTTTAAATATAATTTCTTACGTGACAATGACGTGGCAATGACATGGCGCTGATCTGACAATGACATGACCCGTGTGTAGTTCGCTCTCCATTGTGAGACTGAGATTGTGATTTTGAGGTTGTATTTAATTACTTGAAAGTTATTAAAGGGGATAAATAATTATAAATTAAGTTACAGTGCTAAAGTGAGTTGAGCGGACAAGTTCAAAGCAAATGATATCTTTTCTCTATATTAAAAGGAAATTGAAGAGTCATCTAACCCCACCATATACAACAAGCCAAATTACATCCATTCTTGAAAATTTTCATGCACATGATTTTATATTTTAAATTAATATCAACAAAAAAACCAAAATGGAGTAATTTTTTAAAATAAATTGTAATATTTAATAATACCTTTTCGGTGTGACAGCAAGAAAATATGGGGAAGAAGTTGGGAGGTGGGATATATGGTAGACAATAAAATTATTGGTTGAAGAAAATAGTGCATTTGATTTATTAAGTAATATAAATAAACTAATTTTCACACCATTAGATTATTTAAACGATACTTATAAATTATGTGTTTATTATATAAGTGAAATTAGTTGTCTGAAAAATAAGTGTTTAAATTATAACTCTAGTTCACGTCCTATAAATATGTATATATATTGACAAAATCCCCAAATACCGTTTACTAGTATTTGACTATGATGTATATATATAGGGCATCGAATTTGAAGCTTACGAGTTTTTATCATAAAATTAATATTTTATTAATTTTTTTTTTATCTTTATTGTGTAAAAAAGCCTTTACTTTATCGTTAATAAGTAACTACTAAAATTCAAAAATAACGAATATAATCGATCTACGACAATAAATTAAATTATATCGTATATATAAAGTATATTCTTAAAAAAAATAAAAATTGATAGGACTGAATTGACAAGATTGACCTGTGTCCTTTCCTCTTCACAAAGCAAAAACTCAGATTCTCCTTTGTCCCACCCATTGCATTATCATCTCAATGCCCTAAAATCCAACCAAAAAAAAAATAAAAAAATCTAAAAAACTAACTATATTGTTCGAACTCTTAAAAAATATTAGTATATGTGTTGAATTCTTCAAATATAACGTAATTTTTTTAAAAAAACCAACACAAGAGTGATAGAATTCTTAAAGAGTATGAGCAACATATATGGCCAGAAAAATCAGTAACTTAACACACAGTACACAGACAAAAAAAAGAATACAAAAGAGGGAAGGTAAAAATAATTCGAATATCATGCAGAAGATTAATTATTGTAGTAGTAGTATTAATAAAATGTTGAGATGATCGACTTTCCTTTCTAGTCAGTCTCAATGAATGAATTGTTGAGACAAAATATATATATATATATATATATGTATGTATAATAATCTTAATATTCATGTGAATGGTGGTACATTGATGATGAAGGGTGATCATGATTTGAAGTAGTATTAGTAACTCCAGCACCAAGATTTAAATACACCATTCTTGAATCAATGTTAATATTTGATCCAATGTTGTTGCCACCAGTCCCACTACTTGTGCTAGATGTATGATCATCACTCATGTTTGGTGGGTAAATACTTATCGATGATGGGTCTATGTTCGCGCTACCTTCCTCTCTCGAGATCACCATTGCAGCTGATTGAACAAGTTCAAGACACAGTCTGAGCTTATTTGGTTCGATTTGAGCATGTCCCGGTATAGCTCCTTTGAATAGAAAATCAGATGTTAGTGTACGTAAAATGTCCAATGGAGTTACCCCATCGATTATTGTTCTGACATTGGGATCAGCATGGTGGTCTAGTAGAACCGCGACCATGTCTGGTGACACCATTTCAGCTGCAATGTGCAGCGGAGTTTTCCCTGCAGGACCTGCAAGGTAGTTAACATCCGCTGCACCTAGCTCTAGCAACGCTTTCACGACTTCCCTGCTACAATTTTCAACTGCATAGTGCAATGCAATTGATTCATCAAGATTTAGCCCTTCTCCCATTACCATAAGCTTGACAAGTTCAACATCTGATGAGTCAAGTGCTCGTCTCATCCTACGGATTTTCTGGTCCTCCAGCTCAGCTACAGACCCCAGGTCGTGGTGATGGTGATGTGGCATTAAGGATCTACGAGCTAGGTTTGACTTGAGCCGGAGTTCTTCTATTTTGGCTACGACATCAATAGGAAGGTGTTTAGCCAAGATTTCAGGTGGAAGACCTGATTTCGCAACCAAATGTGAACAAGTAGTCCATATCTGGTGCATGCCTTGCTTTCTTGATGCTATTAGAACTCTCATTACATCTTCAATTGAAGCTTTTTCTACCATGATTGCCAGTTGCTTCTGCTCAATCCAAAAGGAAAAAACATGAAAATACAATAGTCGATAAGTATCAAGTGCTGAAAAATACGCTCGTATATGCTAAAACTCAATAGTTGGACACATTTGGATTGTACTTTGATATATATCCAAACTACTAGTACTCTTTGTACTATTTGGATACCCAAGAAAAAACATAAAAATACAGTAGTCGATAAGCATCAAGTGCTGAAAAATACGCTCGTATATAAGCTAAAACTCAATATTTGGACACGTTTGGATATCCAAACTACTAATGTGTTTGTTCAAAATTGTAGTTCCATTTATGTGCTATTTTTTTCTAGTAACTAAATGAGGAAAGTAGATCATTATTTGGGAAAGATTTGGTCTCATCACTTTTGTTTTTTGAAAGACAAGATGGAGAAATCAAGAACCATATTTGGAAATATTTTAGCTAGTGTATAACATGATGATAAAAGAAATATAACTAATCTCACATGAAATCAAGACATCTAGTATCAAAATTCCATCAACAAAATAAATAAATAAAAATAAAAAAAATCATTAAACAATGCAAAAATAGGAAACTAAGGTTAAAGATTGGCCCCTTTCTATTTTGTATATATATTCACTTATTTATATAAATGAAGAGAATATGTAAAACAAATTTAAAGAAGGAAGATTCTGCAAAATAAAATTTAGTACTACTAACAGAAAAGAAAGAAGTTGTTATTACTACTAAAGTACTACAATAGATTATTTCTCTATGATCAAATCTAACTACCTCTGATAAATTAAATTAAATTAAATTAAATTAAATATTCTCGTCCAACAATCAAGAAAACAAAAAAAAAAATTAAAATTAACCATCCCCATTTCCCAAGAAAATGGAAAATCTAATTTCCACTCTTCCAAAAATCCAAAACACCAACATACAATAAACAAAAGTAAAGCAAAATTAACCCGGAATTTAACTTATATCCATCGACGACTGTGTTAGGTATTGGCAACATGATAAATATAAGAAATTATTTAAACTGTCGGCGAATATAAGTTAAACTGAATAAGGAAATGTGAAGGACAAATGATTGATTGATTGATATATATTTAATTATAATAACCTGAGTGAGCAAAGCAAGCTGTTCAACACCAAAAGATCTAGCGGCTGAGAGTGTATCAAGTGCAAGATCAACGGCTGAGGTACAATGTGTATGCCAACAACCTCTTTCACCACAATTAGGCCTAGGTTCATGTTTTTGTGGCACAACGGATACTTGTCCACTATACAAAAATTGCATCATCAACAAAAATACTTCATACCCTACAGAGTTCACCGGTATCACGACTGATGATGATGATGATGCCGGCGAACCTGTATCCCTCGGCCCGATTACAGGGCCGAGTTGTGAGCCGGACTGAGGAGAGCCCGGCCCACAGAAGAATTTCCTGAAGAAATGGCTCCTCGCTGCAAGGATGCAACGATGAGCATGAACTAAATGACCTTCAACATGAAAAGTAACATCACTAAAAGCTTGACCATTGATGAGGAGATTTAGATAATCTAAAGAGAGACTTCTTAATGAATCTTCTTGATTACCACCACTCATATTTTTTTAATTTTTTTTTGTGTATAAAGGAAAAGTTTTTTTCTTCTTTTCTCTCTCTCTCTCTCTCTCTCTTTCTTTCTATATAGTACTATAAAGCTTTTTAGTTCATGTTTGTATGCTTTGAAAGTAGTATTGGATGAAGAAGAAGTAATCAGTGAGATTCTTCTGTGTATATGTTTTGGTGTTTTATGTTGTGTTGTGTGGTTAAATATTTAGAGAGAGAGAGAGAGAGGGTGGAGCAATATGGATGGTTATTATGGGCGGCTGAGATATTTAAAAATAAAAAAAATGAGAAGAAGAAGAGAGAATATGGATAAGAAAAAGAAAAATAATGTCCGACTCAGTTGATTTGGAGGTTGGTTATCTATACCGACGAATAATTCGAGTTCGATTCTCCCTCAATACCTTCTAAATCGAACCTATCGTACAAGACTTATCGGATTTATTCAGTGAGAACAAATTAAAGTGCTCACGACAGAATGCTCATCTGAAAGACAGAGGTTGTGACAACGGTTGTAGCGACTACGGGTTATCTCGGGGTTACAATAAAAAAAAAAAAAAGAAAAATAAGATTTCGTCCGTTTTATTTTTTATTTGTTTTAGTTGCTATTTAGATGGTTAAAAAAATGAGTTTTGTGATCGTAGTTTTCTCAAATACTTTCTACGTATTTTGAATTGTTAACTCTTATAACATGTAGTATATAAAGATATTGTATATGCGTGGATACAATATCATTGTAATTGTTTGTGTATGTATGTATGTGCAACCAACTGTATATATATGTACGTATGTGATTTTCAAAGCAGAAGCTAGCGGAGCCAAGATATTCATTAAAGGGGCTCAGAAATAGCATACGAATAAATCGAAGGGGGAGTCAACACCTACTATATACACATAAAAAATAATTTTAATCATGTATAAATAGTACAATTTTTCATCGAAGGTGTTCGGATGAACCCCCTCGCTAAAGGGTAGCTCCGCCCCTGGCTAGACGAATGTGTAGCCAAATATATATGTATATTTATGTCTTTTCAAAGCAGAAGTTGGATATACGTGTATGTGTATGTGAAGACATCAACTGTATGTGTTACCAACTGAATTCAATTTATGTGTTCTTAAATTGTATGACTATGATGATGATTTTTCAATCTTTTCTACTAGGTAATCCAGTGTTCTTATGCATGAAGATAATCAATTCCGTCGTTATAGTCGGACTCTATTATATATGAATTTCTGACCACATTCTCCATAGAGTCCTTTTATCGATCTCTTCCTTCTCCGAACTCTGATTATGGAAAAAGGAACTGAGAAGAAGGTATCAATAATAACTGATTTTATTACGAGACAGACAACTCATAATGTTTATATCGATCTATGATACGCCTCTGCATCTAGCATAAAATTTTTAGATACACAAATACATAGTGTGATAATTAATTAGTTCCCTATGATACACTTTTTTTGTTTAATAAAATATTAAATACTACTTATTATTTTATCCTCCCATTATTGGAAAATTTAGGTCTTTCTAAATTATTTTTTTCTTTTAAAAGTTAAACTAAATAAAAGTAGAAGTGAATGACAATACATTACTGGCTGTCTTATAATTCTACGATTAGACATTTGAGTTGTCATTTTTATTTCCCCCTAACTAAACCCTACCATCCACATTTTTCTCACATAGTACTTCTTATATCTCATCATTTTCATACTGAAAAAAAAGAAAGTACCACCACTTAAATTTGTCTTGTCTAATAGTTATTAGTTACACATTAAATCTAATATCAATTAATCTGAATTCACATAGATTTTTTTTTTTATTATACTCGTATTACAAGGAAAGTCGTGTTCATATAGTTTAATACACTAGTGAGTGGTCTTCATGAACTTATGATCTTATGGAGTGATTTACGAGAAAAATCTTGAAAACGAGTGGTTTTGTATTTTTGATTCCACTTGTTTCATGAGCAAAACTTCGAATTTATTTAGTTTTGCTTTGAATTTTGACCTTGAAGGTTCATCCATAAAGCAAAAGAGAATTAAACTCTCATCATTTTCAAGGTCATCGAGTGTAATTTTCTAGGTCTTTAAAACTTTTAGTTATCAGAAAGTCTATATTTTTTGTGTATTTTTTATTTTCACACGTCTTATACAAATGAATAATACTTTCTCAACCATGCAATTTCTCAAGTGTTACGTATAAAATTTAAGTGTGTAGTTGATAACTCGATACAAATTTAATCAAATACATGCATAGTATAAGCTAGAAGTCATTTTCTCTTCATGTCTATTTTGTCACCATGACTTTCCCCCAAATTAGGCTTTTTCATATGCTTTCTTAGACATTTTTTCTTTTCTTTTTTGTCCTTTTTTGTCAATAGTAAATTGTCATTTGTCAATTCATAAATTATAGTATAGTAGTGTACTAGAGCTAGAAAATAAAAATGATCTATAAAACTATTGGAGTAGCATCATAAAATCCCAACATTATATACTTGGGATTTTTTATTTTTTATTTTTGAATTTTTTTTTGGTCAAACAATAGTTAAGAAAAGAGAGAATTTTTATGGTCCAACTTGTTAGTTGAATTTGATTGACAAGAGTTCTTGATTTTCAAGCAATTAAGTTGAAGGTGGAAAATTATTAAAGTTAATTTGCATAAATGTCAATTTGAAGTGAAAATGATGTGGAAAACAAGAAGAAATTTTCAACTTTTGGTTCGTTTATCGGTGTCTGATGTTCAGTATTCGTATTATAGCATCTATCTCATCTGGACCCACACTGCCTATTGATGCATCAAAAGAGAAATACCGTTCCTTATCGATCAGAATTTTCTTCATATTCAAGACTCAAATTTCAAACAAAGGTGGAGCTAGTATTTAAAGTATACTGGTTTGACCAAATTCAATTATGTCAGTCGATATCATGTATTTATTTGAAAATTTTCATTTAAAATGGTTAGAACCCAACTCTTATTAGCTTAAAATTTCGATCTCATATCTGAAACTCAAGACTTCTAGTTAAGATTTAATCCTATTTCAAACTAATATTCTGAGTAAAGGAATCATTGATGGTGAAGTTAAATAAATCTTCTAGTTAAGTGGTCAATGATAGTTAAGGAGGCAAGAATATTATAGTCTTATAGAACTAACAACATTTATTTATAAATACATTTGCCACTTGCTTTTGATTAAAAAAAAAATTCAAATTAATCTCAACTTGTTGTAATGTACAAAAGAGGTTTTTGGATACCAATTGCATGTGCTTAAGGGACATGACCCTAACCACTTTAATTGAGTTGCATTTCAATTTTCAACAACTTATTGAAAGGTCAAAAGAATTCTATTTTACAAAAAAAAAAAATCACTTTTTGTAAAGTATTTTTAAGAAAATATTTTTTTCGATAGACTTGCTCGATCTAGTAATAGTTGCATAAGTAACATGAAGGGCGATTTTACATAGTATTTATAGTACGTAAATATCTGCTTAAAAAAGATTGATGAATATGTATCACAATAAAGTATACCTATCAGTGTATTTCATCAAATGCGTAACACCATTATCAACGATTGTGATCCTTTTTTTTTCTTTTTTTAATCGAATCTATCATTAATTTCGATTTCACTATGCTCAATAAGAAAATGTAGAACTTTTTATTAGATTTATGTTCATAATTATAAGTGGCCCATATATCTCTATCTCGATCTATATTTGTGTTTTAGTCACTTTGATTTGATGTATTGTTGGTGAACGTTATTGGAACACGTAGATATATAATATAGTTCCATTCCATTTCCATTCCCATATGAGGGAAAAAGTGGGTAAATATCATACTAATAATCATTAGTTCCTTAACTTTTTATGTTAGAGCAAAGAGTCGAAAATGTTGGAATTGGATTTTTTTTTAGCCAAAACTTATGGTTTTAATATCTTTTGTATTTCAGTTTCGACTAATTTGAATTTATATCACATAAGTTTACTATTATGATAACGTATTTGCTCGATATGATTGAAGACCTGAATGTGAAATCGTCAGCAAAGGGACCTCCTCCCGAGCTTAGGAATTATTTATAAACAATCTAATATAAATAATCCTATCAATTATTTAGGAACGTAAAACTTAATGATTTTCACATCCCATTCTATAACAAGTTTAACGATCAGTCAAGAAACATACCAGAATCCATAGCTTTTCTTGACCGAGATTTAGCGGAAGCACATAACATAAATATTGTTTCTCTCTCTTTGCCTTACTTTACAGTATTACTTTACATAATAAAATACGATAGAACTTATTCTTCTTTTGTCACTTTTGGCAGAGAGAGACCCCTTTTATAACAGGGAATAGAATAAAATACGATGGAGTTTATTTTATTCTTCTTTTGGCAGAAAAAAGACTCCTTTTATAACAGGGAATAGTCTACTTTACAGAATAAAATACGATGGAGTTTATTTTATTCTTCCTTTGGCAGAAAAAAGACTCCTTTTATAACAGGGAATAGTCAGTTATGCTTTAACGTTCCATCAACCTGAATAGTGGATACAATAATTATCCACTAACAGTCAGTAATTATCCTACTAGGATGGGGTCAATAATTATCCTACTAACAGATTAGTTAGTAGTTTAATCCTACTAGGTAACTTTCCCATACAGATTTAGGATTTAACTTATTTAATAATTATTAAATAAATAAATAAATAAATAAATTATGTGAGTCATAGTAATTTAGAGGGGCTCTTCAAGTTCAACTCTCTCTCTCTCTCTTAATTTTTACTTTTGAATTTTATAATTCATTCTCTCTCAAGTCTCAACCTTTAGAATTTTGGAGGAGACACATTTGAAGGTTGGCCAATTTTGACTTGTGTTGAGACTTGAATAAAGCATACATGCATGATACATCAAAAATAAAAAAAATATATATATTTTTAAACTCGATATTCAGTACTCGTTAAGAAATTCTACATTTGAAGGCGCCTTATTTTTATGCACCAAAAGCTTATAGCCATTGAGTGTATATATTTTTGGTTATTGGTCTTTGCAAAAATTATTATAAATACGACTGCCTATTTCATGATAACTTTGTTGATGAACTCAATGCTTCCATATATTACAATTCATCATTCTATTCTATTTCAAATTTCTTTATTTGACTTGAAACAAAAATATAACATCTTAGCATAACCTCTATAGTACCTAGTGGTGGGAAACTATTAAAATAATCTTTCAAAAAGTAATTTGATTGAGAAAATATAACATCAAATAGTTATTAATGCAAGACATGCTATGCATGTATAAAAATTCTCTTTTATTATAACTTTATTTGAATTGATTTGATGTACACATTGAATTCAAATGAGTATATTTTGACAAGAATGGGCTTGCTAGTATTCGTTGGAACATCATATTCTCTATGTTTCAATTTACGTGGTACTGTTTGAATTTCGAAAGTTAAACATCGAGACAGAAAGGGAATATATTAATTTGACAAATTTTAAATTAATTGATTATAGCAAGTTGTAAACCAAGTGGGGACAAGATTAATCACTTAATTAGATGCGTTTTCAAGTAATCAAATGCAATTTTATGCAGATATTTGATTAACTTTTTGGATTTGTTATTTAATCTTTAATTTTTTTTTTCCCATCAACATTTCCTAATAGGGAAAAAATTGAAAAGAGAACACATGAAAATATTTATATTAACCTTAGAGAAAGACTAGTTGTTATTATTTTATTTAATGGTACACCTTAATCTATTATTTTAAATATCCCCCTTCTCCAATCAAATTAAATGACTAGTCCATAATATTTTTTTAATCTTGATCTATTAGGATGTCAAAATCATATAATTAGCTGGTGGCATTTAAAAATAAATTAATGATGACGTTTTCAGATCATAATTAAAAAGATAAAATCTTAGTCTTTCTTAAAGTGATATTATTAAACAAATATTGTATGATGGTTGGATTAAAATTGCAAATTAGGCAAGGATATCATTAATGATTAGCAAATGTGAGAATTTTTCTTTTCTTTCGAAGTAAAATATGTAGGTAAATTGAAAAAAAAAAAACTGCTTAAAATAAAAATAGGTGCCGCATATATAAATATACGTATATAATTCATATAAAATATATAAGTAATTGTATATAATTAACATATAATTTATGTATATTGCTTAAAAAAAATAAACTACAATTTGTATAAAGATCCTAATTATATTAGGGGCATTAAGGGTCTATTTAAGTAAATATAATACAAATCTTGTTACTAAATGTTGTTTTGGTTGTATCAATTGTTATTAAATATATATCATATGTATGTATTATAGAAAGATATATTTGGAGGTAGTATTAGGGTACGTAGAATGTTAGTAAATAGTCGAGTGTTATCTTTTTATATATCAGTAGCATTAATTAATTAGTACTACTAGTCTTATTAGTTTTTTGTCCTTCAATTTTTTTGTTATTATTACGTGTTGATTCTTTGCTTCGATTATTGTATTATAATGTTGTTGTTGTTGTTCCACTTTTTTCGTATGCAGTTGCTATGCCTGCTTACTTCAGTATTTTATTATCTTTTAAAACAACTTTTTTCGTTGCGGATTGCTTGAGTTGAGGCTCTTTCGAAAAACAACCTCTTCATCTTCACGAGATAGAAATAAAGTTTTTGTATATATTCTACCCTCCGCTCCGCATGTGGAATTACACTAAGTATATATTATTAGGTGACTAATTAATCCTGCTTGTTTATGGGAGACATAAACCATATATATATATATAGAAACATAGGTCCCCATTGCAAAATTTGACTTCTTCATGTTCTAGCCAACCCTATCATCATAACAAGCCCACAATAACTCCTCAATTTTAAGTGGCACCACACACACACACACACACTAAATTTTGGTGTTTGAAAGTTAGAAAAAAAAACATTTATCAAAAAATAATTATTGATCTTAGCAAACTTGTTAATTAAATGAATTTGTTTATCATAAAGAGATATCGATTCGTTATTCAACATGTATATTAAAACTTTTTATTTCGTCGAGTCCTGGTCAACTTTGTGATGTTCGCTTTTAACGCCTTGATTGGTAGATGAATTTTTTAAGAAAAGGAAAATATAACAAAAGAAGCTTTTTGCTATATTCCTACCTTATTCTCCAACATAGAATTTTATAGATCCCTAACCAGAGGTCACGAGTTCGAGTCTTGGGTAGGGAGCGTTGCACTTCCTCCCGAATGGGGTCCTACGCGGCGTAAATTTGGATTAGTCGAACTCCAATGCAGGTACCAGACACCGGATGAGAAACCAAAAAAATAGAATTCATAGATACCTTAGCCTATATATATATCTCAGGTAAATCAAATTAACTGTTCAAAATCTATAAACTTGACAAACACAATATCCAAATAACAACTAAAGCATAAATCGTGACGGAGAAAGTAATTATTGTGAATGACCTGATAGTTCTGACGTAGTTTTCAAATATGTATGCTATGTCTGAATTTACGATCAAGGTAGCGATATGATAATGTCTGCATACATACTATCTTCAAATTGATATATGACACATAAATTAGGACGGAAGGAGTATATTCTGCAGAGAGAATGATGAAATTCTTCTACTACTTTTATGTATAGTCATTCTTTTTCTTTCTAGACATACAGTTGACTTCTATTTTAATAAGCTGAGACATGTGATTTTGGTGCAGACAAAATTCATGGCAATCCACATGATAAACCATTAATTTTTGGAACAACATACATCTAGTGGACTTCACATTGTATACCCAAAAAAGAAAAAAAAAGAAAAAAATGGACAAGAGTGCAAGAATTTGGTAAATGTTTAATAGCTCATTCATCTCTGACCTTAGTTTTATGGATGTAGATCGACTAATCAAACTATGTAAAATTATTCTCCTTCGATATATTTTCTTTTATCGTGTGATATGTTATATGATTCGGGTGTTAAGAAAATGTGTAACAAAAAAACAAATAAAAAACACCTAAAAGTTTAACCCCCTACTATATATGAACCATATGAAATATTTTAATTTCAGTTAGTTGATTATCTAAACTTTCATCATATCGACGAGTGTTTGATTTTCACCTCATATCCGCCCGCTTCTCATTTCTCCTCCTCCCACTCCTATATATAATACTCCCACATGAATTAGGTTAGAGGGCTAGTGTGTGTGGGTGAGGCATAGCTAGTAGATAGGAGTGCTTTGGTGTAGCCTTGATAGTAGTAGTCGTACGGTTTTGCAAATAGATTGAAGTTTCTAGTAGGAGGGTTTGGGCGAGGTGTGCGCTCTCGGTTTGATTGTGCATAGTACTAATACTTTGTGAGCGTCTTATTTCTGTTATTTCATCTTGTTTCATGTTTTATTACGACTTCATTTACTATCTTTTATCCTGAGCCGAGGGTCTATCGGAAACAACCTCTCTACTTCTTCGGAGGTAGTGGTTTGAACTGCGTACATTTTACCCTCCCCAAAAATCTACTACGTGGGAATACAATGGGTATGCCGTTGTTGTATTGTTGGTCTTGAATTAACGCAAAATTTAAAAAAATAAAGAAGATTTTTGAATCTTATCGTCCAACTTTCAGTAGACATATATTGTTGTTGTTCCTATTTAATTACAGAACCCTAATTATAAGTTGTACTGTTTCTTGAGTTTCATTTCTTATAAAATTGCTTAGCTACTTTGATGTGACAAGACAATTACTATATGGAAATTGCCTTATAGTATGAGTTAATGAATGACATTTCCTTCTCATTCAAACTGCCATGGTCCACATTATTTATCATACTGACAAATGGCAGAAACTCACACTTTGTACTCGTCGTTTGGTACACGAGATGGGATAAACAAATAACGTTAAAAAAAAAATATTTTATTTTAATTTTTATATATATAGACTAATTATAATTCTTATCTCACGTACCAGACGAGTGAGAGTACTCACTGTTAGTGATGTTTCAGAGTTTACAGTTTTGCTTTTACATTTGCAGGGGGCTATGGCTTATTCAAAGAGTGCTGTGGCACTGACTTCCATGTGCCATTAATGGCACTCTACTTACACTTCTCATGGGGGCCGGGCCGCGCCGGGATTCTGTACATAATAAAAATTTAATGCATTAAATATATCGTGATGATATTTAATTTGTGCTCATGAAACATACTGTAATTATTAGATAATGCCAACATTCTATCTATGACGACGACCTTGAGTTTGATCGATAGCTTGATGATAGTCTGAATTGATGTTATGATCGAACATGAATCGAGCAATCAAAAAATTACGCTATGTAGCTAGGTAAGAATTTGGATAAGCCAAAGGCAATAGTGAAGGAATCCAAGAAACAAGAAGTTTGTTTCAGACAGAATGGCAGATATAGGGTTGACAGGCATGGGGTTGTCTTGTCTTGTCATGTCACTAACTTCAATTCCTCTCGATACTCACATTGGAATTCGATTAATTTAAATTCATGTACTATGTATAATTAGTTAAAAAAAAAAAAAATGAAAACGCACCCTAATAAAATTTTCTTCATATTCAAAAATCGAGCCGTAACTTCTTATTAATAGCGTAGGAGTTCGCTCTCTCTTATAACGCCACCAAGAGAACATAAATTAGCGACGGACAAATATTGTAGATAAACAGTAAAATTCATCGTTAATCTTATTTAATGACAAATTATTAAAAGATTTGTTAGCTACGAACAATTTAGCAATGAAGTTTGTAGTTAATTCTAGTGTTCGTTGGTAATATAAGTTTTTCGCCCGATATATATGTCATACATGCATTGAAATCAGATTAAATCGAATACACGTCTTGTAAGAACCATGTAAAGAAAAAACGCTCCAATATGATTTTCTGTATAACTTGAAATTCAACTCGTGACCTTTGATTAATGATAAAAAAAACCTACGACTACGAGTTCCATCGACATTCACAACCCTTGTTTGTTATAATGAGTCTACAAAGCGCGAATTCAAATTAGTCAAGGCCGAATAGATTTAGATACCTGATGATTAAACCAAAACAAAAGACAAATTAGTCATAAGAAGCAATCGCGGACCGCGAAAGTAGGATTTGGATGAACCTGATAAGCAGTGGCGAAGCCACCTTGGTCAAGGAGATTCATCCGAACCCCCTTCGACGAAAAATTATACTACTATTTATGTAAGGTTAAAATTATTTTTTATGCATCTCTAATAGATGTTTAATCCCCTTTGGCTAGTTCGTATGTTCACTTCTGAACCCCCTTAGTAAAAATCCTGGCTCCGCCGCTGCCGATAAGAAGGCACATGAAAATAAGAGTAATTGCAAAGAACTACTAAGATTTTGCATTTCTAATACTTTATAGTTACAACAGTAGCATATAGTTGATTTCTCATATAAATTTTACAACTTTGTTACTCAACAAGAAACACTACATCCTGGTATTTTGCAGATTTGATGAAAGAAATTGCCTTAAGCAATGGCCCAAAATCTTTTCCTGCAAAATAACACAGGACCGGTTTTTCTCCGATCATCTTCTAGATAATGTAATTGGACGTCCCAGAGGAATCTCGATGCAAGATTTTGTATTCGCGATGTGATGGATTCTTCGTCTCTGATAATGATGAATCCCTGCATATCAGTTATTGACGAAAACTTGAGTAGTTTGATCGTAGCTGAAATGTGCGATATAGGCATGGACGTAATATGAGCACTCCGTGTATATGTACATTAGACGGAAACTACTTAGATGATTGTCATTGTTCCAATCTAATGTAGTAGTATCCTTTCGAGCTATGCTGCTCAAACTCTTCAAAAATGTTACCGCACTTGTGTCAATTTCTTAAAAAATGCACTACTTTTGGAGAAACCAAATGCAACCGTCAACATCTTTTAAGAGTCCGAGCAATATAGCTTTCAAGGGAACATTGTGTTTTCAGTGTCCGAATGATCGTGGATAAGAACAACCGGTCAGTTTCATCCAAATATTATTAGCTCGAATGAGTGTACATGTTTTCAAGGAACTTCTAACCATGTGATGTAACTAGCTTAGTAGATCTTTCGGATTTTTACAGACCAAATAGAAGAATCTACTGCGAGGACCATAAACGAGCACCAATTATGAATTGATTGACATTTTGTAGTCGTCTCACAAGCATCAAATTCTGAACGAAATATGCTTACCTGAGGTCGTAGCATACGATCCATTTCCAGCATAATGTCCTCAAGCAAACAACCTTCTTCACGATCTTTATAGTGAGAGAGAAGGTTATTGGCATGCAAAAAATCATAAGAGCGTGGGTATGTGGAGAATGGCTCACACCTACAAAAACCAATCGTTATAGTGCCTTCTTATCCAGAACTTTATAAGGTATTAACCAATTCGTAATACCTTACCAGTCATGAAAAGTGCCTATAAGACCTCGATCATAAACGGCAGAAAGGGTGTTGTTCATTGTTACAGGAACTACATTCATCACCCAAACCGGCCATGTACTGAGGGCGACCGCAAATCCACCAAGGGAAGCACTCATGTCCATCACATTACGTATTTCTTTCTCCTCTACATCCATTAGTCTCCAGTAATGGCGAACTTGATCTTGCCAATAGATTGTATCTGCTAAGAACTTTTCTCGATCAATACCTGCAACGAACAGATTACAACATGTCACGGCTAATACACTTATATTAAATGAAGGGTGTTTTCCTACTCATTATTATTAATCTGTAAGGGAATTTTTAAGAGACATATTCGGCAGAATATAAACTTTATATTGTATACATTTTCAGCCATTTTAAGATTGTTGCAAAAACTAAACCGGCGAACAGGAAAGTTGATCCATCAATATAACAGCACCAAGGAATAGAATTTCACAAACCTAGCCGATTAAGACTTTGTGAATACTCTGAAAGACGTTGTGGCCGAGGGGGTAGTTTCTTTGTATTAGATGATGTGTCACTTAACGTAATACAGTTCCTCAGAGGCGTTTTCCATGATGGTTTAAAATCATCCTGAGAATCACATATGTTTACGAGTTTCTCTGCTGCATTATGCTGGAGACATGAATTATTTTCTTGCTTAATCCAAATAGCTGTTTGAACTTCCCGTGCAATGAGCTTCCAGCACATTCCAGAAGTCAGATGTACTAATTTGTCCCATATCTGTGGAAAATCCTTATCTTTTTTATAAGCGGGTGGAGCCGAATAGACGAAGTATCCATCTGATCTTAATAGGCGGTTCACTTCCTTGAGTAGAATACCATCTGCACCAACACCCAAGAAAAACAATAAAAACATGGAACTTTTTATTCAAATCAAAATTTACCACATCTACGCGACACGCAGGGCTACAAAAGAATTCTCATGAATCTCATGTAGACTGTTCAGTTGTCAAGAATAGTATCATTAACGACATCATGCGGGAATGCAAACCATGTGGTCATGCCATATGAAAAAGGTATATCACATAACTTCCTTCTTTCCACCTTACGGAAACAGTCATGTCTTAGTTCGAGACTAAGAGCTATGACAAGATTAATAGTCATGAGAGTTCCTTAGGTAAACGATATGTAGAATTATTTAAGAGTTTCGAGACTATTAAGAGGAGCTACATGTGCAGAGTAGTATGAGAGGGAAACAATGGACTTTCACTTTCAAAATCACACGAATGCTGTACGATGCCCAGAGGACAAGAATCTTCAAGAAAATCCGAAGAGTGCTTGAATTACAAGGACTTGTTTTGTGAAGGTAAGTTAGCTTCATTTCTGACATGATAACGGATTCCAAAAGTACTATTTTGAGAATCTAAATGTCGTTTCAGTAATGAATGTGCAAGATGTAGGAAGCCAAATATTCACTAAATGTCCCAAAGTTTATACCAAAGAGAGAACATCTAGCAGAAACACATTTTAAGTTTAAGATTTTCCTACATAATGAACATACTCTCACCATTTTCATGCCAATCAACTCGACATCTGGAACAATGCACCATCTCAAAAGAGTTGCTAGGATACGGCAGCTGCTTAGTTGCTATAGCAGATATTGTTGCACCAATTCCTCGTTCCAAAGCAAACTGAATTTGGTTCTCATGACCATCTTTGGGAGCAAAGGACATTGTTTCTATACTTAAAGGAAGAAGATAGGCAGAGAAACTGGCAACACCGCAACCAACATCAAGCACTTGAAATACCCCTGCAGTTCGTAAGTCACCTCTCTCATTCGTTGTCATATTTCCTAACCTGCAGTGAAGAAATGACAAAATAAATGAGATACATAAAAGCATAGGTAAACAAGATTTACACTAACTCAAATCTAAGAAGAAATAGATGAATATCACGAGTGACAGATTTGATAAGAGTCTGTAAACAACTTTCAGATATATAAAGTAAAATCGGTTCTTTCCGAATTTGGATGGAGTCTGTAAACAAATATCATCAAGAAAACAAAAGGTGAATATAAGATATGAAAGTTGCATTTTTCAATTTTCATTTTAAAAGGGTGTTGTTAGTACAATTACGATTTATTTTATTTCATTCCTACGCTCCTTTCTCAGAAAAAGGGCCTTTAACCAAAGTAAAAGATTAATTCGACCTTTTATGTACAGAAATATCCTCTTGGATAACTTTAGAAACATTAAAGCATAGAAAATTTCTGTTTTTCTTTTTTTGGTCTTGGCAAGTGAAAAGAGATGATTTTCTTGGGTAGTTAATTATTTTTTACCATGACTATTACACTAGGTACTGAGTTTCCCTACACCAGTTCAAGTATTGGGTAACGCTACCACTAATGCTCAGGCAGAGGAAAGCCATCATAAATTTCAGATCGATTTTTTTATATGCTCTTGACAGAAGAAAATGAATTCTCAAAGAGCTGCAAGTTCAAGACTGACAGGTGGAATGTGAAAGACAAAAGAGACCACGCATACCTCTCAATATACTCGGATGCCCCATGCTTGAAATGAGTTCCACCGCCTGGAAACCACCAAAGTTGACCCTTCTCGTGCACCCAATTTTGTCCACCTTTTACCTCTGCAAGACGTGTATGGTTCACATTGCTCCGCCACACATAGTCCCTGCTAATGGGCCACCTTATTGGTATCTTATAATCAGTTGGAGGTGGAACCAAACAAAACAAGCGCCTATCAGGTGGAGGACAATGCCTCTCCAACTCTTCTTTCCTTGAAAGATCTAGTTTTGGCATTAGCTCTTTAATATAAGGCAAGTCATGACATGGGATATACTCATTAAATTTCAAAGGACAAACATTTACTCCTGTTTCAGGGATTTTCAATGGTATCACTCGATACGAAAGAGACACCTTGTTTTCAAACTTCAAAGCACCTGCATGCATAATATGGATCAGAACAAATTATCTGAAACTCAATAAAATATGAAGGAGCAAAATAAAAGAGTGTCAAGACCTGACTCCCCCCAAACAAAAGCCCACTCCCCAAAATTCATTGTGGTGCATAAAAAAATGACAGTAAGGAAAGCAGAATGGTAAAGATCAAAAGGAACAGAGTTCAACAGCAGTATAGTCTGCCTCTCAGTTTCTTGAGGGAACTGCAGTAAGTACCTCATGATGAAGAGAAAATTGGCAGCAATAAATATAACAGAGTGGAGAAATCCTCGTCACTCGTCACAAGACTGTTAAGGTTATTTTAGAATAGATGTCACATCACAGGCTCAGAAGCCATATTATGTCCATGATATGAAGGGTCTATTATTACCGCAATATGTGAAAAGGTTGCCCATGTTAAGGATTTTTATTATGTGGAACTACTGGACTAGAAACAGTAATTAGCATGGCAAGCAGCTCAGATTTCTAAGAAGTTATACTTGGACCTAGTTCATATGCAATGTAATCTTGCGAGTTATAACCAAATGAAGGGAAAACTAGCCTGCCTTTCTCATTTGTTTTTTATTAGTCATTGAACTCTTCAATATTTTTGGCACTCAGTTAAGCTATCTCCTGTGCAAGGGACAATGGTCGAACAAAATAGCACATGAACTTATCCCAAAATCCAAGTGTCATAATGCTAGCTCTCACCAGCGCAGATATCGAGTAACTCTGCCCACCAAGACTTAGGAAAATGGAAAAATATTGCCTGCTACAAATTTTTTATGCTGAGATTTGTCATGCCACTTCACTGACCAATAGGACACTAGACTGCTATTTAACATATTCTTATACCACAATCAGCTTATAGAAAAATCCACTTCGTGGAAAAGAACTTCTACTTAAACGATTCTACCATAAAATGAAAGAGAACATCTATGTGAAAGGATTTATCAAATCCCTATTCAGTAAAGAATTTGTGGAATCTACCAAAACAAATAACGAATCGGTATCAACTATTGAGCAGAATTTCATGAACAAAAATATGTTACTGTTTTTTTTCTTTGAGTTGCAGTCAATCCGCAGAAATAACACTCATCTGTTACCTAGATTCCAGTTCGTGAAACAGCAGAACCATCTTTGAAGGGGTATTATAAGCTTTTTAAGTTAAAGTATCTTTTTCCTATTGATCAGTGTGCTTAACTTCCAGCTTGCAACGGAATATTCCACTCTATGTTTGAGGATTACGAACGAATATCTGAAGTCATAATACAAATCTCTTTCCTTGAGGACCCGCTAAAGCCCAACAAACGTTAAACATACCACAGTGGTCGCTATCTTTCACCAATTCAATTACATACTTTATTTTCTTTATCCTATTTTATTGAATCAATTGACAATATAACTGGAACAACTACACCAGTATCCGCCACTTTTATGTATCTCCCAAGGAAAGCAAAGAAACATTTGAAAATGAAAACTCTGTGTGAAGGACGAATTTGATCCCACACCTATCCAAGGGACAGTCTGGTCTTGCCGTTAAATTGCTCAGTACCAGAGTTCGCAATATGAGAAATGGCCAAGGAAGATTCCTTGTGGTCCTCTATTGGCACAACATAATCAACAACTAGTTATCCGACTCCACTGAACATGGTCCGTTTTTGGACCACAAAATTGTCTTTGCTAAATTTGCAATGTCTACCAAACCACTTAGCGAAAATAGAAGCTAAGCCATTAACATCCCTCACTGTCTTTCCTGTATAAGCAAGGCACAACATTTACTCGAATTCACCAGAGTAAGCTACCTTCAGTTCTGTCTAATACCAACTAAATAAAAATCAACCATGATTTACTTGCCTAAAACCATAAATAACAATGATAAAGATTAGTTTTTTTCTAATTTACGATTTTCTAACACTCGAATAAAAAAAACAAAACAGCCCTTAATTATCATATCCCTATCCAATTTATCCACCCAGATTGAAAATTCAAAAGCTTATCCATTCTCACGTACCAAAAGGGAAAACAAAGATCACCAATTTCTTAAAGCAACTCTAAAGGATTTTCCTCTTCCTGTTATTAGCCGTAAAGATACGCGACATTTGGGACTAACTCAACCCCAAAAGCTAGCTCACGAGGGGACGATTGTCTAAGTCCTTATAAATAAACCACCCGTCCATCCCTAACCAATGTGAGACTCTAACACCCCTTTCACACCCGGGGCATACCATGTAACAATATGACACTTGGGTCTAACTCAAACTCAAAGGGTAGCTCATGGCAGGAGGATTGCCTAAATCCATATAAGCAAACCACCCATCCATTCCCTAACCAATATGGGACTCTAACCCACTCTAACACCCCCTTCACACCCAGGACATATACCATGTACCAATATGACACTTTGGTCTGACTCAACGCTCACGAGGGGAGGATGGCCTAAGTTCATATAAGCAAACCGCCAGTCCATTCCCCAACCAATGTGAAACTCTAACCCACTCTAACATTAACCAGACAAAAAAATAAACTCAACAACACTACAACAAAGATTCCCTATAACTAACACTCAAAGATTCAAACTTTATTACATGTACACAAAAATAGACAAAAAAGAATACTAACCAGAGATAGATTCTGAATCACTATAATTGGAAGCAATAGACAATTCTTCTTGCTGTCCAAGCTGTTGTTGTTCTTGCTGAGGTACATATAAAGATTGGTTTTTTCCAAAAAGTGTACCAGTATAAAAAGATCCCACCATTACCAAAAGAACAAGAATTATTGTTTGCCCTGTATTCCAATCAAATGCTCTCATATTTATCCAAGATCCACCACCCATTTTCCCCTTTTCTGTGTGAAAAATTATACTGATTTCTCTCTAACTCTTTGAAATGGGGTTAAAAAAGATTCAATTCTTTTTATCCCATTGATTTAGTTGAGGTGCACGAGAGCTTGCTCGGACACTGCGATTATGAATTTTTATTTTTTTTTTGTCTTTTTGACATGTAACATGTAAGAATTTTATTAAAATATTGATATGCTCTAAATCTTGGATCTGTGTATGAATTAAAGATTGATAATTTGTAAAGGGGTTAATCAAGAAAATGGCTACAGGGAAGTGAAGAGTGAATTTTATTTTTTTGTCTTAATGATTGCTACATATTTATATTTCCTTTTTTTTAAGGTTTCTGTAAAAGGCAATAAAACGAAGACCCTTGTTCTATATTATTGTTGTTCCTAATTTATGTGATGGTATTTGATTAGATTGTAAATAATTTTTTTTATATAAGAGTTTTAAGAGATGCTTTCTCCTTTTAAGATTGTGAGAGATAAAGAGATTTTATTTTCTCGTTTGATTGCATATATGAACTTTAAAATAGAAAAAAGAAAATTTATAATTTATATATGTCGTAAATATTTTTGTTACTATAAAATTATTATGTCATTAGTGATGAAATAACAGTTCTAAAATTAAATTGTGACGCCCTTTAGAGTGTTTTCAATCGCGTCGGCAACAATAAAATGTTAAGTTTAGATCATTCTCACAGTTCAAAGGCAAATTCTATCGTTTTTTCTTTTTCCGGTTATTTTTTTTTATAATCAAGTCATTTAAAGAATTTATTATAGCCTGTCTAACGGTAGTTTTAACACTTTGCTATAATAAGCAGATAGTGAGGGAGGGAAATCTGAAATAAATATAAAAAAAAATAAAGCTAATATATTCTCTTATTCACGATTACATGAGTCGACAATTAAGCAAAAACAACCTCTCTGCTTGTAAAACAACGTATACATCATCTTTGTGAAACTCCACCGATAAAATTACACGGAATAAATAGTAGTTGTTACTATATATCTCATTCATGAAGAATGATAAAATGGGCTACCATAATAAGTCTGAACAACAGTCAAGAAAGTAAGAAAAACAGTAATAACCAAAGCCATTAAAGACCATGGACTATTAAAATATGTATCAGTTAATTCAGCAATCCATGTCTTCCCTCTGCTATTATAATGTTGTTGAATTTTCCTCTTCGATTTCTTGAAAATTAATGGATCATCTGCTCCATATGTTTTTAATCCTTTGTAGACTTGTACAACTTCTTCATCACTTCCCAATGTGTTGAATATTATCTTTTGTTCTCTCAATTCTTTCACATCATTTGCTGTTATGACTAGTGATTTCATGAAGTTTATGTATGATACAACTGCTCTATCAACTGGACCATTCGGACACAATTCGTATGCTATCATGTTCATGAAGAATACTTTAGTGTATGTTGAAACATACCAACATGGGAGTTTTAGTTTTGCATAGTAATAATGAGATGTAAATCTCACACCTTTTAGTGAATCAATACCACTTGGTCTAAAGTGTATCCCTTTTGATTTCAAATCCATCACTGAACGAAACACATTTGTGAGCAATGCTGGTTCGTGTACTGCATATTTTCTCCTCCAAAAACCGCGAAAGTCATAGCTACTCCGCGGTTGTCTGACATCATCGTCAGTGCCACGGACAAGTACTTTTCGGAATACTTCGAGAAGGTGAGGCGGTTCTGTCTCAGTTACCGCGTTTTCTTGTGTTTTGATCTCCTGTTGCTTATTGAAAAACATTTGTGAGCAATAGCTTTTCACCTTCTCTTCAAATGGATGAAAGACACTACCTTGATGATCGCCATATCTCAACTTAACCAAGAGTTTGACAACTCGAAAAGGTACCTTCATGAAAATTCACACGTGGTGTTTTTAGCAGTGATTGATTTTGACCTAAGAAGGGCTTCCAACTGAAATAAATACCTGATTTTCGAGCAAGTATAAGTCGCGTCTAGTGATCAAATAAACTGCAATGCCGAGATGCTTGATAGTGTTGCTCTCTTTAGAAGCGGAATCTGATGTGCACCTTGTTGATATCTCGATATCATTCAGTATGAAACACGCGTCAAGGAGCATCATTCGCGCAAATTCACAGTCGCTATACTTATTCGCGAATTCATCGAGGTAATAACTTTTAAAATCATCAATCTCCCTTTGAATTTCTCCAACGAAGAAGCCTTCATCTCTGTCACTTCCATGAATGAACATTTCTAGAGCTTTTGGCTTGAAGTCTTCAACAAAATTTAGTTCTAACTTTCCATGGTGATAAGGTCCCAATGAAACTACTTTAGGATCATAGTCATCACTTTTCTGATTTTCAATTCTCATGAATAATGGAACTTTTGGTATTTGACGTCTTCTTGATATAGTTGATTGTCTTGACACTTTAATGTCCACCATTTTAGATTTTAATGTCATTTTCTTTATACTTTCCTAATTCAAGAAACAAACATTTAAGTTTTGATGCATCATGATCGATCAACGATACAGAGACAGGAATTAGCATACCACAAAATCAAAGAAAACAAAAAGAGCACGCACAGATTTTACGTGGAAACCCTCCGCTACCACCATAGACCCCACAAAAAAAATCACAAACATGAGAACGTTTCAGGGCCGGATCAACAAAATTCGGACCACCGAAAATATTTACAGAATCATATAGCTTATGTTATTATCACATGCTAGCTAAACTGACAAGAATCCTTGCATCGGAGCACGCGCTTCTTCTAAACTAAAGTATAAAAGAATATTTACACAATCAGGCAGGTTACTTAATCATACGAGATAATTACAAGTGAACTTATATGATAATTAAGCACCGATTGGTAGTTAATCAACTATCGTATATATTAAAACTATTTCCACTGTCAGTTTATATAATTTAAATTCTCGTAGTAATATACATGCTAGTGAGAGTGTTTTATCACGAGTACTGAACGATTAAAAACTAATATGCACAAATTAGAAGAAAGAAAATAACAGATTTAATGCAAACGACTATATAAGATGTTTATAAGAGTGAAAAAAATAATATTGGAATAGAAGAATTAATACAAAACATACCAGTATTAGGATTAGGAATTGTGTTGCTTAGATGTTTAATTTGACAATGGTTCATGAAGGATGCAACATTTTAAAAGGATTATTATTAAGGAATAATTACAAGCCTTGCTTCCATAGTAAAGAATAATTGGGTGCTTTAAATAAAGACATATATTTACTTTAATTGGGAATCAAATGTTTTTTTGTTGTTGTTTGGAATAAGTTGTAGTGTTAATCAAGCAAGTCATTTTATTTGACTTTTTTCTTTTGGTATTTTGCAAAAAAAATAATTGAAGTGTGACTAGAGTCTCTCTTGATTTTGTGTCCAAAGTATTCAAAAGAAAAAAGGTTACAAATTACATACATTTAATATGAAGAGATGATATGGGACACTGTTTAGGATACATTGTCGCTAATTTTATAAAAGCATAATACATAAACGTGCTCAGATTATATCCATGACCTTTAATTTTTAGTGTGCACAAGTAGCCACTTAAACTTGTATAAAATTGAATAAATAGACACATATGTCCTATATGGCGTCCTACGTGGCCAATTCTTGTCCTACATGTATTATGCCACATAGGACGTGTGTGCCTATTTGTTCAACTTTATACAAGTTTAAGTGTCTACTTGTGCACGCCCAAAGTTGGAGATCATAAATGCGATTTAAAATCAAGTTAAAGAGCATGTTTATGTATTATGCCTTTTATAAATGATGTCCTTTCTTGTTTTTCGCTTAGTGAACTTGGTTTTAAAAACTCAAAAACTTAACCTTAAATTTGATGAAAAGAAACTTAGATTCATTGTGTATCAAGATCAGTTTATTTTTAAACCAACCTTATATCGTACAGATTCAAATTAATAGAAATTCAAATACAACTATAAAATATGAGGTGAAAATTAAAAAAAATCAATATAATTGGAATTAAGAAATCTTTCATTAGAAAATCTCAAAATAACTCTTTCAACCACCCCACCCCACCACCACTACCAACCCCCTCCCCCAACCCATAGTCCATGTCTACCAAGCCAGAAACCTCAAATTAGAACTGCAAAAAAATCAGTTATCAGTAAGCTTCAATGCTGTCAACTCTCAGAAGAACCACTCTGCTATTTCCTTCCAAGATTCCACTTTTCCCACTTCCAAAATTCCACCTTTCAACCTTTTCACCTTCACTTCCCCAAAACCCCACAAAACCCCTTTCTCAATTAGACATCAAGAACCTCATCCTCTCCCGTTATCACCATGGCAAGTTCCATAACCTCCTCCAAAAAGTCATCTCTTTACCCTCTTTCCTCCTCACATCTTGCCACAATCTCAAACCCCATAATCGTGACAAAAACAAGAATACCCTCAATCTTGATTTTGTATCAACCCACTTTTTCTCACTTCAACAACTCTCCTTTCAGCTCTCAACAAACCAATTTGATGTCAAAGATTGCATCTTTATTGAAGGTAAATCACTTGTGCTGCCTAATTTGAAGCTTAAAGTCGTTATTGAAGCTGTTAGAATGGTTCTTGAATGTATATATGATGATAGGTTTATGACATTTTGTTATGGTGGGAGGACTGGTATGGGTAGACACACCGCGATTCGTTATCTTAAGAACTCTGTTGAGAATCCCACTTGGTGGTTTACTGTTTGTTTGAATCCTGCAAAGTTTGAGAATAAGCATGTTGATAAGTTGTGTGAGGTTATGGAAGAGAAAATTAGTGATGAGGCATTGATTGGTTTGATAAGAAGGTTGTTTGAGTGTGGAATAGTGAGTACTGAATTGGGTGGGGTTTGTTTAGGTAGGGGGTTTCCTCAAGAATGTGGTTTGAGTTCGATTTTGATTAACGTTTACTTTAATAGTTTCGATAAGGAAATTCAAGAACTAAGGCTTAAAACGAGTAGGGAGAATCCGAGAGTTGATGCTAATGAATTCGGTGAGGGGTATTCGGGGAATGCTTTTTTTAAGCCGTTGAAGATATATGCGGTTAGATATTTGGATGAGATATTGGTTATTACGTCGGGGACAAAGATGATGACTATGGATTTGAAGAGTAGGCTTGTGCAGAATGTTGAGAAGAATATGGAATTCGGTGTTGATAAGGTTAAGACTGTTATTCATAGTGCTACTTCTGAGAAGATAGAGTTTTTGGGGATGGAGCTTCAGGCAGTTAAGCCGTCTGTCTTGCATCCTCCTATGTCACCAAAGGCGATTAGAGCGAGGAAAAAGTACCGAAGACAGAAAGAAGTTAAAGCTTTGGAGTTGAGAAATGCTAAAGAGACTAATAGGAAGAAATTGGGAATGAAGATATTCACTCATGTATTTAAGAAGATGAAGCGCGCCAATAGCGTCAAAACTGAATTGCAGATTGAGAGTGAAGTCAACCGAGTCTTTGATTCTTGGGGTGAAGAGGTAATGCAAGACTATTTGGAATCTGTTGATGATCGTTGGGAATGGCACCGGATGCTCTCAGCTGGTGACTTCCTCTCTTTGAAAAGGATAAGAGATCAACTGCCTCGTGAACTTGTGGACGCTTATGATAACTTTCAAGAGCAAGTTGACAGGTACTTAAATCCCGTGAAAGCAAAAAGGATGTTAGAGGAACAAGTAAAGAGAGCTGAGGAAGAAGAGGAAAGGAAGTACTCTGACCAGACGGTGGCAGATCTGACGAAGTTATGCATAAAAGTCGAGGCACCGTTAGAAATAGTTAGGAAGGCAGTCAAACTGTTTGGATTTACAAATCATATGGGTCGTCCTAGGCCGATTAGTTTTCTTATGGTTCTAGAAGATACTGACATTATCAAGTGGTATGCTGGTATTGGGAAAAGGTGGCTTGATTTCTTTTGCTGCTGTCATAACTTCAAAAAATTGAAGATTATAGTATCTTATCATTTAAGATTCTCGTGCATCTTGACTTTAGCAGAGAAGCACGAATCATCAAAGAAGGAAGCAATCAGACATTACACCAAGGATCTGAAAGTTTCTTGTGTCAATGGGGTCGAAGAAGTTCATTTTCCCACCGAAAGGGAAGTCAAAATGATGGGAGATAATGATCTCATTGATCCAAAGCCCGTGGATGGTTCTTTGGGGATGGCATTGATTAGATTAGCTTCTGATGAGCCCTCTTACCGCTGCGCTGCTCATTTTTGTGATAGAAGAGATACTACCGTCTACCGGATTAGGTTACTCCAGAATCTTCTTAATTTGGATCCGCTCGATCGAAGTAAGTGGGTTCCAGGAATGGGTGCTATACATGAGAATTTGAACAAGAGATGCATCCCTTTATGCTCCGACCATATTAGTGAATTATACTTGGGTAGACTAACTTTGCAAGACACTGATTATGCTTCTCTTTTGCATGTTGATTAGTTGATGTCCGACATTATCATTGCAGTGACATCAAGAGTGCTGTAAACTACGGTATTTATAGAATGAAAGTACACCACTAAGTCGAAGCTGTGTGGTCGATTACGTGTTTTACTGCATATATTTCCTCAAGGTAAGTTTTTTATCAACCGAACTTGCAGAATCCAACCTCTGGCAGGCTGTGTACAATACACCCTTGTGATGGGTCCTTCCCCGGACTCTGTGCATAGCGGGAGCTTTAGTGCACCGGACTGCCCTTTTTTGAACCTGCAGAATCTTGTTCATCATGCTTTGAAGGTGGGAGCATTTTTGGATATATAAAGCAAGTCATCACTAAAGCACTTGTACAACCACCCTCCTCTAGTATGACATATTTGATACTTAGCACTCAAAAGTCGAGGTATTTCAAATTGTTTGTTGACACGGACAAAGTCAGGGAATACCTCTGGTCAGAACTTACCTGACAAGGAATTTCGCTACCTAAGGACCTTCATAGTTACGCCGCCGTTCACCAGGGCTTCGGTCGCCAGCTCCCCCCACTCTCCTCTTGTTTCTAATATCACTTTCATGTCCTTCAAGTTTACCTAGATGAAACCAGAGGTATCTCTCAGCAGTGGAATTCGCGCAACTTAGTCTATAGCAATCCGACACGGGTGCAACATAGTGTCTGATCTAATCTATGAATCCGACACGGGTGCAACATCGAGAATGAAAATGAAGAATTCGCGCAACTTAGTCTATAGCAAAAGTTGACTTGAAACAGAAAGGTCCTCTTCAATTCTTTATACATCATTTTATCAAGTTGGCAAGTTTGAGTGAAATTTCCAAATGTTGCTTTATAAACAAACAGTATATGCAAATTGCATAGATTGGATTTTAGTTTACATATGTTATCATTGTGTCAGCCAAATGCCCTTTTGTTTTTTCTAAAAACTCACTATACCATCTGACCTAGTGGAACTTGCAATGAACATAGATAGCTTTATCCAATTACATGCATGTATTTGATCTTGAGTTCAACTTGTACATACTCAGTATATTCTCACGGTCGGGAAAGGATAAACTGTACGCAGTTCATATATCTACCTCAGAGTATGCAATGCGTAAAGTGTTCTCTTTCGTATATAAGTTTTTTAATCTTCGAAGACGAACATAAAATCTCTTGAATAACCGTATGATCAAATATCTATTACTACATCGTTTTGTAGTACCTAGATTGGGAAGCAATTTCCATGAAAAAATGATTCACCTAAAGTCCAAAATATACATACAATATTAGCAGCTGTCACTTCTTTTATCTTTTAATTGCAATCCATTGGGTAAAGAAAAGTCCAGACCAAAATCTTTTCTTTTTTTTTCTGACATTTTGTCCTATAATTAAACATGTCCTAACTTCCTATGAAGTTTCATGGAAGGTGAAGGAACATTCATCCAAAAAATAAGAAAAAATTTGGTTTACACTCGATATTCCACTAATTCAGATTCACACAACATAAGAAACATTTAAGCGGAAAGCAATGCCGAATGGGATTTTTTTTTTTTCTATATCCATGTCTCTGATTAAAAAGTCAGAGGAATCTTATCCATCCCAACGTGAACTCCAGTTGATTAAAAAGTCAGAGGAATCTTATCCATCCCAACGTGAACTCCAGTTGATTGCAGCTGCTTAAATTATTTGTTGTCCAAACAAGACTTTTTTTCCAAATTATAATCCTTTTTGTTATGAGACTTTTCATGTGTTTAATTATTTACCATTAAAGTGGTTGCCAAAATTGAACATAGTGTTGTTTTAATTTTTGTTTAATAATATGTTTACTATCAATAATCCTTGAATTCTTCTTTGTTGTGCCTTAGGTAACAAAAAATAGACACTTCACAAAAGTTCTTTAACAAAAAATAAACACTTAGACTATTATTATTCCGTCCAGTCACATGAAATTAGTCGAGATACGTGCATAAGTTAATCCGGATAATCGTCGATTATCGAAAAAAATAAAATATTAAACCATGTTATGATATTATCAGAGTATGTTGTGGCAGCATGTTTAGTCATGGTAATAATAAAATATTGTTAATAACGGCGTAGTTAATTAGAAGTAACGTAATTAAGAGGATGTGGTCCTATAAGAACAAATTGATTAGGTAGACCAATTAATTGAAATATTCTCCAAGATTATTGCAATTGCTCCTAGGTATATACATAGAACATGTTAGCATGTGGACATGTACCAACTAGAAAGATAAACAATATCATGAAATTTAATTTCAATATATAGCTATCGAGCTAAAAATTAATTAATGTCTTTTATCATTCATAATTATCAATGGCATATAGACGATTTGGATTTAGAATGGTATTTGATCGTTGATTTATGAAAATATTATTGGCAAATACATACTTTTGCAATTATTTCATAGATCCAAAAATTATATTTACTAACCGTAAAATATGAATACTGTTATTTTAAACCAATAAATAAAATTTTAGACTAATATAATCCTGAATTTTTTTATGTTGCGATCCAAAACGCCAACAATCAATATTTGTTATGTGATTATTGAAATATGAATTGGCCAAATTTCATCAACCTAAATTAACTAGCATGTAGTAATACCATAATCATAAGTACCAAAAAAAGTAGTAATATTAGTCATGAATTATAGTAATATGTTATTTTCTCTCTTTTTACACATACAAAAAGAGCCCAAAGAATAACAATATTATGCAAGTAATTAATAACCATAGAATCGAAATATAAAAACAAATGAAGAAATTTATCCCCATTTTTATACATAAAACTTTCTCTCAAAAATTCTTCAGATATATTAAAAGTTGAAACTCCGATCCAATTTTTCATTGTTGTTCCATCATAAGACAAAAGTCGTCGAAACATACAAATCCATCACCGTTTTTATCTACACTTGCTATCATGTCCTTACATTCCTCCAAAGTGCATCCATCATCTCCCATCATTCTAAACACGTTAAACAATTCCTCCGCAGTTATCTTCCCATCATGATCCTCGTCGAAAAAATCAAACGCATCTTTCATGTCTCCGCCACCAGGTGATTGAAGAACATCAAACTCCTCCAGACTAACGCATCCATCACCACTCTTGTCTTCTAATTCGTTGAGCAACAGTCCCAGTTCCTCCTCGCTCGGCGGGGACTTACCTCCAACTCGACTCAATATCGCCTCCAGCTTTTCCCTTCTTATGACTGATAACGCTTGAACAAGATCCGACCACTCGTTCGATGAGGTTGGTAGAACGCTTGTCGGAGTAGAGAATCCTCCCTTGTTTGAAGACGAGGAGGTTGTTGTAGACTCATCCGAACGGGATCGACATCTCTTTTTGGATTTGAAGAAATTTTTGGGAAAGTAGTTCTTGATGAGCTTCATATTTCGAGATTGTTTGCGATAAGAAGATGAGATGGATGGATGGAAGGAAAGAGGAAGGAATGGAGGGGTTGTTAAGTAGGAGTCCATAGAGTGAGCTTCCAGGAAATTTCCTGAGAATTTATTGGAGGGGTTGGTTTGTTTGGTAGTTTTCATATTCCCTCCTACTCCTACTAAATTGGAACAATTTTATTCATTTAGGAGTAGTTTGGTTGACGGGGTTTAGCGGAAACAACCTCTCGTGGTATGATCTGCGGACGCTCTATCCTCTTCATTCGAAGGAAAAATATACTATTTATATATGATTAAAATTAATTTTTATGCGGTTATAGTAGATGTTGAACCCTCTTTGAATGTTGAAATCCCGGCTCCGCCTCTGCCTCTCCAGACCCCACTATGTGGGATTACACTAGGTATGTTGTTGTTGCAGGAGTATTTTGGTCGGGAAATGAGTTATTTTGGAATTAGTTATTACACTATTAAGATCAGCAGTGGACTCAAAATTTAAGGGTTGTGGATGTTCGGGAGGTTCAGACACATATATTAACACTCAAAACTTTAAGGTTTTCTTCAAAAATCAAAACAATCAGCTATCTTCTTAATTTCATGAGTGTTTTTTTTTCATCTTATATTAATTTTTATACATTTTTTTTATTTAATTATATCTGTTCTGCATCGAATTTAACGAGTGCCGAAGCATCATATTTTTGAACCTAGGTTTGCTCCTGATTAAGATCTACAGTTTTGGAATAATTAATCTCAGAATGATTTATCTCATGCATTTTAACTCAATCAAAACATGGGATAAGCTCATTTTAAAATTAATCACAATATGAGTTATTCCTTATCAACTTGTACCAAACCGAGCCCTTAGAGTGCATTTCGCCATGAAAACCAGGTACAAATTGGGGTTGAAGTTGGAGTTGGTCTAGTGTTTGACTATGAATATAAATTAGAATTGTTTTCGGACTTTTGTGATTAATTTAGAATAAAAAAAAATTATAAACAAGTTTTTGGATTTTTTCAAGTTGAATTTCGGATTTTTTAAAAAATTTATGGCCAAACATGTTTTTCAAAACTAAACTCCAAAAAAAAACTAATAATATTCATGACCAAACGTCAACTTAATATTTGATCTTGATTTTCGTATACCTTGACTATCTTATCAAGTAAAAACTTACACGCATTCGGTGTATACATCAAGCCAATACATGCATGTCATGCGTTTGAATTTAAAGTTCATGTTACTTAACCATGATTAATCAACATGTATTTTATTTAATTTAATTACATAATCATGATAAAAAACATTAATTTGATGTATGCGGTGGGTGCGTGTAAATTTGTACCTACTTGACTACTTGTTAGTTGAAGTAAATATTGAGTTACGGTAAAAGCGTATTTACGTTCGGTTATTATACCAAAAATTACACTAATTTATCACAATATTGAATTAATATAAACACTAAATATGAATAATAACAGATAATGTTAAGGGGTGGGTCACATAGAAAGACGTAACCTGATATTTTAGGTAAATTTCACGTTAAATAAGAAAATACAAATTTACACATAGCATATAATTATATTGCTATTTTGGTTAAACCAAATAATTATATTTATTAAGGCTTGGATAAATATATTAACTAAACTTACTTTTAGATGGCCGTTTTTTTTTGTTTTTTTTTTCAGAAAGTAAAATCCATTAAAATATTTTGACCAATAAAAGAAGAAAAAAAGATCATTTTGAAGTAAAAAGTAGACGAAGAATCCAAGAAACTCATCCATCCATACATAGTGGGGAGAACAAATTTAGACCATGAAACCTTAATTTAGAGAAGAAATTCTTTGCCTTGGTGGCATGGGAATCATTCTCCCACAATAATTATTAATTAAATTGCTCGAGAATCATGAGATTTTGTGTTCAGTTTTTGTAAAAATATAAATATAATATGATTTTTCTTTATTTATTTAAGCCTTAACTTATAGAGTTCTTCGGTATCGATGTTGCAGAGAAGGTAACAAATACTCATTAAAATTAGTCAAAGTACGCATAAACTGTGCCGAACATCTTGAAATTAGTCCAAGTATGCATCTATTGACCATTGTACATAAGTTCCTCTAATTGTAGATCTTGAACATATATATATATATATATATGGACATAATTTAAGGGACGACTATGGTAGATATTATGTGTATTGCCCCACACATAATTAAACACATCGATCGTGTGGACAGTTTGTAATGTCCATAAATAAAGTGCCTAAATATATACTTCTAAATGGTACAAAGTTTTTGAGGAAAAAATTATGCTAGACTTAATGTAAAAGAACGGATCAAAGTCTTTGATTCAAAGAGAATGATTGACTGGTTGCGATAAGTGTCTGAAGAGAGGTGCATATAATATCTTAGACAAATTAAATCTCATATTAGATGAGAGATTAAAGTAAAGAGTTTAACAATTACATCATAAGTTCACATGATGCATACGCTGTTACGCACGATGATAGTGTAGTGCAAGAGACAAGTTGTCGTTTGATTTGCTGAATCAAAACGGATAATATGTGTCATTGACTTGGGTCGTAACGAATATTTCGTTAATTTCTACAAAAACAATATATCCAGCATATTCTCACCAAGTGGGGTCTGAGGAGTGTAAATGTATGCAGTTCATATCACTACCTCAGATGTGAGACAGAGAGGTTATTTCCGATCGATCCCGGATCAAAGATAAAACAATCAAGAAAAGGAATAGTAAAAGGACAAGATGTGATAGAAGTTACCAAACCTAACAATACCACAGACAAGATTCACCAAGTAATACAACAAATGATACAACATTCTGATATAATACTAGTACTACAGCTACTAACACGCATAACAAAGTCCTCCTACCTACTAGCACTGACGCACTCGTTTCTACTATTCTTCTATCCTAATCCGCCTCCTCTATAACTTTCTATCATGTCGTCGAGATCCCACTGTTACCATAGTATCAAATTGTGCCAAGTGTTGGACAGTATAATGAAATGGCCAACCCAAGCCAAGATTGTCTCCGGAAATGAAGGAACAAAAAACACTTTCGTTTCTCTTGAATGATGTGTTTCGTTTAACATTGGACATACAGCTGGACGACAACAATAATAAAATAAATGAAGAGCTTCATTTCTTAATTAAGCTGAAAAATAATAAGAAATTTTATTAAAAGTGTTCAAGAATGTTGGTAGATATTTATCTGTATATATAAATGATATTTAACTTGTATTAATAGCTACGAAGAGTGTTCAACTGACTCCCCCAGCTTTAGGTTCGCCCCTGCCAACTAGGTCATGTTCCGATATACTTCCTCCTATAGCTTTATCTAAATGGGATGGGTTCAATGAGTTTAACTGAACAAATTATTTAACGCTCTAAATATTTGTGCAACAATAACATATTCAGTGTAATCCTACAAGTCAGGTTTAGTTAGGATAATATGTACGCAACGTTTACCGCAACAAGATAGGAAGATTTTTTCTGATAGACCCTTCATTCATGTAACACTCTAATTTACTTATAATATACAAAGTTTATTTACAAAAGATCACACTCTTGATCCAATCAATATATGATCAAATAGTTGCACATTTGCAACTATTAGTATTATTTTTTTTAATGCAAATCCTTGTATTTAGATAAAGTTATGTATAATATAGTTCAGGGCTCCAAAAATATTTTAATTTACTTGTACCTAGCTACTATACATTATTGCATCACCTAGCTAGACACTTTACCAATTAATATGACAGTTCACCCTTCACACTCTTCAACACAAGAAAAGTGTAAGTCTCTTTTTTTTCTCTGACATTTCATCACGTATTTAAAATTTAAAGTTTATAAATTATTATAATGATCTCCTGCATATGTTTCGACCTCTTAATTATGATTAAGTAACATATATTCACACTTTAATTTGTGTTAACATGCTACATGAGTAATGTTAAGAGTCTCACGTCGAAAAAGAGATAATTAGTCTTCTTATATGGACTTGCACAATTCTCCCTCGTTAATTAGCATTTGAAGTTGAGTTAGATTCAAGATTCATTCTTTACAAGTAACACCAGAGGTCAATGAGACGTCCATCACTAATAACAAGTGAGTTTTTTGTAAGACATAATACAAGTTTACATGATACACACACTTTTAAGCTCAATGATAACATAGTCCCAAAAAAAGGTAAATTCGTGAGATTTGTTAAGAAAAAACGAATAATACGTGTCATGAACTTTTCATCGTCACAAGGATATTGTTGGTAAATACCTAAGAAAGATTTGGTTGGTTATGAGATTGTTAATGAATCATTTCCAATCATTTGTTCAGAATTTTTAGGTGCATAGATTAATTATAAGGGAAGCATCTTCTTATTACTATATATAATCTCTCATTAATTCATTGCACCAAATTTTTGCTTTGGATTATATGATTCTTCCTTCAGTCAATCAATCATTTTGCAATCTATTTGCTACTTACAATTTGCATCCACATTGTGTTTCAATTTTGACTAGATTTTTTATAACACTATAATAATGAATACTAGTGGAAATGGACCTTTGGATCATCTATGATTTGTTGATAATTTAGTGATTTGTTATTTATTCTTATTTTTAATAATCGTATTTAGTAAAAGGAAAATAATTAAATTGAAATTAGAGGGAATATGACAACAAAAAGAATACTAATAATTGAAATAGGAATATGCATCAACATATTTGTTAATAATATCCATTGCTTTTGTTATTAGTGCTTCCTTGAACTACTAATTTTTGATGCATGCCCTACCAACTAAAGTTCTTTCCAAATTAGAAAAGGCCCACAAGAACATTTTTTTTTTTCAAAGATACTAAAGTTCTTTCCAAATTAGAAAAGGCCCACAAGAAGCTTTTTTTTTTCTAAGATATTATAACTGTCTCTCTTGAGTCGAGTGTTATCGGATATGATCTTCTTTACCTCACAAGATAGGGGTATGATTTGTGTATATTTTATCCATTTCGAACCCACTTTTGGGATCACAATGGGTACATTGTTTTATTATCTTATGATACTAATAAGGTGGGACATAAATGAGTCACCTTTGGTTAAAGGGGCTTTAGTCCAAATGGAGTTCCACAGTGCACGTTGGGAATAATCAGACCCCAAAACGAATATCAGACATCAGGAGAAAATTAAAAACGACAAGGTGGATACGGATCGGACTTACATAAACTTTGTATCCATCGCAATTTATCAACTACTCACAAAAATATCAAACATATTTGATTCGACTTCCAAAGGTAATCCACCCGTCCCTTTTCCACCTATAAAAGGAGAGTTGAAGATAACTTTTCCCTTTGGAAAAACAATAAGTATAATACATTTGCTTCTTCTCTTCAAGTAAAATAAATAGCTTCTAATACTTCAAACTAAACTAATTTAATTTGTAGGAACCTGTCCTCAAACAGAATCATGTGTATCCGAAAAATAGTGAACATGTTAGTGCAATCATGTTACAAATCCAGAGAGAAAATGTAACATCTCACACTAAGTAACTTGCCAAGTAACTCCAAGGGCAATTTCGTCCTTTCATTTTTACCTTAATCCCGAGTGATATAAACTTTTTTATTCATCAGTATCCAAACACTTGTTTTTTCTAAGCTAGACGTTATTTCAGCAGATAGAAGTCCCTTATTTTTTTCATCAGTTACAAGTCACCCTGTCTTTTTCATTTTCACACATTAAAACTCCCCTTTCTCCACCAGTTTCACATACGTAAAATAAATCCCTTTGTTTTCACAGTTTCACGGTGAAAAACTCCTCTTTCTCCTTCAGTTTTACATGACTAAATATCCTCTTTCACTTCTAAAACACTGCTCTCAACAATCTCAAGAGAATTGATTCAAGAAAGCAAGTCGAAACTCCTTCTTTCGATCTCAAGTTCTTTCAACGTTTAGAGGTATGTAGAATCGTTTCTCGCTCATGTTTCTGGAAGTTTTACTGTTCTCCAATTCAAATTACTCTCAAATTATTTTGGTTTAAAGGAAATTCTACAATCTTATCAATGAAATTGAATGGTTTAAACGAGTTGTAGTTGTCACACCCCTTTTTTCCCTCGAGGGATCGAGTCGAAGGGTTTTTCCAATTAAAGTGACGATGTTGAATAGGGATTATTTTATTTACAGAGTCGCCACTTGGAATTGAGTTATGGTGTTCCAAGTCACCTTATTGTATCCCTAATCAAAAGGAAATGACTCTTTGTTGGTTTGCGAGACAGAAGACTGGGTAAGGAATTCTGTTGACCGAAGGGAAGGTGTGAGGCACCCCTCGAGTCCCGTGGTTCTAGCACGGTCGCTTTTATTGACTTATCCTGACTTAAATTATTTTAATAAGTTATGTTAAGGTCTTGAATCGCTCATTTTATTATACCAAAACTTGTGTATTATCTTTATATTAAATAAATCGGTGAAAGTTAATTTTAGAAAAATATTTTTCAAGGTGCATTATTGCATCCTTGACTTTAAAAATGTCTCGAAAAGATGTGTATTCCGCATTCTTAATCGAGACGAAAATATATTAGACGTATTAAAATTTATCTAGTGTTAAAAGGCATTCGTTTTTTTTTTCTTAAAAATTCGAGATCATTTTCCTATTCATATTATCACTCTTTTCGCTCTTTTTTTTTTTTAAAATAATAATAATACTAATAAAATAAATAAATAAAATCTACTAAGCCTTAATTTTGGCTGAGGCTTTGATTCATATCTAATAGAGACTTGTAAGGATTAAATAAGGAGATTCAATTCTTAAATCACCATCTAATCCGAAAGAAATTTATACACAACAAGATTAGCAAACAATCAATTTTATTTAATACACAAAGTATCTTGAACATCCCAAAATCATGATAAATGATAAAAGAAGAAAAAAAAAAAGAAAAAAAAATTGATAAAATGATTGTTACTAACAAGTATAAATAAAATATGTTGAACTCTTTTTGAAACTCCAACTCAGTTATTTCTTTTTAGTACAAACAAAAGAAAAATTCATTAACCAAACCCAACATTTCTAATCTTTTCAACAATTCTTTTTAGTTCCTTCAGTTTTTCTGTTTGTGTATGCAAATACATATAGAAATGTTGTGCATGCATATTGCATGTTATTTTTTTAACCTTTCTTTTTAATCTTTTGCATTCATGCATGATTCACAAGTTCTGTTTTCGACATAACTACATTACTCGCATAACAACCAAATGAAATGTTACATCTTTTAATACTAATAATTTTTTTTTAAAAAAAAAAAAAAAAAAATCTTATTTAAAATTCAAAACTAATCTAATTAACTTTATCTCATAAACAACAAATGAATTCCATATAAAGACATAAAGCATGAACTATATAAAAATAGTAAATTAAACATACTAAATAATATAAAACAACCCTTGAAATAACTTCATTCATATTTCGATTCAAAACAAAACTTATAAAAATAAGTAGTACAGATTTGACAAGAACCTGTTTGATAAATTATATCGAATAAAGAAGTACCGCCACCAAAACTCAAACGAAAATCCGATTTCAACTCAACACTCTTTTCTCCGCATATCTTTTCCTCTAGTTTTTCTTCTTTACTTTTCTCACTGTTTTCACCTTTAAATTTTCTTTTGATTTCTTCTCCCAAACGTCTGTTTCTTTTTTTTTTTTTTTGGTTTCCTCTGTGTATGTGTTTCTGTGTATCCTCCCCCCTTATCCCGTGTGTGTGTTGTCTTCATATAGAAGTTTTCTGTAGTGTGCCTCTGTAGTGTTGTGTTGTGGGTGAATAGTTGTGGGGACATGGGAGGATTTTTAGGAAAATGGGGAATGTGGGGTAGTTTTTAAAGATTCCTTTTTTTTTTTTTTTTTTTTATATATTTTTTTTTTAAAATTATAAAAATAACGAAAAATAATAAATAAATAAATAAATAAACAAGATAATAATAACACATAAAATAATAATAATAATTAATTAATTTTATATTTTAAAAATACAATAAAAGTCTAAAAATAGTCAAAAAATAAATTATATAATTAAGATAGTACAAAAACTACTAACTTATTTATTTAAAAAGAAAAATATTTTATTTTATTATTATTTTTTCCTAATTTTTGTATTATATTTAATTAATTTAAACATAAAATAATAGTCAAAATAATATATGATTAAATATAAATATAAATATTTAATATCAATAAACAAGTTAAAATTTAGGGAGAATCAAAAATCATGTGTCTACATTTTTGCCCCTCTTTGTGTGAAATCTCGAAGAGTTTTCATACAAAGAAGTAGACAAGATATGATTTTTGACTCTCCAATTATTTGAAAGGTAAAAAAAAAAAAAAAAATTAAAATTAAAATTAAAATACAAATATGACCGAGTCCTGTTTTTGGACATCCTACCGATCCCGGGTTATAAGGGAATCAGGTCATGAGTAGTTCAAAAGGTAATTTGGTGAGAGAGAAAGTTAAAGTCGAGTGAAATTCCGTCGAGTTTTCGGTTGACGACTTCTGCTTTTACATTCAACTGACTAATAAAATCAAAAATAAAAAAAAATATAAGTAAAAATTGCAATCTCCAAAATCTTGATTCAAATCTTCATGACTTGAACTTGAAAATTTACCCTATTCTTCAGGCGGGCTCCTGAACTTTCTTTTCTTCACCCTGTTCTTCAGGCGGGCTCCTGGATTTATAATTCTTTACCCTGTTCTTCAGGCGGGTTCCTGACTTGCAACTTCTTCACCCTGTTCTTCAGGCGGGCTCCTGGACTTATAATTTTTTTTTTTTTTTTTTTTTTTCACCCTGTTCTTCAGGCGGGCTCCTGGATTCTCTTTTTCTTCACCCTGTTCTTCAGGCGGGCTCCTGAACTTTCTTTTCTTCACCCTGTTCTTCAGGCGGGTTCCTGACTTGCAACTTCTTCACCCTGTTCTTCAGGCGGGCTCCTGGACTTATAATTTTTTTTTTTTTTTTTTTTTACCCTGTTCTTCAGGCGGGCTCCTGGACTCTCTTTTCTTCACCCTGTTCTTCAGGCGGGCTCCTGAACTTTCTTTTCTTCACCCTGTTCTTCAGGCGGGCTCCTGAGCTTTCTTTTTCTTCACCCTATTCTTCAGGCGGGCTCCTGACTTTCAACTTTTCACCCTATTCTTCAGGCGGGCTCCATTCTTTAGGGGGGGTCTTGAGCATAAAAATAAATTCCCATTCTTCAGGAGGGTCCTTAGCATAAAATGAATTCCCATTCTTCAGGAGGGTCCGGACGTTGTAATCATGCTTCTTGCATTGAATGAAGTGTCAAAATTGCATCCTTTAGCTGAAAATATTATTTCATCTCTGTTCCAAACAAGGAAAAATTGTGAGTTTTAAAACATGTGGTGGTTGGTTTGTGGCATTTGGCTTTTGAAGTGGTCGCTCTCGCACTTGCCATGCTCGACTCCTTTCCAATCCCTGATAATCTTCTTTGAATTGTCATATTTCTGAATCAGAATTCTGACTACTGAGATCCTCGACTCAAATCATATTTCTTACTTTTACTTTGAAATGTTGTCTCTGTAGATCGACCCTTTGTCTTGCTTTGTACCCTTAAAGGAGTTGGTAGTGAGTTTGAAATCTTTTCTGACTCGACCTGATGTGAATTTGACTCAAAAGACAACAAAGATTTTTGTTTGATGACAAAGACACAACAATCAAAAATAAAAATAAAACAAAATAAAAGACAATAGATATCTCCTTTCCAAAACAAAGAGAAAACTTATCTGAATGCGGAAGTCGATTCGGGTGATTATGACATGCATTTTGGAATAAAACAACCAGATCTACCCACACCAATCATTACAACTTTTGTCCACATATTGAGCTCTAAATTAAGCCAATCTTGAATTTGTTCCTTCTTGATAACAATCTTTCTTAAACTAGTGGCACCTCAATGGGTTTTGTCAACGAGTCTATCTCCTTTTGTTCCTGCCTTAGCTCACAGTCGTCTTACGGTGCCCGAAAGGGTTTTCACCAATAAGACTCTCTTTTTTTTTTTTTTTTTTTTTTTAATTTTATTTTATAAACATCCAAAATATGAAATATCATGCACTCATAATATGTTTAGCCTTGACATTCTCAAAGATTAATCCGAAGGTCTTTCTTTGGTTGTAACTTGGCTTTTGGACAGGGTTAGAAAGAAAGGTAGGCATGAGTCTCAAAAATTTATAACATTGGGTGAAACATACAACTTTTGGAATCTATCATTTTAAGAAAAATAAATTTTGCCCCAGTTTCATTTCATTCTGGGCAATTTAAATTTTCTTCTGGTTAGACCGAACCCCGGAGTAGGGCTGCCTACGTATCTTGTCATAGCAAGAATCAGGTCAAACGTAGTTCATGTCACCACCATTTTTTTTTTTTTTTTTTTTTTTTTTTTTTTTGTTCCAAAAGAGGGGTTCGAAGAAAAATAGAGGCCCAAAGGGGTAAGCAAAGATTTATATATTATTCAGATAGCAGAACAAAATGCCTTCGTCATTTCAATCTTTAAAAATATAAGTACAAAACATACATAACATAATTGTACATGAATATCATACATAATATCTTTTAACTGCATCAGCATTGACTGGCATTCCTTCCATTTTTCCTTCTACATCAGTCAGATATAACGCGCCATTAGGCAACACTTTCTTTACTATGAATGACCCATGCCAATTAGGAGAAAATTTGCCTTTGGCCTCAATCTGATGAGGAAGGATGCGTCTTAGTACTAACTGACCAACTTCAAAATGTCTGTGGCGCACCTTTTTATTATATGCTCGTGCCATTCTTTTCTGATATAGTTGTCCGTGACATACTGACGCCAATCTTTTTTCATCAATCAAGCTTAATTGCTCCAAACGAGTCTTGACCCATTGGTCTTCATCAATTTCAGCTTCCACAACTACTCGAAGAGATGGAATCTCAATTTCTGCAGGTATAACTGCTTCAGTTCCATACACTAACAAATAAGGAGTTGCACCAATTGAAGTCCGAACTGTAGTACGATAACCCAACAAAGCAAACGGCAACTTTTCATGCCATTGTCGGGAACCTTGTACCATCTTACGGAGTATTTTCTTTAAGTTCTTGTTGGCAGCTTCTACAGCTCCATTCGCCTTTGGACGATAAGGAGTTGAATTTCGATGCATAATCTTAAATTGCTGGCACACTTCTTGCATCAGATGGCTATTGAGATTCGCGGCATTATCCGTGACAATTATCTTTGGAATGCCGAAACGACAAATGATGTTGGAGTGAATAAAATCAACCACAACTTTCTTGGTCACTGACTTGAAAGTCACTGCTTCTACCCATTTCGTGAAATAATCAATGGCTACCAAGATGAACCTATGTCCATTCGAGGCCTTTGGTTCAATTGGTCCAATTACGTCCATTCCCCAAGCCATAAAAGGCCATGGAGCTGTCATTGTATGCAACTCAGATGGAGGGGAATGTATCAAGTCTCCATGTACCTGGCATTCATGACATTTACGAACGAAATTGATGGAATCTCGCTCCATGGTGAGCCAATAATAACCTGCTCGAAGTATTTTCTTTGCCAAAACATACCCACTCATGTGTGGTCCACAGATCCCAGAATGTACTTCAGTCATGATTTTTGACGCTTCTTTAGCATTTACACACCTCAGAAGTCCCAAATCAGGAGTCCTCTTATACAAGATTCCTCCACTTAAGAAAAATCCACTAGACAAACGTCGAATGGTTCTCTTTTGATTACCATCAGCATGTACAGGATACTTCCCAGTCTGAATATATTCTTTGATATCATAGAACCAAGGCTCCCCATCAAATTCTTCTTCAACCACATTACAATATGCATGTTGATCATGAATCTGTATATGCAAAGGGTCAATATAAGTTTTATCGGGATGTTGAAGCATCGAAGATAAAGTCGCCAAAGCATCAGCAATCTCATTATGAGCTCTGGAAATGTGTTTGAACTTTACTAATACAAATCGTTGACAAAGATCTTGCAAACAACTTCTATATGGTAGAAGTTTCGAATCACGAGTCTCCCAATCTCCTTGGATTTGGTGGACTAATAAATCTGAATCTCCTAATACCAACAATTCTTGGACCCCCATGTCAATGGCTAATCTCAAACCTAGAATGCAAGCTTCGTATTCTGCCATATTATTGGTACAGTAGAATCGAAGTTGGGCTGTTATGGGATAATATTGTCCTGATTCAGAAATAAGAACCGCTCCTATCCCCACTCCTTTCATATTAGCAGCTCCATCAAAGAACAACTTCCAGCCTGAATGACAATCTTCTGAAACAAACTCATTAGCATACAATACCTCTTCATCTGGAAAATAAGTCTTCAATGGCTCATACTCCTCATCAATAGGATTTTCAGCCAAATGATCCGCCAAGGCTTGAGCTTTCATTGCAGTTCGTGTCACATAAACAATATCAAACTCTGTAAGCAACATCTGCCATTTCGCGAGTCTGCCTGTGGGCATAGGCTTCTGAAAGATGTACTTTAAAGGATCCATACGAGAGATGAGGTAAGTAGTATAAGATGACAAGTAATGTTTCAGCTTTTGGGCTACCCAAGTTAAGGCGCAGCACGTTTTCTCAAGAAGAGTGTACTTAGCCTCATAAGTGGTAAACTTTTTGCTGAGGTAGTAGATGGCTTGTTCTTTTCTTCCTGTGACATCATGTTGACCCAATACACAGCCAAAAGAATTATCTAAAACAGACATGTACAATATCAAGGGTCGGCCTGGCTCTGGAGGAACCAAAATAGGCGGATTCGACAAGTGTCTCTTAATTCTGTCAAATGCCTCTTGACATTCTTCGGTCCATTCAACTTTAACATTCTTCTTCAACAACTTGAATATTGGCTCACAAGTTGTCGTAAGCTGAGCAATGAATCTACTAATATAATTCAACCTTCCAAGTAAACTCATCACCTCCGTTTTATTTTTCGGTGGAGGTAAATCTTGGATAGCTTTTATTTTTGAAGGATCTAACTCAATGCCACGTCGACTAACTATAAAACCCAAAAGTTTCCCTGACGGAACTCCAAATACACATTTTGCTGGATTAAGTTTGAGATCATACCTCCGAAGCCTTTCAAAGAATTTTGTCAAATCTTTGATATGATCAGATTGCTCTCTCGACTTAATGATCACATCATCCACATAAACTTCAATTTCTTTGTGCATCATGTCGTGAAACATTGTAGTCATTGCCCTCATGTAAGTTGCCCCAGCATTCTTTAATCCAAAAGGCATAACTCTATAACAATATGTTCCCCATGGAGTAATAAATGATGTCTTTTCCGCATCTTCTGGATCCATAATGATCTGGTGATACCCCGCATAACAATCCACAAAAGAAGCAAGATCATGTTTGGCACAATTGTCCAATAAAATATGAATATTGGGAAGTGGAAAATTATCTTTCGGACTTGCTTTGTTTAAATCGCGATAATCAACACACATCCGAACTTTACCGTCCTTCTTTGGAACAGGGACAATATTTGCCAACCAAGTAGGATACTGGGCCACTCGAATGACTTTATCCTCAAGTTGCTTCGTGATTTCCTCTTTAATTTTTACACTCATGTCCGTTTTGAACTTTCTTAGCTTCTGCTTGACAGGAGGAGAAGCAGGATCAATTGGCAACTTGTGAACTACCAAATCAGTGCTTAAACCGGGCATATCATCATAAGACCACGCAAAGACATCTTTATATTCATGCAACGCTTCAATTATAGCTTTCTTTTGTTGTGGTTGCACATGTACACTTATCTTAGTCTCCCTAATATTTTCATGATCTCCCAGATTGATCACCTCAGTTTCTTCCAAATTGGGATTTGTCTTATTCTCAAACTGTTTGAAATCTTTGTTTATATCTTCAAATGCTTCTTCTTCCTCGTATTCAACCTCCTTATTCATTATTTCAAAATTAGATTGGTTTTTTAACTCTGGTGAACAATTCTTCATGCATGTCTTATCATTAGAATCGGCATAGAAAGAACAAGACTCTTTTATAATAGGGAGAGGAGTGGCCTCCCAATTGTTAAGCTGGACATCAGGGCCGACAAACTGCACATCTGCATCACTGGTACCTTCCCCAATTTCAACCATATCTGCTTCAATGAACATATTCCGAAAAAGATCAATCAACTCTGTATCATCATCATTCATTGATTTTGCATCTGGTAACTTGGAGGATCCAACAACACTGAATTTTATAAAAGACTCATGAAGTGGCGGTATCGGCTTGGTAAGTGACCATGACTCTTTCTTACGCTTTTTGGCCTTCTTTATATCTTCAGCAGTAGGCTCGTATCCCAAACCAAAAGTACCAAAGTTCTCATAGAGGTTTACCGGATGAACTATGCCTTGCAAAAACATCCCTAGACCTTTTCCTGGTTCAAAACCATGCTTCAACATTTCATTCACTACCATAACAGATGCAGAGGACAATTGTGGTCTTGCGATGAGATTCCCCTCGAGGATATGTTCAACAGCCACTACCTCAGAAGCTTGATGAATTAACACATTGGCAGTATTTGTTTCGATGGAAGAAACAGAGTAGTCTTTATACATTGATAAGTCTCCTTCACCATGAACTACTATCTCTTGCCTGTCATATTCGAATTTGACCATTTGATGCAACGTTGATGCGACTGCTTTAGCCCTATGAATCCATGGCCTTCCCAATAACATGTTATATGAAGCATCAAGGTTCAGTACTTGAAAATCCATAGCAAAATCCACAGGCCCAATTGTCAACATAAGTTCTATTTCACCAATGGCATCAGTTTTTGATCCGTCAAAACCTTTGACGCACACATTGTTAGGTCGGATTCTTTCCACATTAACATTCAACTTTTGTAAAGTTGACATGGGACAAATGTTAGCGCCTGATCCTCCATCAATTAACACTCGAGTGATGATGGAATGTTCGCATTTCACAGAAATGTACAGACCTTTGTTACGCTCCGTACCTTCTATAGGCAGTTCATCATCTGAAAAAGTAATTTTATTTGCTTCAACGATCCTTCCAACAACTTTTTCCAGCTGATTTACTCTAATCTCGCTAGGAACACATGCTTCATTAAGAATCTTCATTACAGCCTTGCGGTGTTCTTCTGAATGTATCAATAAGGACAACAAAGAAATCTGTGCTGGTGTCTTCTTCAACTGTTCTATAACAGAATATTCTGGCAATTTCATTTTCTTTAAGAATTCTTCAGCTTCTTCATCAGTGACAGGCTTCTTGACTGTCATTCGTTCTTCACCGCCTTGTTTATTCTTTCTTAACTCTACGGGAACATAACATCTTCCAGATCGAGTTAATCCTCCTACTTCATCTACATCTTCAATCACTTCTTTCCCCTCGTGCATCACCACAACGCGATCATAATTCCAAGGGACTGCCTTGGTATCAACCATAGGCAGCTGTGACACTGGTTTAATAACAATAGGAACTACAGGAGCTCCTTTTATGATTAAAAGAGGCTTATTGGATCTTTCGGGAATAATGAGTTTCGGCTTTATTTGACTTGACCCAATATTTTCAGAAATCTCTTTCCCCATCACCAAGGGATCATTCGATGATTCGGGTTTTGCTATCACCACCTCCGCTTCTGCAGGCTTTTCTTTCGTTAAATCTACAGCATTTGCTGATTTTTCCGAATCAGTTTTAATTTTAATGATTGGCTTAAAGGGAATCGTAGCATCTTCACCACTGAGTAACACATCGAGCATGTTTGTTTCATTATGATCTGGCAGCGGATTTTGATTGACATTTGGAGTGCCTGTACTTTCTACCATAATCTGTTGGGTGTCAATCAACTCTTGAATGGCTCTTTTCAGATACCAACATTTCTCTGTATCGTGCCCTGGGGCATCAGAACAGTATTCACATCTTCTAGAATAGTCCAAATTCTTCGGAGGAGGATTCGGGATCCTTCTCTCAATTGGGTTTAGAACATTCATTTTTCTCAGTCTATGAAATAAACTGGTGTAAGATATTCCAATAGGAGTGAAATTATCTTTTACCATGTTATCCCTTTTGAATTCTGCTCTAGGCCAAAAATTAGACCTCGGAGGACCTCTGTGAACTTGCGGGGCCATTGGATGATTTTGGATTGCTGGGGTACGCCACTGCGGGTAAGAAGGACCTCGAGCATATAGTTGTGTATTGTAAATAGGATATTGGGAGATGGAACAAAATATAATGGATTCTGCTCGTATGGTTGACGCGCACCTCTCCAATTTTGTCGAGGACCTGCCATGACAGTTGCTACGTCCTCTTTTCTTTTCTTTCCCCCAAAACTTCCTGTACCACTTTGAATTGCTTGTGTTGTTGCTTTCAAAGCAGCCTGGCTGATGATCTTTCCTGATTTGATTCCGTTTTCTACCATCTCTCCAACTTTGATAACTTCTGCAAATGTGCTTCCGATAGTAGAAAGCAAATGATAAAAATAATCAGGTTCTTGTGCTTGCAGAAAAATATCAATCATTTCAGATTCTTTTATCGATGGTCTAACTCTTGAAGCCTGCTCTCTCCATCTGACGGCATATTCTCGAAAACTTTCAGTCATCTTTTTTCGCATGTTGGCAAGCGTAGTGCGATCTGGAACTATCTCAATGTTATACTGAAATTGTTGAACAAAATCTCGAGCCATGTCGTCCCACACATGCCAACGGGAAATGTCTTGGTCAATGAACCATTCAGAAGCTATCCCTGTAAGGCTTTCTCCAAAGTACGCCATCAATAATTCTTCTTTTCCTCCTGCTCCCCTTAATTGATTGCAAAACTTTTTCAAATGAGCTACAGGATCGCCATGTCCTTCATATTTGTCAAATTTTGGCATTTTGAACCCTATCGGCAAATGGACATCGGGAAACATACATAAATCCTTGTACGAAACACTTTTTGGTCCACCTACTCCTTGCATATTTCTCATACTTTGCTCCAGGCTTCTCACTTTTCTAACCATCTCCTCCTGTTCCTCATTCTTAGCACTCCTCTCAATCACAATAGGAGTGTCACGTTGATGAACATGATAATGTGGATTCTGTGATTTGAAAGTCATTTCAGGAGGATATAACATATCATGATTTGGTTTTCCCATATTCTTTGGTATTGTCGGTTGAATTCCCGCAGTAGCTGGCGCTACAGAAGTAAAAAGTGGGTTATTTGCGACAGATGGATTTGGTGGGCGCATGGTAGAAGTACCAGCAACTCCAGACATAGTAGCGAATGGGCCAAACCCTGGTGGGTAAAATGGATCACTAGTTTGAGCTGGGTCTGAATTTGGATCATTTGAAGCTGACAGTCCAGGGATTGAAGAAGGCGGGGCTTGTCCATTCAACCAAGCTTTGTACATTTCCGCCATCTGTTGTTTTAATGACTTTATTTCTTCCATTGATGCTACTTCCTGCAAAGTCAACTGATTCTGCTCTTCTTCACTATCAGACTCTATATCTTCTCTGCGAGTCATTCTTCTTTTACCCTTGTATCTGGTATTATACGGATGTGATGCCAGTTTAAACCACAAACCAACCACCAATTATTTTATCTTTCTGTAATCAAGCAACAAACAGGTGAGTGTTATATATTTAACACATTATAATGCCACATTATATGTCATGTTACTATATGCATTTCCCAACCTATCATGGAAGCTTTGTGTTTCAGCCCGGCTTTTCTAGGCATATTTTCAAAAGTTATGATCGAACCCTTTGGAGGGTTGCCTACGTATCATGTTAGGACATGAATCAGATCTTGCGTAGTTCGGGTGTAATTTAATTTTTTTTTTTTTTTTTTTTTTATTGAAGAAAATAAATAAAGTGAAGTAAAACATATGTAATATATATAGAAATAAACGTTCAACTTCATTACATTCTTCGATAAAATAACTGACCCAACTCCTAAAATAAAACCTACTAACTGACATCTGAAAACTAAAAGACATAATATCTAAACAAGAAAGAAAATTTTAAAACTGAAAATGAAAAAACTATGACAAAGAAAACAACGATCCTTTCAAGGAGATTTCGATTTAATATGTCCTCCCAAACTCAGATATATGTCCTCCAATGAGGTAGTGAGTCGCTGTGCGAAAGCAGGTACTTGTGCCAAAAAATCCTCACGATCCAGCTGCTGATAATCTAAGCCCGTTCTGGCAGTATCCTGTGCTACACGGTGGACCTTCCCTCGAAGAGAACTGAAAGCCTGATCCTATTCCTGAGCCTGTTGATCTCGGAAATCAACCATCTCTCTTGCACGTTGTTCACGAGTGGAAACAACCTCCAACTGTTCTCGCAATATTCCTCTTTCACGAATCCATTGAGATCTCTCTCGATCCAATTCTTCTTGCATATTCTTTTCAACTTCTTGAAGTTGTTGTCGGCGAGATGCGGCAAGTTCTGCAACGTGTGACCCTCTAGCGGTAGCAAACTTGATTTGTCCCCGAAGTGCAACCTCAATAGCTGCTGATTTAGCTTTCTCTTCAGAGAATTCCCTTTGTTGTTCGTCTATTTTTGCCCTGGCATGCTGCAATTCTTCTCTCAGAACTTGGTTGGCTTCATGATGTTCTCGCATGGCTTTTTCAATTCCTATCCTGATTGCAACTTCCTGATCTATAGGTCCTTTAACCGATTTTTCTGGTCTGACTGGAGGACTCGACTGTTCTTCAAACCATTCCCGATAATCTGGGTGCACTTCTCCTTTCTCACGCTCTATGACCATCGTTTCGATTCCCATAATACGGCGACCCTCCCAAATCTGCTGGGCCAAATCTTCTGGAAGTGAAATCTCTGGTCTGACCTCAAATACGAACTCAGCCATGTCTTTCGTTACGGGAATTATTTGACGTCTGCCTAGCTGACGTAGAACTCTCAATGGAACATACGGTTGAACACCTCTAATACCCATTAATAACAAGAACGGACGGATGACAGAACTATACATGACTTGCCTCCAAGGGAACCAATGGAGATTCCAAGTGATTTTATCTGTTGTCAAAGAACGAAAAAGTTTAACCCAATCTCCAATTTCTTCTGGACATTTATATTTCTCTATCCTTTCCTCGTAATCATTGATTCGATTGAATCGCTTGGGATTGAACCTTGTCAGTGTAGGACGTTGATAAAGATGCTCTACAATCCACATCTGTAACAAGATATTACATCCCTCGAAAAAACTTTTTCCTTTCTGACAAACAGTCAGAGCACGGTAAATATCAGCCAGGATCATTGGTATCATGGTGTAATCTTTCTTAATCAGTATCTGTACCACTCCCGCTAAACGAATATTAATTTTTTCTTCTCTTCTTGGGAAGACCATAGCGCCCAAAAAGGCTACCATGAATGCAAATCGTCTGTGAACTTTCCAGGTCTCAAAACTTCCCTTATTACAAAGTTCTTTACCGTACTTCTGAAACCCCTCTTGCCTTCCGTATCTGTCATACAAAAACTGCAAGGAAACCCAACCTTTTTTCATTGATTCTTCTTTTGTGTTCTTTATGTTCATGAGCTTGCAAAATTTGTTTATCGAAATAAGTCTTGGGGCTATAAGTTTCTTCCGATGCATATCACCATATCCAACATAGCCTGCTATCTCTTCTAAAGTAGGTGTCAACTCAAAATCTGAAAAGCGGAATACATTATTCTTCGGGTCCCAGAAATTCAGTAATGCATCAATCACCTCCCTATTAGGGTTGATTCTCATGATACTCGTCAAAAAGCCCAAATACTTATGTATCTCGTCATAATCGAAAGTATCCATTGCATTCCACCATAACCAAAGTTGCAGAGGGGTACAATCCACAACCTGAAGGGGTACACTTCCATCTCTCTTTCTCTTTGAACGCTTTCCACGAACAGGGGGAGACATTTTATACCTATTGAAAGGGACATAAAATTAATAAATATCTAGACTTAGACAAAACTTAATTTATTAATTTTGAAAAGAATTTATAACTTAACTTGTAAAACCTAGTGCGACCATTATTTAAACTTAGTTGCAAAGAACAATTTTATCAAAAATTGAAACGAGAGAAACAAGATTGGTAACTAAATTTTTTTTTTATTATTATTATTTTTTATTTAAATTGACCCTATCAAAAATTTTGCTATAACAGACTTCTAGACAATTTTATCTATATGTTTGAAGACAATATTCCCTAAGTAAAAATAAAATAAAAGGACTCAGAAATAAAGAAGAATAGAATGACCGTTTTATGTATGAAGTTGTATAAAATTTTTAGTCTCATGACCCTAAAGGTTTAGGACTTGTTAAAATTAATATATATATATATATATATATATATATATATATATATATATATATATATATATATATATATATATATATATTTGTAAAAACTTAGCCTCATGATCCCTAAAGATTCCAGGCTAATAAAATATATTTTTATTTTATTGTTATTATTATTATAATTATTATTATTATTATTATTATTTTTTATTATTTTTTATTATTATTATTATTATTTTTTTTTTTATTTTTTTTTTTTTTTTTTTTTGTAAAATCTTAGCCTCATGATCCCTAAAGATTCTGGGCTGTTTAAAAATATATATAAAAATTGGACTTGAGAATCGGAAAAATAATTATGAAAGTAATCATATTTTCAAAATATTCCCCAATAAATGTATGAATAATTTTTCAAAAGATAGGGTCGTATCCTGGGAAGGACTTCCTACGTATCCCACTAAAGTGTGAGAATCAGACCCTCGTAGTTCATAAAAACCGTAAAACTATGTTACTAAAAATTTTCTATTTATTTATTATTATTATTATTATTATTTTTTTTTTTTTTTATTTTTTTTTTTAATAAAAATAAAAATTTTCTTTCAAAAATGATTCACTAAATGTGACGATAATTTAATCTCTTGCATTTCAATGTTGCCTAAAAGCCGGTCAACACACAAATAGCCTTCCAAACAAATATCAAAGAGCACATAAGATGCACATGTTGGTCTTTATTAAGTAGGTGACCTGTCCTAGACAGACCCGGCCCCTGTGCCGAGTCTCGCTAAGTCGAATGCATATGATGCAAATAAAGCGGTACCTAATAGGGATAACCAGATTCTGAGTTTTCAGTTCCTCTAAGTTAAATCCTAATAGGGATAAGTGTCTAGACTGGCTTACTCGAGCGGACACTCGAGCCGGGGAGGGACAACTTGGTCGGTAGCAGGGCAACACCGCCTTCGTTGTCGATCCGAACCCCGCCTAACATGTGTGACTATATCCTTCACCAGGTGCCTTGACACTCCGGTTATCTCAAAAAGAAGGTGGGATGCATATGCTGCATTCCCTCTATCCTATTTCAGAGACTCAGAGGGGGTAAGCGAGAGAAGACAATTTATAATACAATTCAAATAATATCAAAGCAATAAATGAGCGACAAGTAGCACATAAGACCAATAAACGCATTATAAAATAATTAAAGCAAGTAAAGTCAATATCCAAGCTCGAATTCTTATTTAGGTCCCCAGCAGAGTCGCCAGAGATGTCACACCCCTTTTTTCCCTCGAGGGATCGAGTCGAAGGGTTTTTCCAATTAAAGTGACGATGTTGAATAGGGATTATTTTATTTACAGAGTCGCCACTTGGAATTGAGTTATGGTGTTCCAAGTCACCTTATTGTATCCCTAATCAAAAGGAAATGACTCTTTGTTGGTTTGCGAGACAGAAGACTGGGTAAGGAATTCTGTTGACCGAAGGGAAGGTGTGAGGCACTCCTCGAGTCCCGTGGTTCTAGCACGGTCGCTTTTATTGACTTATCCTGACTTAAATTATTTTAATAAGTTATGTTAAGGTCTTGAATCGCTCATTTTATTATACCAAAACTTGTGTATTATCTTTATATTAAATAAATCGGTGAAAGTTAATTTTAGAAAAATATTTTTCAAGGTGCATTATTTCATCCTTGACTTTAAAAATGTCTCGAAAAGATGTGTATGCCGCATTCTTAATCGAGACGAAAATATATTAGACGTATTAAAATTTATCTAGTGTTAAAAGGCATTCGTTTTTTTTTTCTTAAAAATTCGAGATCATTTTCCTATTCATATTATCACTCTTTTCGCTCTTTTTTTTTTTTAAATAATAATAATACTAATAAAATAAATAAATAAAATCTACTAAGCCTTAATTTTGGCTGAGGCTTTGATTCATATCTAATAGAGACTTGTAAGGATTAAATAAGGAGATTCAATTCTTAAATCACCATCTAATCCGAAAGAAATTTATACACAACAAGATTAGCAAACAATCAATTTTATTTAATACACAAAGTATCTTGAACATCCCAAAATCATGATAAATGATAAAAGAAGAAAAAAAAAAAAGAAAAAAAAATTGATAAAATGATTGTTACTAACAAGTATAAATAAAATATGTTGAACTCTTTTTGAAACTCCAACTCAGTTATTTCTTTTTAGTACAAACAAAAGAAAAATTCATTAACCAAACCCAACATTTCTAATCTTTTCAACAATTCTTTTTAGTTCCTTCAGTTTTTCTGTTTGTGTATGCAAATACATATAGAAATGTTGTGCATGCATATTGCATGTTATTTTTTTAACCTTTCTTTTTAATCTTTTGCATTCATGCATGATTCACAAGTTCTGTTTTCGACATAACTACATTACTCGCATAACAACCAAATGAAATGTTACATCTTTTAATACTAATAATTTTTTTTAAAAAAAAAAAAAAAAAAATCTTATTTAAAATTCAAAACTAATCTAATTAACTTTATCTCATAAACAACAAATGAATTTCATATAAAGACATAAAGCATGAACTATATAAAAATAGTAAATTAAACATACTAAATAATATAAAACAACCCTTGAAATAACTTCATTCATATTTCGATTCAAAACAAAACTTATAAAAATAAGTAGTACAGATTTGACAAGAACCTGTTTGATAAATTATATCGAATAAAGAAGTACCGCCACCAAAACTCAAACGAAAATCCGATTTCAACTCAACACTCTTTTCTCCGCATATCTTTTCCTCTAGTTTTTCTTCTTTACTTTTCTCACTGTTTTCACCTTTAAATTTTCTTTTGATTTCTTCTCCCAAACGTCCGTTTCTTTTTTTTTTTTTTTGGTTTCCTCTGTGTATGTGTTTCTGTGTATCCTCCCCCCTTATCCCGTGTGTGTGTTGTCTTCATATAGAAGTTTTCTGTAGTGTGCCTCTGTAGTGTTGTGTTGTGGGTGAATAGTTGTGGGGACATGGGAGGATTTTTAGGAAAATGGGGAATGTGGGGTAGTTTTTAAAGATTCCTTTTTTTTTTTTTTTTTTTTTTATATATATTTTTTTAAAATTATAAAAATAACGAAAAATAATAAATAAATAAATAAATAAACAAGATAATAATAACACATAAAATAATAATAATAATTAATTAATTTTATATTTTAAAAATACAATAAAAGTCTAAAAATAGTCAAAAAATAAATTATATAATTAAGATAGTACAAAAACTACTAACTTATTTATTTAAAAAGAAAAATATTTTATTTTATTATTATTTTTTCCTAATTTTTGTATTATATTTAATTAATTTAAACATAAAATAATAGTCAAAATAATATATGATTAAATATAAATATAAATATTTAATATCAATAAACAAGTTAAAATTTAGGGAGAATCAAAAATCATGTGTCTACAGTAGTGATGTGTAAAGACAACTCTCTGTTTCATGTTTTTTTTTGAATTTTTTGAATTCTAATGTCCGTCGTGATTTGATGTGTGAATCCTAAATCTTTTTTGGCAACAACTATGATAGGCTACAATTGCAAAGTTAAGTGATTACACCTAGAGATTACCCCATTCTTTAAAAGAAGTGAGCCCTCAACAAAGAGAACTAATTACATAATCTGCTGATCAAAGACAACATCTCCAAATTCTTTTTGAACTTCTAAGCATATATACTCTTTCTTTGACTTTATTTTGTATTTGTTTAGAGATGGTATCTACGTATATAACATGGTTTCTGTACACTGTCCACTTTTGAGCAGTACATATTTAATACATCAGCGCCTCAGCCTTGTAGTTGCAACATGCTTCTTTACTTTTTTCAGGTGCATAATTACAAAACAAGAACCAACGCAGACTACTAGTTCTCTCACTGCAACGTTCAGACAACATCACTAATTCCAATCTATCCTGCTCTATTGTTAAATAAATGTATTAGACAGTAAGTAAGAGCAACATCCCCTTCAAGGTACTCCATCTAAGTTGTGCAAGGCAGCCTACCATTTTCCCCTTCTCTGTCTCTATAAACATGAGCTTTAATTTCTCGGAAGACTTTGTCACAATGAAAATGACCAGCATGAAAATTGATTGCACCTCTATCGGATTTATTCTTAGTCTAGAAGCATGTCCATTAGAATTTGTCTTATCAGCTTTCCACATTTACATGTACCCCAAACCAGGTCAATATTCTTCTCCACATATCCCTTGTAACATAACAACGCAAAAAGAAAGAAAGAACTAATGATAAAAAACTTTAATACCTATGCCACAAAATACACAAGCAAGTGGCACATTTATCCAAAATCCCTGAAGTCTCTCCATTGTAGCTAGTCTTTTCCATGTTGTCAACCAAACAATCAAGTGTTACATTTGTTTTGTAATCTTTAAATTAAATTTCTTGGAGTTCTTCTTAATCTTAAAGATATAAAATTTTAATTAATTTTGATAAGACATTGTAAATGGGAACTCCAACTTTTAAATATTTACTCCAAACCTCAACTACAACACTTCAATTTGTTCATTAGTTTCATTAAGTGCGGTGGAAGCCATGACATGATATATTGTATAATGTAACATCACTTTAATATTCATGACACTCCAAAAGAATGCTTAATAACTATAATCATTCATGAGGTATGATTCCAAAGAGGTTGATTTTCCAAGCATGAGTCCTAAAGGACAAATTCATGATCAGTGGCCTAAAATGGCAAACATATGAACATGAGCCTAAATTGGCTAAACTATAAATATGAGTCTAACTAGGCAAATATTTTGATCAAGAACTAAGAAGATAAACACATAACATTATGAGCTTAAAAGAGTTAGTTAGTTGACCGTGAAGGCATAGGTTTAAACAATAAATGTCCGAAACTATGTTTTCCCATATAGGATAGAGATTATTTCACAAGTCGGATAACTCTTTATTTCATGGGTCCCAAAAAGGGGATAACCATGGATACTTTCTAGCAAATTATGTTATGTCATGTCCTATACCCGTCAATGTATAGCCCACGATTTTAGGGGAAGGCCCGGGGTCCGTGGGTGATTTTATCCAAAAATTAACCTGGCTGTCGTAGGCAGGCTGGGGAGCGTCCTAGTGTGGGCCATTGTGCTTTTTTGGGTGGTCAAACAGGTGAAACATCGCGAACGGAATATTTTTGGGCCAATTCGGTGTGCTATAGCCCACAATTTTTTAGGGGGGCCCAGGGTCCGGGTGTGATTTTTGCTGAAAATTGACCTAACTACCCTAAGCAGGCTGGTCAGCGTCCTAGTATGGGCAGTTGTGCTTTATTGGCGGTTTGGGTGGTCAACCGAGCGAAACGGCATGAACGAGGCATTGTTGGGCCAATTTGGTATGCTATTGTCCATGATTTTCGGGGTGGGCCTGGGGTAAGGACATAATTTAGCCGAAAATCGACCTGGTTGCCCCAGGCAAGGTGTGGAGCATCCTCCTGTTGGCCATTGTGGGTTTTTAGGGGGTGTGGGTGGTCAAACAGGCGAAACAGCGTGAACGGAGCATTTTCGAACCAATTCGGTGTGCATAGCCCACGATTTATGGGGTGGGCCTAGGGTTCGGGCATGATTTTTGTCCAAAATTGACTTGGCTGCCCCAGGCAGGCTGGGGCGTGTCCTAGTGTGGCAATTGTGGGTTTTTAGGCAGTTTGGGTGGTCAAACAGACGAAATGGCATGAACGGGGCATTTTTGGGCCAATTTGGTGTGCTATAGACTACAATTTTTGGGGTGGGCTTGGGGTTCGGGCGTGAATTTTGTCGAAAATCGATCTGGCTGCCCCAGATAGGCTGGGGAGCGTCTTAGTATGGGCCATTATATTTTTTTGGGCGGTTTGGGTGGTCAAACGGGCAAAACAATGAGAACGAGGCATTTTTTGGCTAATTCGTTGTGCTATAGCCCATGGTTTTTGGGGTGGGCGGGGTCCGGGTGTGATTTTTGTTGAAAATTGATCTGGCTACCCCTGGCAGGCTGGGGAGCATCCTAGTGTGGACCATTGTGTTTCTTTTGGCGATTTAGGTGATCAAACGGTCAAAATAGCGTGAATAGGGCATTTTCGAGCCAATTTGATGTACTATAAGCCTACGGTTTTCGAGTTGGCTCGGGGTTCGGGCGTTATTTTTTTCAAAAATCGACCTAGCTTCCCTAGGCAGGCTTGGGAGCATCCTAGTATGGGACATTGTGGTTTTTTGGGCGGTTTGGGTGGTCAAACAGGCGAAACGGGGTATTTTTGGGCTAATTTGGTGTGCTATAGCCCACGGTTTTTGGGGTGGGCCCGGGGTCCGGATGTGAGTTTTGCCAAAAATTAACTAGGCTGCCATAGACAGGTTGGGGAGCGTCCTAGTGTGGCCATTGTGATTTTTTGGGCGGTTTGGGTGGTCAAATAGGCGAAACAGTTCGAACGGAGCATTTTTGGGCTAATTTAGTGATCTATAGCTCACGGTTTTTGGGGTGGGCCGAGGGTCCGGACGTGATTTTTGCTAAAAATTGACCTGGCTGCCCCAGACAGGCTGGAGAGCATCTTAGTGTTGGCCATTCTGGTTTTTTAGCTGGTTTGGGTGGTCAAATGGGCGAAACAGTGTGAACGAGGTACTTTTGGGCCAATTCGGTGTGCTATAGCCCATAGTTTCCGAGGAGGCCCGGGGTCTGGTCGTGATTTTTGTCGAAACTCGACCTGGTTTCCCTAGGTAGGATGGGAAACATCCTAGAGTGGGTCATTGTGGTTTTTTGGGCGGTTTGGGTGGTCAAACGAGCGAAACGGCGTTAACGGGGCATTTTCGATCCAATTTGATGTGCTATAGCTCATGGTTTTTTTGGTGGACCTAGGGTCCGGGCGTGATTTTTATGCAAAATCGACCTGGCTATCCCGGGAAGGTAGGGGAGAATCCTAGGGTGGGTCATTGTGCTTTTTTGGGCAGTTTGGGTGGCCAAACATGCAAAATGGCATGAACGAGGCATTTTTTAAGTCAATTCGGTATCCTATAAGCCCACAGTTTTCGGGGTGAGTTCGGGGTCCTAGCATAATTTTTGCCAAAAATTAACCTGGCTGGGGAGCATCCTAGTGTGGGACATTGTGAATTTTTGGGCGATTTGGGTGGTCAAGTGGGAGAAACGGCGCAACCAGGGCATTTTTGGGCCAATTTGGAGTGCTATAGCCCACGGTTTTCAAGGTAGGCTCGGGGCTCGGGCGTGAGTTTTGCTGAAAATCGACTTGGCTGCTCCAGGCAGGCTGGGGAACGTTCTAGAGTGGGCCATTATGGTTTTTTGGGCGGTATTGGTGATCAAACGGGCAAAACGGCACGAACGGGCATTTTTGGGCCAATTTGGTATGCTATAACCCACAATTTTTGAGTTGGGCCTAGGGTCCAGGCATGATTTTTGTTAAAAATCGACCTTGCTTCCCCAGGTAGGCTGGGGAGCGTCCTAGTATGGGCCATTGTGGTTTTTTAGATGATTTGTGCGGTCAAATGGGCGAAACGACGCGAACGGAGCATTTTCAGTCAATTTGGTGTGGAATAGCCCACGATTTTTGGGGTGGGATCGGGGTTCGGGAGTGATTTTTGCCAAAAATCAACCTGGCTGCCCCAAGAAGGTTGGGGAGCATCCTAGTGTGGGCCATTATGATTTTTTATGCGGTTTGGGTGGTCAAACGAGCAAAACGGCGAGAACGGAGCATTTTTGGGCCAATTCGGTGTGCTATAGCCCACGGTTTTCGAGATTGGCCCGAGCTCCGAACGTGATTTTTGTCAAAAATCAACCTGGCTTCCCCAGGCAGGATGAAGAACATCCTAGTATGGGCCATTGTGATTTTTTGGGCGGTTTGAGTGGTCAAACGGGTGAAACGGCGTGAACGGGGTGTTTTCAGGCTATTCGGCGTGCTATAGCCCACGGTTTTTGAGGTGGGCTCGGGGTCGTGATTTTTGTCAAAAATTGACCTGGCTGCCCCAGGCAAGATGAAAAGCATCCCAGTGTGGGCCATTGTGGTTTTTTGTGCAGTTTGGATGGTCAAGCGAGCGAAACGGTACGAACGGGACATTTTCAGGCCAATTCTGTGTGCTATAGCCTACGATTTTTGAGGTGGGTCCGGGGTTCGAACGTGATTTTTTTTCGAAAATTGACCTGGCTGCCCCAGGCAGGTTGGGAAATGTCCTAGTGTGGGCCATTATGGTTTTTGGGCAGTTCGTGTGGTCCAACGGGCAAAACGGCTTGAACGTGGCATTTTTTGGCCGACTCGGTGTGCTACAACCCATGGTTTTTGGGGTGAACCCGGGGTCGCGCTCGTGATTTTTTTTGAAAATCAACCTTGTTGCCCCAGGCAGGTTGTGGAGCATCCTAGTGTGGGCCATTGTGTTTTTTTAGGTAGTTTGGGTGGTCAAACGAGCAAAACGGGGCAATTTTCGGATAATTCGATGTGTATAGCCCACTATTTTTGGTGTGGGCCCGTTGTCCGAGCGTGATTTTTATCAAAAATAACCCTGGTTGCCCTAGGCAGGCTGAGAAACGTCCAAGTATGGGCCATTAAGGTTTTTTGGGCGGTTTGGGAGGTCAATCGGGCAAAACGGCGTGAACGGGGCATTTTAGGGCCAATTTGGTGTGCTCTAGCCCATGGTTTTTGGGGTGGACCTAAATTTCAGGCGTGATTTTTGTCAAAAATCGACCTGGATTCCCCGGGCAGGCTAGGAAGCATCTTCAGGTGGGCCATTGTGTTTTTTTGGGTTGTTTGGGCGGTCAAACTGGCGAAATGGCATGAACGAGACATTTTTCGGGCCAATTCGATTTGCTATAGCCCACGATTTTCGGGGTGAGCTCGGGTCCAGGCATGATTTTTGCCAAAAATTGAATCGGCTGCCCTAGGCAGGCTGGATAGCTTCCTCGTGTGGGCCATTGTGTTTTTTTGGACATTTTGGGTGGTCAAACGGGTGAAACGACATTTTTGGGCCAATTCTGTGTGTTATGCCTACGGTTTTTGAGGTGGGCCTGGGGTCCGGGCAAGATTTTTATCGAAGATTGACCTGGCTGCCCCAGGCTGGCTGAAGAGCATCCTAGTGTGGGTCATTGTGATTTTTTGGGCAATTTGGGTGGTCAAACGGGTGAAACGGCGCGAACGGGGCATTTTTGGACTAATTTCGTGTGCTATAGCCCACGATTTTTGGGGTGAACCCAGGGTCCGTCTTGATTTTTGTCAAAAATTAACCTGGCTGCCTCAGACAGGTTGGGGAGCATCCTATTATGGGCCTTTATGGTTGTTTGGGCGGTTTTAATGGTTAAACGGGTGAAACGGTGCGAACGGGGCATCTTTGGGCCAATTTGGTGCGCTAAAGCCCATGGTTTTCGTGGTGAGATCAGGGTCCGGGCGAGATTTTTGCCAAAAATTGACCTGACCCCCCAGGCAGGCTGGAAAGCATCCTTGTATGGGAAATTATATTTTTTTGGGCGGTTTGGGTGGTCAAACGAGCAAAACGGCACAACCCGGGCATTTTTTGTCCAATTCATGTGCTATAGCCCACAATTTTCGTTGTGGGCTTGGGGTCCGTGCATGATTTTTATTGAAAAACATCCTAGCTGCCCTAGGCAAGATAGGAAACGTCCTAGTGAGGGCCATTCTATTTTTTAGGCAGTTTGGGCGGTCAAACGGGTTAAACGGTGCAAGCGGGGCATTTTTGGGCCAATTCAGCGTGTTATAGCCTACTGTTTTTTAGGTGGGCCTGGGGTCCGGGCGTGATTTTTGGCAAAAATCGACTTGGCTGCCCCAGGCAGAATGAAAAGCGTCCTAGTATGGTCCATTGTTGTTTTTGGGACTATTTGGGTGGTCAAACGGGCGAAACAACGTGAATTGGGTATTTTTAGGACAATTCGGTGTGCTATAGCACACGGTTTTTGGGGTGGCTCGAGGTCCGACCGTGATTTTTGTTGAAAATTGACCTGGCTGCCCATGCAAGTTGGGAGCGTCCCAGTGTGGGCCATTATGTTTTTTTGGGAAGTTTGGGTGGTCAAGAGGGCAAAACGGCGAAAACGAAGCATTTTTGAGAAAATTTGGTGTGCTATAGCCCTTGGTTTTCAAGGTGGGCCTGGGGTCCAGACGTGATTTTTCAAAAAAATCAACCTGGCTGCCCCAGGAAGGCTGGGGAACATCTTAGTGTGGGACATTATAGTATTTTGGGCGGTTTGGCTAGTCAAACGGGCGAAACTACACGAACAGGACATTTTCGAGCTAATTTGGTGTGCTATAGCCCATGGTTTTTGGGTGGGACTAGGGTCCGTGCATGATTTTTGACAAATATTTCTGATACGGGAATGATCATGACCTTAGATATTTTTTGAGCAACTTGAAGACCAACTAAAGAATGCACAAGCCCAAGTGTGGATGAGGCCCAAATCAGTTTTTGAATGCACTCCATGGGGTGGCCTTGGGGCCTTTTTTATGGAAGGGCCCTTTTGTCATTTAACTATTATTTTGCAATGTAATATAAATATAACATGGTAGGTTTTATTGTCTTAGTTTTGATGCTTGATATTGTAGGAACACTCCTCTTAGAGAGAAAGACTTCAATCAAAACTAGGGCCTAACACAAAGGTGGAATCGTTTGTGTGTGGTGTTTTGCTTGATACATTGGTGCTTGATAGGTGAACGCCCCTCTTGTGTCTTTGTAAGAGTTAGGTGTGTGTTGAATGTGGTATTAAGGGTCTAAGAGTGAAATATGTTCTTAGGTTCTTAAGATTACAACTTCATTGTGTCTAACTATCTATCCTTATTTTTTGTTTTAGGTTCGGCTTTCCATGTTTTGTTGTTGAATCTGTAGGTTCTTATTGATGTACCCGTGTTGTTCTTCATTATATTGTATTAATACAGTTTGTTGATGGGCTGATTTCATATGTAAACACTTATTATTCTCTCCATTCTTGTTGTAAGTAGCGAATCCGAGAGTGGTCACCTAGATAGTCCACGGTTTCTCTTCTTGTGGACTATTTTGGGTGTTTGCTTTGTTGTGTTCTTGGTCATTCTTGTATCATTTGGTATCAGAGCATGAATTGATCTTGTTCCTACAAGATCAAATCTTGGGCTATCTCACTTGAAAAAAAAATTGAAATCTGAAAATTCTAGAAAAAAAAAACAAATCTGTCTGTTCTTGTTGTATTGGCCGAAATTGTGTCTTGTTGTTTTGGCCGAGATTTGTGTCTATATTTAGGTGTGTTTTTGTTGTCTTAGTAATTTCTTGTGTTAGCTTGTTGTTCACTAACACTTCTTGAGTCAAAAGTCCAAGATTTGGGCTCTTGTCAAAGTGTTGTTGAAGGATAGGCGGCTAAGAAGTTGTTATTGTTGATATTGCTCTTGTTGTTGTTCATATTGTTCTTGAAGTAGTGTTCAACAATAGGAGTTGTTTGATTTTGAAAAGATAAGAAAGAGACAAAGTCTTGTGTTTGTCTTGGAACTACTTTCAAGACAATACTAAAGTAGCAAACAAATAAAGACCCACCACAAAAGTTGCTTACCAAAAGAGTGTCAAACATCTTTCAAGAAAGGCAAAAGGTGTTTGTTTTTTTAGTGCTCGATGAAAAGATGGTGTACAACTTTTGACCTTTGGAAAGAGAATTCAAAGTCTTTCTTTCCTCATTTCAAGACAAAAAAAAAAACCATCACCAAAACAACTAGATTGAACAACCTATGTAAAAAAAAAAAAAAAGGCATCAGCTACAAGTCAAAAAAGTGTGTGAGAGTATTTTCATCTAACGTTTGCTTGTTTTGTAGGTACATTGCAAATGGAACCTGAAACTTCCAATTCACAAACCGTGGATCATAATGTTATGAATGCCCTTGTAGCTAGTCTTGAGTCCTTGTCTCGGGATGTGACTAGAGTGAATGCTACGGTTGAGAAGTTGGGAGTGGAAGTGACCTCTATTAGTGGCCGGGTGGAAAGGGTAGAAAGTCAACGGAGTTCTCGTCCCTTGACTCCCCAAAACACATACCCAACCATTACCCCCGAAGCCACACACCAAAGAATTTACCTACCAAATGCCATACCTCAAGCACACTATTATTCACAAGGCCGAGGCCTTAAAGTACCTAGTCATTCTACACATCACCAAGCCCCACATGACGGATTTGAAACCCAAATTCTACCCTTAAATCCGACTCCTTCAAACCAAAATCATCCAATCAAAAGACCACCACCACTAAATGCCAATCCCCCATACCAAATTCCAAATTTCCAAAACCCACCAATACAATAAGAGGGATTTGTGAGGGAGAATCGAAGGGGAGGGTATGGAATGTATGATGATCCTTATTTGATGGAAGATGGGATGAGAGATAGAAGGGTAGAACCTAGGGATAATCGAGGGCTTGAAGGTAGGGGCGGCCAAGGTTTTCGGTAAAGGGATGTTCGCCTCAACACCATAAAAATGAGGCTTCCGATCTTTAAGAAAGAAAGTGATTCTGAAGAGTTTCTTGCATGGGAATCCGTATGTGAGAGAGTCTTTCAAGTGAATGATCTCACGGAGGAGAAAAAGAGCTGCTACGCCATTGCTCATTTTGAGGGATATGCTACCACGTGGTGGGAGTATGTCAAACGTTTTGGCAATGTATTGATTGAGGGGCAACCCCCTCCTTAGTTTTGGCTAAGGTATATTATAAGGAAAAGGTACCTTACCGAAAGCTATCAACATGAACTCCTTGAAAAATGTACAACTTAAAGCAAGGAAACAAAAACGTGGTAGCCTACTATGACGAATTTCAACAACTCATCTTGAAACTTGATCATAGAGGAGAGCAAGTGAGAAACGACATCATCCGGTTCAAGGTTGGGTTAAACAATGACATCTTCACTCGCATGACGCTTCACAAATTCAACACCATAGAGAGCATCTTCCAAGCGGCTTTAGAGGTGGAGAGGGAGCTCAAAGAGAACTCTTTCTTGGCTTCCCAACCAGAAATCCCCAAGGATTTCCAAAAACATCCTCCAAGGTATGAAGGTAAATTGAATTCTACTTCCAATCCCAAGGAGTTTCAATGCTTCAAATGTCAAGGGTGGGGGCACAAGGCTAGTGAGTGTCCAAATTAGAGAAATGTGATCCTAAGGGAGGGGGAGTTATACTACCTAGGAGAGAAGTGGTGATTGGATCGGCTAAGGTTGATGGCAAGCCTCAAGATGGAGAGCAAGAAGAGGTTGGGATCAAGTTGAGGAGGAATTAGAAGATGTGTGGCCGTGTGAGGGGCCGTGTGAAATACCTATCTAAAGAGGTGAGGTTGTGAATTTGTGGAAAAATTCCTCTCAAGATGGAGAGGATGATACGGGAATGATCATGACCTTAAATATTTTTTGAGAAACTTGAAGACCAACTAAAGAATGCACAAGCCCAAGTGTGGATGAGGCCCAAATCAGTTTTTGAATGTACTCCATGGGGTGGCTTTGAGGCCTTTTTTATGGAAGGGCCCTTTTGTCATTTAACTATTATTTTTCAATGTAATATAAATATAACATTGTAGGGTTTATTGTCTTAGTTTTAATGCTTGATATTTAACAACACTCCTCTTAGAGAGAAAGACTCCAACCAAAACTAGGGCCTAACACAAAGGTGGAATCATTTGTGTGTGTTTTTTGCTTGATACGTTGGTGCTTGAGAGATGAACGCCCCTCTTGTGTCTTTGTAAGATTTAGGTGCGTGTTGAATGTGGTATTAAGGGTCCAAAAGTGGAATATGCTCTTAGGTTCTTAAGATTACAACTGCATTGTGTCTAACTATCTATCCTTGTTTTTTGTTTTAGGTTCGGCTTTCCATGTTTTGTTGTTGAATCTGTAGGTTCTTATTGATGTGCCCATGTTGTTATTCATTATATTGTATTAATACAGTTTGTGTATGGACTGATTTCATATGTAAACGCAAATTATTCTCTCCATTCTCGTTGTAAGTAGCGAATCCGAGAGTAGTCACCTAGATAGTCCACGGTTTCTCTTCTTGTGGACTGTTTTGGGTGTTTGCTTTGTTGTTTTCTTGGTCATTCTTGTATGAATTTCGGAGTGGGCCTTGGGTCTGAGAATGATTTTTGTCAAAAATCTACTTGGTTGCCCCAGGCAGGCTGGGAGCATCCTAGTGTGGACCAATGTGTTTTTTGGGTAGTTTGGGTGGTCAAATGGGTGAAACGGTGTGAACGGGGCATTTTTGGGAAGATTCGGTGTGCAATAGCCTACAGTTTTCGGGATGGGACCGGGGTCCAGGCGTGATTTTTGTCGAAAATCGACCGGGCTGCCCCAAGCAGGGGGAGAGCATCCTAGTGTTGGCCATTGTAGGTTTTTGGGCGGTGAAGGTAGTCAAATGGGCAAAACGGCTCAAACGATGCATTTTCGGGCTAAATCAGTTTGCTATATCCCACATTTTTTGGGGTGGCCCCGGTGTCTGGGCATGATTTTTGCCAAAAATTGGCATGGCTTTCCCAGGCAGGCTGGGAAGCATACTAGTGTGGGCCATTGTGTTTTTTTGGGTGGTTTGGGTGGTCAAACAGGCCAAACAGCGAAAAATGAGGCATTTTCGGTGTGCTATAGCCTACGATTTTTAGGGTGTGCCCGGGGTCCTGGCGTAATTTTTGCCGAAAATCAACCTGGCTGGCCTAGGCAGGCTGAAGAGCGTCCTAGTGTAGGCCAGTGTGGTATTTTGGGCAGTTTGGGTGGTCATACGAGCGAAACGGCGCGAACGTGGCATTTTAAAGCCAATTCGATGTGCTTTAGCCCACGATTTTTGGGGTGGGCTCGGGCGTAATTTTTGCTGAAAATCGACCTTGCTGCCCCTGGCAGGTTTGAGATAGACCTAGTGTGGGCCATTGTAATTTTTGGGTGGGTTGGATGGTCAAACGGGAGAAACGGCATGAACAGAATATTTTTGGGCCAATTCAGTGTGCTATAGCCCATGGTTTTTAGGGTGGGCTCGGGGTTCGGGCATGATTTTTGCTGAAAATCGATCTGGCTGCCCCAGGCAGTGTGAGGAGCGTCCTAGTATGGTACATTATGGTTTTTTAGGTTTTTTGGGTGGAAAACGGGCGTAACGACACGAATGGGGCATTTTTGGGCTAATTTGATGTGTTATGCCCACGATTTGTTAGGTGGGTTCGGGATCCGGGCGTGATTTTTGCCGAAAATTGACCTGGCTGCCCAGGCAGATTAGAAAATGTCCTAGTGTGGGCTATTGTAGTTTTTTAGGAGGTTTGGGTGATCAAACGGGTGAAACGGCGCAAATGGGGCATTTTTGGGCCAATTCGATCTGTTATAGCCTACGGTTTTTGAGGTGGGCCCAGGGTTCGGGCTTGATTTATGCCAAAAATCAACCTGGCTACCGCAGAAAGACTGGAGAGCATCTTAGTGTGGACCATTGTGTTTTTTGGGCGGTTTGGGTGGTCAAACGAGCTTAACGGTGCAAGCGAGGCATTTTTAGGCCAATTCAGTGTGCTATAACCCACGATTTTTGGGATGGACCGGGGGTCCGGGCGTGATTTTTGCCTAAATTTGACCTGGCTTCCCCAGGAAAGCTAGAGAGCTTCCTAGTGTGGGCCATTGTGTTTTTTTGGGCGGTTTGGATGGTTAAACAAGTGAAACGACAAGAACGGGGCTTTTTCGGGCCAGTTTGTGTGCTATAGCCCAAGGTTTTTGGTATGGGCCGAGATTTTGGGCATGATTTTTATCGAAAATCGACCTGGCTTCCCCAGGCAAGCTGAGAGCATCTTAGTATGGGCCATTGTGGATTTTTGGCCGGTATGGGTGGTCAAACGGGCGAAATGGCCTAAATGAGCGTTTCTAGGCCAATTCGGTGTGCTATAGCCCAGGGCTTTAGGGGTGGGCTCGGGCTCAGGGTGTGATTTTTGCCGAAAATAGACCCGGCTGCCCCAGGCAGGCTGGAGAGCGTCCTAGTTAGGGTCATTGTGCTTTTTTGGGCGATTTCTATGGTCAAACGGGCAAAACAGCATGAACAAGCTATTTTCAGGCTAATTTGGTGTGCTATAACCTACGGTTTTTTGGGGTGGGCCTGGGGTTCGGGCGTGATTTTTGTCGAAAATCGATCTGGCTGCCCTAAGCAGGCTAGGAAGCATCCTACTATGGGCCATTGTTATTCTTTGGGTAGTTTGGGTGGTCAAACGGGCGAAACGGCGCGAATGGGGCATTTTCGATCCAATTCGGTGTGCTATAGCCAACGGTTTTTAGGGTGGGCCCGGTGTCCAGGTGTGTTTTTTGATGAAAATTGACCTGGTTGTCCCAGGCAAATGGGAAGTGTCCTAGTGTTAAGCCTGTCATGTGGGTCGGCCCTACCCGACCCACTAAAATGACCCGGCCCGGAAATCCCTAAGGCTTTAGGGTTCCGGGTCCCGGGCTGGGTTTTTTTAATTTTGGGCCCGGTTAGCCTGGAACGGACCAAGCCCGGTTCAGGCCCGCCGGTTAACCGGCCAGGCCCGACCCGGATTTATTTAAAAAAAATAATTGAATTTTGGGCCAAACTAGTCGTTGGCCCAATGGCTATATGGTCGTTTTTTGTTTCAAACGGCTAGTTTGGGCCCTTTTATTAAAAAAAAAAATACTTTAAAAAATATTTTATAATCCCAAAAAAAAAATCTATAAATACCCTACAACGTCAAATCATTTTTCAGTCTCTCAGATCTCATTCTCTCTCAAATCTCAATTCTCAATTCTCAAATATTCAATATATTTAATTTCTTAAAGTGTTCACTTTAATTTTTGAATTTTTCGTTTACAAAGTACGAGCGAAAGTTTCTAAAGTCTCAACCTTCGTATACTTTCAAAATTTGGTATTGTCGTTCCATCTCTTACGTTTAATTTTTATTTATTGTATTAATTGTTTAATATTTAATTTTATTATATTTGTGTATTTTGAATTTTTTTAGTTTAATTTAATTTATATTATGGATAAATTAAGAGACCTCGCTACTAAAGGTGTTAAATTTTTTTATTCCGGAAGCGGTAGTGGTAGTAAAAAGCGAATTACTAGCGGTAGAGGTAGTTCAAGTAGTAGATATACCCGTGTGCCTCCGACACCGCTTAGTCAACCTTTTGAGTTAGAAGTAGGTGTACCTTTAGATGTAGGTGCTCAAGATATGGATTATGTAGAAGCTCAGAAAAATTATGGTATAGAATAAGAAAATGAAGTAGATGCGGTTAATTTAGACGAAGATAATGAAATATTGTTGAAACATCCGCAGTATGAAATGCTAACATTAGATCTGAATCGGTTAATCTCCCTCCCCGTCCTCCCCGTGCCCCAATACCTGGTAAAACAACTAGTGTTGCATGGCAATTTTTTGAACGTATATCAGATATTGAGGTGCAATGCAATATTTGTCAACAAATATATAAGCATAGAAATGGAGGCAAGCAAGGGGGTACAGGTACGTTAATGAGACATATAGCTGAAGCTCACAAAAGAGAGTTAAATATTGCACAAGGTGGTGGGGATGTTGGTGGGCCAACACAAACTAGAATGGACCCAGCAACCGATCACGTAGCGAAGAAGTATAATAAATTGAGGAACCGGAAAGAAATAGCTAAAATGGTAGATGTGGGTTGTTTGCCTTTTAGTTTTCCTTCTTCTGATGCCTTTATTCATTATATACAAGCAATTTATAATACTATGTTTAACGGTATTCCTAGAAGTACTTGTTGGTCTGATATTTTTAGACTTCATTCACAATATTATTTTTATTTATCAACATTGTTAAAAAATATTCAATGTAGATTGTCCCTAACTTCTGATCTTGGCCGTGCTGTAAATAAAAATGATTATTTTACCGTTACTTGTCACTGGATGGATAGTAATTTCGTGATACAAAAATGTATTCTTGCTTTTTTATATGATGAAGATCGTAAACATACAGGACAATTTATTGCTGATTCTATTGTTAAAACTACCGAATATTATGGTATCGAAAATAAAATTTTATGTATTGCTTTTGATAATGCTTCTAACAACAAGACTGCTATAAAAAAAAATCTACGTTATCTCCGCCGTTGCTTGAAATTTTTCATATTAAGTGTACATGTCATATATATAATTTAATTGTAAAAGATGGTCTTGAGTTTTTTGAGTTTTATATTGAAAAAAATTGTCTTGCTGTTGGTTTTATTCAAGGAAATAATCGTAGATCGAGAATTAGAGAATTTAAAGTTAAATGTCAAGAAAATGGACTTACACCGATATTGATGCCTGAAGAAATTGCTACTAGATGAAATTCTACGTATGATTTTTTAAGAACTTGTTATAAATATAGAATTCCTATTACATTAGCTTTTAACCAACATTGTGGTTCATTTGCTGATTCTGCTGATTGCATGCTACATGATTCTGATTGGGTTGAAATTAATGATCTTGTTAAGTTTTTAGAAAATTTTTATGTAGCTACAGTTGAATTTTCCGGTGCTTATTATCCTACTGTTTGTAATATTTTGGCATATATAGCCGATATTTCTGGTCTGCTCAAAGAATATAAAAATAAAGAAGGTTATAAAGAAGTTGTTAGTGTCATGTTTACGAAATTTAAAAAATATTTTTTTCCGATTCCCCCTATTTACTTGGTTGGTGCTATGCTAAATCCGTGTATGAAATATAATAATATGTGTCACTTTAGTACTCTTATTTATACTAACTTAGAAATAAATACTAACCATGATTCTGAACAAGTATAACCTGATTTGTGGACGGCTACGGCTGATGCAAAGGATTACATAGAAAAATTATATAATCACTATGCTGATTTATTTGATTTAGCCGTACCTACAAATATCACTCCAATTGTCGCTCCCCATTCTCCCGAGGAGCCATCATCTTCTAAAAGGCCGACACATAGTGGTTTTACTGATTCGTTTTTTGATTTAAATTATTGGAACAGTGTTGATGAGAGAACTTACACATCAACTTATCGGAAAGAGCTGAAATATTATCTTCGGACGGCACCAAAGGATCGCAGACGACGGATCAACACGTTGGATTGGTGGAGGAGTAATGAAACACAATATCATGTGCTTTCAAGATTAGCTAGAGATATCTTGAATGTTCCAATGTCAACCGTTGCATCAGAGAGCGCCTTTAGTCAGGGACAACAACAGCTTAGAGACAACCGACACTCATTGGAAAGAAATGCAATGAATATTCTAGTTTGCCTCAGAGATTGGATTAGAGCGGAAAGAAGAAACCAAGGAATGGAACCGGAGCCAAGCGACGAGCTGAAACTTGAAGAAATTATGACTTCACGGGAGAACTCAGCAGAATCAAGTCCAATGCATGGTTTTACCCTCGTTGACTTCGACTATCCTATGCAAGTTCCCGTTAATATTAACATGAATGAGTTGGAAAAAATGATGCATAATTTCTAGATTTTTCATTCATGTAAATTATAAATTTTGGATTATTTTGCAATCAATAAAATTCCCCAAATTCATTCACTCCTTAGTCCTTGCTTTTTATATATTTTTTCATTTAACGATTTAAAATATTAAATTGAATTTCTAATTTTCTACTTTAAACTAAAAACTTACTTATAATATATTATTAATTTACTATAGTAAGTAGCATATGTTTTGTATATTTGTGTATATATCTTCTATAAAAGTGTATATTTAACATATACATGTGTATATGTTTTATAAATTAGTATATAAGTATATCTATATATATTGTAATGTATATATTATGTAGTATATTTTATAAGTAGTAGTATATATACATTGAATGGTGCGTATATTTGTGTATATATCTTCTATATAAGTGTATATTTAATGTATACATGTGTATATGTTTTATGATTTAGTATCTAAGTATATCTATATATATTGTAATGTATATATATTGTAGTATATTTTATAAGTAGTAGTATATATACATTGAATGGTGCGTATACATGTGTATATATCTTATATAGATATTGTAATGTATATATATTGTAGTATATTTTATAAGTAGTAGTATATATACATTGAATGGTGCGTATACATGTGTATATATCTTCTATAGAAGTGTATATTTAACGTATACATGTGTATATATTTTATGAATTAGTATATAAGTATATCTATATATATTGTAATGTATATATATTGTAGTATATTTTATAAGTAGTACTATATATACATTGAATGGTGCATATACACGTGTATATATCTTCTATAGAAGTGTATATTTAACGTATACATGTATATATATTTTATGAATTAGTATATAAGTATATCTATATATATTGTAATGTATATATGTTGTAGTATATTTTATAAGTAGTAGTATATATACATTGAATGGTGCGTATATATGAGTAATTGACTAATTGTGTATATGTGTATATATTTTTTAAATTCTAATGTAGTATATACTATATATATATATATATTCTATATATATTATTTAACGTATTTAGAATGTATATAGGTGGGTATATGTAATGTATATTGAAAGAAGTTTTTTCTTGTATATTTTTGACCGAGTTTGACCGATTTTTTAACCGGGTTTAGGTGGGTTTGACCGGGTTGAGTTAAGTGGGTCGGGTTCGGGTGGGTTTTAATTTTTTCACTGTTGGGCCGGGCCGGCTAGCGCCAAACTCGGCCCTTAACCGACCCTCAACCCGGTTAAAATAGAAGGGCCAGTTTCGGGTTGGCCCGGCCCGACCCGTTTGACACTCTTACCTAGTGTGGGCTATAGTGATTTTTTAGGCGGTTTGGGTAGTCAAACGGGAGAAACGGCGCGAACAGGTCATTTTCAGGCTAATTCGGTGTGCTATAGCCCACAGTTTTTGAGGTGGGCCCGAGGTCCGGGCGTGAGTTTTGTCGAAAATTGACCTGTCAGCCCCAGGCAGGTTGGAGAGCATCCTAGTGTGGGCAATTGTGGGATTTTGGGCTGTTTGGGTAGTCAAATGGGTGAAAAAGCGCGAAGTGGGCATTTTTGGGCCAATTCGGTCTGTTAGAGACCACGATTTTTGGGGTGGGCCCGGGGTTCGGGAGTGATTTTTGCCAAAAATTGACTTGGCTGCCCCAGGTAGGCTGAAGAGCGTCTTAGTGTGTGCCATTGTGTTTTTTTGGGCGGTTTGGGTGGTCAAACGGACGAAATGGTGCAAACGGGGCATTTTTGGGCCAATTCGGTGTGCAATAGCCTACGGTCTTTGGGGTGGGCCAAGGGTCCGGGCTTAATTTTTTCCAAAAATTGAACTCACTGTCCCAGGCAGGCTAGGTAGCATCCTAGTGTGGGCCATTGTGGTTCTTTAGGCAGTTTGGGAGGTCATACGGGCAAAACGACGCAAACGGGGCATTTTCGATCTAATTCGGTGTACTATAGCCAATGGTTTTTGGGGTGGGCCAGGGGTCTGGGAGTGATTTTTGTCGAAAATAGACCTGGCTGCCCCAGGCAGGCAGGGAAGCGTTCTAGTGTGGGCCCTTATGGTTCTTTGGATGGTCGAACGGGCAAAACGGCCCGAAAGGGATATTTTTGGGCCAATTCGGTGTGCGATAGTCCACGATTTTTTAGGTGGGCCAGAGGTCCGGGCATGATTTTTACTGAAAATTGACCTGGCAGCCTCAAGCAGGCTGGACAGCGTCCTGGTGTGGGCCATTGTGGATTTTTGGGCAGTTTGGGTGGTATAACGGGGAAACGACATTTTCGGGCCAATTCTGTTTGTTATAGCCCACAGTTTTCGAGGTGGGCCTGGGGTTAGGGCGAGATTTTTACCAAAAATTAACTTGGCTGCCCCAGGCAGGTTGAGGAGCATCGTAGTATGGGCCATTATAGTTTTTTGGGCGATTTGGGTGGTCAGACGGGTGAAATGGTGCGAACGGGGCATTTTAGGGCCAATTTCGTGTGCTATAGTCCACGGTTTTTGGGGTGGACCCGATATTCGGACGTGAATTTTGTCAAAAATTGTCCTGGCTACCTCAAGCAGCCTGGGAAGCATTCTAGTATGGTCCATTGTGTTTTTCTGGGTAGTTTGAATAGCCAAACGGCGCGAACGGGGCATTTTCGGACCAATTTGGTGTGCTATAGCCCACGTGTTTTGGGGTGGGCCTGGGGTTCGGGCAATTGTATTTTTTTTGGGCGATTTGGGTGGTCAAACGGGCGAAACGGTATTAACGGAGCATTTTTAGGCCAATTCGGTGTGCAATAGCTTGCGGTTTTTAGGGTGGGCCCGGGCCCGGGTCCAGGTGTGATTTTTGTCAAAAATTAACCTGGCTACCCTTGGCAGGCCAGAAACGTCCTAGTGTAGGCCATTGTGGTTTTTTGGGTAGTCAAACAGGCGAAACGACACGAATGGGGTATTTTCGGGCAAATTTGGTGTGCTATAGCCCACGATTTTTGGGGTGGGCCAGGGTCCAGGCATGATTTTTGTCGAAAATAGACCTAGCTACCCCAGGCAGGTGGAGATCATCCTAGTGTGGCCATTGTGATTTTTTGGGTGGTTTGAGTGGTTAAATGGGCGAAACGGTGCAAACGGGGCCTTTTCGGGCCAATTTGGTGTGCTATAGCCTACGGTTTTCGAGGTGGACCTGGGGTCCGGAAGTGATTTTTGTCGATAATCGACCTGGCTTCCCCAAGAAGGCCGAAGAGCGTCCCAATATGGGCCCTAGTGATTTTTTGGGCGGTTTGGGGGGTCGAACGGGTGAAGCAGTTTTGGGCTAATTCGTTATGTTATAGCCCACAGTTTTCGAGGTAAACCCGAGGTTCGGGCGTGATTTTTGTCGAAAATCAACTTGGTTGTCCCAGGCAGGCTGGGAAGCTTCCTAGTGTGGGCCATTGAGTTTTTTTGGCGATTTGGGTTGTCAAACGAGCGAACGGGGCATTTTCGGGCTAATTCTGTGTGGTATAGCTCATGATTTTTGGGGTGGGCCTAGGGTCCGGGAGTAATTTTTGTTGAAATTTGACCTGGCTGCCCCAGGTAGTCTGAAAAAACTCCTAGTGTGGGCCATTATGGTTTTTGGACGGTTTGGGTGGTCAAACGGGCGAAACGACGCGAACGAGACGTCTTCGAACCAATTCGGTGTGCTATAGCCCTCAGTTTTTAAGATGGGCATGGGTTTAAGCCGTGAAGTTTTGTCGAATATTGACTTGGCTGCCTGAAGCAAGCTGGAGAGCGTTCTAACGTGGGCCATTGTGGTTTTTTGGGCGGTTTGGGTGGTCAAACGGGCGTAATAGTACGAACGGGGTATTTTTGGGCCAATTTAGTGTGCTATAGCCCACAATTTTTGGGGTGGGCCTGGGGTCCGAGCGTGATTTTTGTCGAAAATCGATCTGGCTTCCCCAGGCACGCTGGGGAGCATCATAGTGTGGGTCATTGTATTTTTTGGGGCGATTTGGGTGGTCAAACGGGCGAAATGGGTCATTTTTAGGCCAATACGGTGTGCTATAGCCGATGATTTTTGAGGTGGACCCAGGATCCGAGCGTGATTTTTCTTGAAAATCGACCTGGATGCCCCATGTAGGCTGCGGATCATCCTAGTGTGGACATTTAGTTTTTTTGGGTGGTCAAACGTGCAAAACGACATTAACGGGGCATTTTCGGGCCAATTCGGTGTGCTATAGCCCACGATTTTTGGGGTGGGATCGGTGTTCGGGCGTGATTTTTGTTGAAAATTGAACTGGCTACCACAGGCAGGCTGGGGAACGTCCTAATATGGGCCATTGTTGTTTTTTTGGGTTGTTTGAGCGGTCAAATGGGCGAAACGGCGCAAACGGGGCTTTTTAGAGCCAATTCGGTTTGCTATAGCCCATAATTTTTGGGGTGGGTTCAGGGTCCGGGCGTGATTTTTGCCGAAAACTGACCTGGTTGCCCCAGGCAGGCTGCGAAGCATCCTAGTGTGGGCCATTGTATTTTTTTGGGCGATTTGGGTGGTCAAACGGGCGAAACGGCGCGAATGGGACATTTTCGGACAAATTCGATGTGCTATAGCCCACGATTTTTTGGGTGGGCCCGGGGTCCAAGCGAGATTTTTAACGAAAATTGACCTGGCTGCCCCAGGCAGGTTGAGGAGCGTCCTAGTGTGGGCCATTATGGTTTTTAGGCGGTTAGGGTGTTCAAACGGGCAAAACGGCGTGAATGGGGTATTTTTGGGCCAATTTGATGTGCTATAGCTTACGGTTTTTGGGGTGGGCCCGGGCGTGAATTTTTATCAAAAATTGATGTGGCTACCTCAGGCGGGCAAGAGAGCATCCTAGTGTGGGCTATTGTGGTTTTTAGGCGGTTTGAATGGTCAAACGGGCGAAACGGCGCGAACGGGGCATCTTTGGGCTAATTCGATGTACTATAACCCACGGTTTTTGGTGTGGGCTTGGGGTCCGGGTGTGAGTTTTGCCAAAAATCAACCTGACTGTCCTAGGTAGGCTGGAAAGCGTCCTAGCGTGGGCTATTATGGTTTTTTGAGCAGTTAGGGTGGTCAAACGGGCGAAACGGTGCGATTGAGGCATTTTCGGGCACATTCGGTGTGCTAAAGCCCAAGATTTTTGGGGTGGACCCGGGGTCCGGGCATGATTTTTGTCAAAAATTGAACTAGCTGCCCCAGGCAGGTGGATTGCGGCCTAGTGTGGGCCATTGGGATTTTTCAAGCGGTTTGGGTGGTCAAACTGGCAAAACGGCACAAACGGGGCATTTTCGAGCTAATTTGGTGTGCTATAGCCCACGGTTTTGGGGGTGGGCCCGGGGTCTGGGCGTGATTTTTGTTAAAAATTGACCTGGCTACCCCAGGCAAGCTGTGGAGCGCACTAGTGTGGGCCGTTATGGTTTTTTGGGCGGTTTGGGTGGTCAAAAAGGCAAAACGACGAGAACATGGTATTTTCAAGTCAATTCGGTGTGCTATAGCCCACGGTTTTTGGGGTGGGCTCAGGGTCCGAGCGTGATTTTTGCCATAAATTGACCTGGCTGCCCCAAGCAGTCTGGGGAGCGTCCTAGTGTGGGCCATTGTGGATTTTTGGGTAGTTTGGGTTGTCAAATGGGTGAAACTGCACGAACAGGGCATTATTGGGCTAATTTGGTGTGCTATAGCCTACGATTTTCAGCGTGGGCCTCGGTTTGGGCTTGATTTTTCTCGAAAATCGACCTTGCTTCCCCAGGCAGGCTGAAGAACGTCTTAGTGTGGGCCATTATGGTCTTTTGGGTAGTTTGGGTGGTCAAACGGGAGACACGGCGTAAATGTGGCATTTTTGGGCCAATTCGGTGTGCTATAGCCCACGGTTATAGGGGTGGGCCTGGGGTTCGGGCGTAATTTTTGCTAAAAATTGACTTGGATTCCCCAGGTAGGCTGGAGAGCGTCTTAGTATGGGCCATTGTGATTTTTGGTGCGGTTTGGGTGGTCAAACGGGCGAAACGACGTGAACGGGGCATTTTCAGACCAATTTGGTGTGCTATAGCCCACGGCTTTTGAGGTGGGCACGGCGGTCGGGCATGATTTTGTTCGAAAATCGATCAAACTTCCCAGGGAGGTTGGGGAGCGGCCTAGTGTGGGCCTTTGTGTTTTTTTGGGCGATTTGGGTGGAAAAACAAGCAAAACGGCACGAACCGAGTATTTTTTAGCCAATTTAGTGTGCTATAGCCTATAATTTTTTAGGTGGGCCCAGGGTCCGTGCATGATTTTTACTAAAAATCATCCTGGCTGCCCCAGGCAAGATGGGGAACGTCCTAGTGAGGGCCAGTATGGTTTTTTTAGGCAGTTTGGGTGGTCAGACGGGCGAAACGGCGCGGCCGGGGCATTTTTGGGCCAATACAGTGTGTTATATCCCACGATTTTAGAGGTGGGCCATGGGTTCGGGTGTGATTTTCGTCAAAAATCTACCTGGCTGCCCCAAGCAGGCTGGAGAATGTCCTAATGTGGGCCATTGTTTATTTTTTAGGCTGTTTGGGTCGACAAATGGGTAAAACGGCGTGAACGTGGTGTTTTTGAGCCAATTAGGTGTGGTATAGCACACGATCTTTGGGGTGGGCCCGGGGTTCGGACGTGATTTTTATTGAAAAATTGACCTGGCTGTCATAGGCAAGCTGGGAAGCGTCCCAGTATGGGCCATTGTGGTTTTTTGGGTAGTTTCGGTGGTCAAGCGGCGAAACGATACGAACGGGATATTTTTGGGCATATTCGGTGTGCTATAGCCCGCAATTTTCGATGTGGGCTCGGGGTCCATATGTGATTTTTTCCAAAAATTGACCTGGCTGCCCCAGGCAGGTTGGGGAATGTCTTAGTGTGGGCCATTATGGTATTTTGGGTGGTTTGAGTGGTCAAACGGGAGAAACGACACAAGCAGGGCATTTTTGGGCTAATTTGTTGTGTTATAGCCTACGGTTTTTGGGGTGGGACAAGGGCCCGGGCATGATTTTTGCCAAAAATTGACCTGGCTGCCCCAGGCAGGCTGGGGAGTGTCCTAGTATGGGTCATTGTGGTTTTATGGGCGGTTTGGGTTATCAAACGAATGAAACAGTGAGAATCGGGCATTTTCGGGCCAATTCGGTGTGCTATAACCCATAATTTTTGGGGTGGGATCGGGGTTCGGACGTAATTTTTGTACAAAATCAACCTGGCTGCCCCAGGCAGGCTGGGAAGCGTCCTAGTATGGGCCATTGTGGTTTTTTGGGTGGTTAAACTGGAGAAACGACGCGAACAGGGTATTTTTAGGCCAATTTGGTGTGCTATAGCCCACGATTTTTGGGGTTGGCCTGGGTCCGAGAGTGATTTTTGCTGAATATCGACTTGAATGCCCCAGGAAGGCTGGGGAACGTCCTAGTGTGGGCCATTGTGGTTTTTTGGGTGGTTAAACGGGCGAAACAGCGCAAACGGGGTAATTTCAATCCAATTCGGTGTGCTATAGCCCACGATATTTAGGGTGGGCCACGGTGTCTAGGCGTGATTTTGGTTAAAAATCGACCTGGCTTCCCCAAGTAGGCTGGAGAACGTCCTAGTGCGAGCCATTATGGTTTTTTGGCCAGTTTGGGTGGTCAAACGGGCGAAACGACGCGAACGGGGCATTTTCGGGCCAATTCAGTGTGTTATAGCCCATAATTTTGGGGTGGGCCTGAGATTCGAGCGTGATTTTCTGAAAATCAACTCGGCTGCCCCAGGCAGGCTGGAGAGCGTCCTAGTGTAGGACAATATGTTTTTTTGGGCAGTTTAGGGGGTCAAACGGGTAAAACGGCGCGATCGGGGAATTTTTGAGCCAATTCGGTGTGCTATATCCCAAAGTTTTGGGGGAGGGCCCGAGGTTCGGGCGTGATTTTTGCCAAAAATTGACCTGACTGCCCCAAGCAGGCTGGGGAGCATTCTAGTGTGGGTCATTATGTTTTTTTGGGTAGTTTGGATGGTCAAACGGGTGTAATAGGTGTGAACGGGGCATTTTCGAGCAAATTCGGTGTGCCATAGACCACGATTTCGGAGTGGGACCTGGATTCGAGAGTGATTTTTGTCTAAAATTGACCTGGTTTCCCCAAGTAGGCTGGGGAGCATCCTAGTGTGAACCAATGTATTTTTTAGGCGATTTGGATGGTCAAATGGGCGAAATGGAGAGAACGGGGCATTTTCGGGCAGATTTGGTGTGCTATAGCCTACGATTTTCGAAATGGGTCCGGGGTTCGGGCATGATTTTTGTTGAAAATCGACCCGGCGGCCCTAAGCAGGGTAGGGAGCATCCTAGTGTTGGCCATTGTGTTTTTTTGGGTGGTGTAGGTGGTCAAACGGGCAAAACGGCTCGAATGAGGCAATTTTGGGCCATTTCGATTTTCTATAGCCCACGGTTTTTGAGGTGTCCCCAGTGTTCGGGCATGATTTTTACGAAAAATTGACTTGGCTGCCCCTGGATGGCTGGGGAGCGTACTAGTGTGGGCCATTGTGGTTTTTGGGGCAGTTTGGGTGGTCAAACGGGCGGAACGGCGAGAACGAGGCACTTTAAGACCAATTCGGTGTTCTATAGCCCACATGTGCCTGGGGTCCTGGCGTAATTTTGGCCAAAAATCAACCTGGATGCCCCAGGCAGGCTGGGAAGCATCCTAGAATGGGCCAGTATGGTATTTTGGGCAGTCTGGGTGGTCATACGGGCGAAACGGCGCGAATGGGAGATTTTCGAGCCAATTCGATGTGCTTTATCCCACGATTTTTGGGGTGGGCCCGGGCATGATTTTTACCAAAAATTGACCTGACTGCGCCTGGTAGGCTTGGGAGCGTCCTAGTGTAGGCCATTGTGTTTTTTTGGGCGGGTTGGGTGGTCAAATAGGAGAAACGGCCTGAACAGGACATTTTTGGGCCAATTCAGTGTGCTATAGCCCATAGTTTTCAGGGTAGGCTTGGGGATCGGGCGTGATTTTTGCTGAAAATCGATTCGGCTGCCCCAGGAAGGCTAGGGAGCATCCTAGTATGGGTCATTATGGTTTTTTGGGCGGTTTGGGTGAAAAAACGGGTGAAACGGCATGAATAGGGAATTTTCGGGCTAATTCGATGTGTATAAACCCATGGTTTTTTAGGTGGGTTTGGGGCCCGGGCGTGATTTTTGCCGAAAATTAACTTGGCTGCCCCAGGTAGGTTGGAGAATGTCCTAGTGTGGGCCATTGTAGTTTGTAGGCGGTTTGGGTGGTCAAATGGGTGAAACGGCGCGAACGGGGCATTTTTGGGCCAATTCGATGTGCTATAGCCCACAGTTTTTGGGGTGGGCCCAGGGTTCGAGAGTTATTTTTGCTGAAAATCGAACTGGCTGCCCCAGGCAGGCTGGTGAGCATTCTAGTCTGGGCCATTGTGGTTTTCTGGGTTGTCAAACATGCGAAACAGCGTGAATGAGGCATTTTTGGGCCAATTCGGTGTGCTATAGTGCATGGTTTTCGAGGTAAACCCGGGGTTCAGGCGTGATTTATGCCAAAAATAAACCTGGCTACCGCAGAAAGGTTGGGGAGCATCCTAGTGTGGACCATTATGGTTTTTTGGGCGGTTTGGGCGGTCAAACTAGCGTAACAGCGCAAACGGGGTATTTTGGGGATAATACTAATTCGATGTGCTATAGCCCACGGTTTTTGGGGTGGATCGGGGGTCCGGGTGTGATTTTCTCCTAAATTCAACCTGGCTTCCCCAGGCAAGCTGGGGAGCGTCCTAATGTGGGCCATCATAGTTGTTTGGGCGGTTTGGGTGGTCAAACAGGCGAAACGGCACGAACGGGCTTTTTCGGGCCAATTTGTGTGCTTTACCCTAGGGTTTTTTGTGTGGGCAGAGGGTCCGGGAATGATTTTTGTCAAAAATCGACCTGGCTGTCCCAGGCAGGCTGGGGAGCATCCTAGTGTGGGCCTTTGTGGTTTTTTGGCCAGTATGGGTGGTCAAACGGGCAAAATAGCGTGAATGGGGCATTTTTAGGCCAATTCGGTGTGCTATAGCCTAGGGTTTTCGTGGTGGGCTTGGGGTCAGGGTGTGATTTTTGCCAAAAATTGACCTGTCTTCCCTAGAATGGTTAGGGAATGTCCTATTGTGGGCCATTGTAGTTTTTTAGGCGGTTTGTATGGTAAAACGGGTAAAACGGAACGAATGGGCTATTTTTGGGCCAATTCGATGTGCTATAGCCCACGGTTTTTGGGGAGGCCCAGGGTTCGGGCGTGATTTTTGCTGAAAATCAAGTTGGCTGCCCCAGGCAGGCAGGTGAGCATTCTAGTGTGGTCCATTGTGGTTGATAACGCTCAACTCACACGTCAATTTAGTGCAAAGCGGTCGTCGTCAATATATTTACCCAACTTTGAAGTCGGGGTCAAATCCACAGAGAACAATGCGAGTGACGATTAAACTAATTTGAAACTATAGCTACAAGTTAAATTTAGACAAATGACACGAGAAGATAAAATGGGGATAATTAGACAATGGTTAAGTGTTCAACTTGTTTCAGAACTCAAAAGTAAGATTTCAACGGTTCAAATCAATGATAGACAGAAACTAGGGTTGTGATCACTATGACTATTAATCCTCCATTGAATAATAACTGTAGTACTGGGTTCTCATGACTTGTGTGAAACACCAAATTATCAATTTCGACAGTTCATCTAAGTGTTTCTCAACCTACCTAGATGTTTGGCTTCCTAATTCTCTCGGACTTAGGAAACCCTCCATTCATATCGATTTTATCTCAAGTTGGTCAATCTTATTACAGCATTAACCATTAGATGGGAGCTTAACCTTCCCAAATCCTTGTTGATAATTCACTACCTTTCGTTTATTTCTCAGTTCGAGCAAATTAACATAAGGTGAGATCTATTGTTTGCAACCAATAGAAAATATAAATACAAAAGAATTATCAAGATGTTCCCACAATCATTCAAACCCTAGCCAACTATTAAATAAATGGAGGAATCATCATAGATCCCACAACCCTAGTTGTGAGTTTTAGTTCCATATGGAATAGAAAAAGATAACAACAATTGAATCCATAACTCAAGGTAATTAAACTTACAAAATATTTAGTCAGAATTTGATTCTCTAATAAATCCAAGAGGAATATCCCACAACTCAGTCAAAGAATTGAAAATTGAAATCAAAGTTTAGAGCCAAAACTACAGAGAAAAGTGACCAAGTCCTACCCTGCAGTTCAAGGTGTAGATCCCTCCTTATATAAGAAAACCCTAAATTATGCTTTAAATACTTCAGCCTAATTATGGAAATCAAATCACAGAGTGCAGTATTTTTCTCGGACAGGTGACGACATTTGTGATGCCTTATCAAGAGTCTGACGACTTATCAGAAATGTCGCCATCTCCTTCTTTAGTTTTGGCACTTCTTATTTAAGGCTGACAATGAAATCTGACGGCTTATCAGATATGTGACGACATATCAGAAATATCGTCACTTTGTCACTCCAAATCTGATTCTCGGCCTAAGCCTGACGGCAATCCTGATGGCTTATCACACTTCTGATGGCTTATCACACGATGTTGTCACTTAGTTCAGCTGAAGTCTGTTTTCTGTCTAGGTTGACGGCAACTCTGATAGCCTATCACAGGGCTGACGACTTATCAGAAATGTCGCCAGCCACACTTTCCTGCTATTTGCATCAGAATTCATCTTTTTTCACTTCCATTATTTTGGGTTCTCTTGCATCTTGACTTATACTGCAAAATCAAGGATAGCACAATAAAAACGACAAAAGTTTCTTAAGACCTTGCAATTATTTAGAGTCAAAATCCTTAAATGTGTTAGCATCTGCTCACACATCAACACCCTCAACTTAAAACAATTGCTTGTCCTCAAGCAACCCAAACACAACTAAGAGGATACAAAGTACAATTGGCAGCTAATCACTCATATAATCTCAAAATATCATCACCTTCTCCAAGGTTAATCAATTCAACAACAACTGTGTCTATTATTGGAAAACAACCATGTAACACACCGGAATCAAGATATGGCCAAATTTAGCAACAACAACCATGCATGTATCAATATTACACTACCCAAACAAGTTAGAAACTAGTAACATACTCAATGTGCCCTGACAACAAAGAAATCCCTTCTTCACTCATATCAGCAATCACATGTGTAGGTACAGGGATAATCAAAAGATACTCACTCTCAGAATGAAGTTCCAATCAATGTATGCCAAATGTCATAGGCTTGCCCTTATATTCATTACCAAGGTTTTCAGATAGGTCAGTTAGGATCACTATAGGTCTTCTTCTGGCTTGTAATGTAGGCTAGGGGCTGGTATGATATTCAAGGACATTTAGAGTGACTACGCCTCCTTGACACTACACTAACCTCTTGGGTTCTCACTTCTTAACCTTTTTTTTTCTTTCTTGATTAAAGCACATTCAAGATGGGTGCGGTCTTTTCGACAATCATTTCTTTTTTTTTCACAACTTTTCTTTTCTTCTTCTTTTTCCACCGCACCCAGCTTTTTTTTTCTTTTCTTTGCTTTTATTCTACCTTTCTTCATACTTATTATTTTATCACGCACCCCTATGATAGCCACCCTCAACTTAGGCTATTTGTCTAAGTCAAAGTGCACAATATCCAAGGAGGATCAGGGCCAAAACAGGTTCATTGTGATACAAATGGGAAGATGATAGGTATAATAAAAAGAATAGGCATTCAGGCTCAAAATTGGGATCAAGGGATATCATTCACACATGGAATGTCATTTAGGCTAAAAGTGGACTAATATCAAAATGGCCTATGATCCTTTTCTAACTCCCATCCTACAACCTAGGCAAGACTAATCGGGCAAGTTCTAGATTCAATCATACAAAGGGAGCTCAGTACACCTCATGCACACATGACACACAAGTATATCACATATCGCTACTTATTCGGTTCATGCAATTGTTTAGCAATGATTATCATGTTGCTAGAACTAATGCCAAAATCAAGATGCACAGCGGTCACAAATAGATATAATTCACACAGTTACCAGATAGATAATTGGAGAGGTATTTATCATTCCAAGAAAAAACAACAAAAATATGTCAACTACCCTAGATACTTATTTTTACTCCAGTTAAACACAACACATCACAAAACAAACACAATACGCCTAAACATGTCGGCTCTACTAGGAACAAGACTCCGTGGAAAAGAGGCACGGCAACAAAAATCCCAAGAGTACATCAACACCCACAAGTAGTCCCACCCTCAACTTATAATCATGCATTATCCCCAATGCGTCAAACCAAATAAGAGAGTTAGAAACATACCTGTGGCACCATGGGTGCAAAGATCTGATGTCAATCACATAATACGAATACAAACAACAAAATATCTTGGGTTGCCTCCCAAGAAGCTCCTAATTTAGTGTCGCGGCACGACTAGGTTATCTTGACTACTCAGAATTCATCAAGATACCTTAAAAGTGCTTCATACTTTATCCCTCCACTTAGACGATTTGAATTTCACTCCCAACTTAGAGTCCATCTTTTTTCCTCGATCATAGGGGGTGGTACAAAAATTAAGAAGTCGAGCAATAGATTGAGCGTGGTAAACCACTCGACCTTAAAGTGATGTGTGTTTTTATGTTGCTTGTCTAATGTAAAATCAAGAATATAGGATTCTTGTTCCTCATCTTCACACTTTTTTACTATTTTAAATGATTCCACAGACAAGATATCATCTAAACATAATGTAGAAAAATGCTTCGAGTGAGGCCCAACTAATTCTACTTCAAAATTTACACTATCTACTACACACTCACTTTTTTTCACCTTCTCAATGTCAGTCTCAAGATCAAGATGACAATCGAGTGATTGTGATTCTTGAGTTTTCTCCTCAAATTGGCTAATGTCCCCCTCATATTCTTCTTTGTTTAGTCACTGTAAACATGGTAGGAGTGGTAACTCTTTTAGCTTTGCCCACAACTTTTTTTTATTCTCTAAGATTCGTTTCATCAATTTGTTCGCTTGAATCGTGACATCACACATATCTTCAGTATGATCACTTTGACCACAAGCCAAACACCAAGTTACAGTAAGTAGGACAGTATCTACATCATATTGTGAAGGTCCCATCCATGCACTTCCAGGTAAATTTGGATAGCAAGCCTCAAAATATGTTCCCCCATAATAATAACAAGAATCGTCGTCACTAAAAAAAAAATCTATCCAGGCTGACATCTCAAGAAAAGTGAGAGAAAAATAAAAATAAAAGAAAATAAAATAAATAAATAAAAATTAAACTAAATAAATATTTACAAGTTTGAATTCAAGCAAGTAAACTAAAATTCCAAACCAACTCAATACGCCTAATTGTTCCCCGGCAACAACGCCATGTTTGATAACGCTCAACTTACACGTCAATTTAGTGCAAGGCGATCGTCGTCAATATATTTACCAAACTTTGGAGTCGGGGTCGAATCCACAGGGAAAAATGTGAGTGGCGATTAAACTAATTTGAAACTATAGCTACAAGTTAAATTCAGACAAATGACACGAAAAGATAAAATAGGTATAATTAGACAATGGTTAAGTGTTCAACTTGTTTCAGAACTCAAAACTAAGATTTCAACGATTCAAATCAATGATAAAGAGAAACTAGGGTTGTGATCACTATGACTATTAATCCTCCATTGAATAATAATTGTAGTACTGGGTTCTCATGACTTGTGTGAAACACCAAATTATAAATTTCGACAGTTCATCTAAGTGTTTCTCAACCTACCTAGATGTTTGGCTTCCTAATTCTCTCGGACTTAGGAAACCCTCCTATTCATACCGATTTTATCTCAAGTTGGTCAATCTTGTTACAGCATTAACCATTAGATGGGAGCTTAACCTTCCCAAATCCTTGTTGATAATTCATTACCTTTCATTTATTTCTCAGTTCGAGCAAATCAACAAAATGTGAGATCGATTGTTTGCAACCAACAGAAAATAATTAATACAAAAGAATTATCAAGATGTTCCCACAATCATTCAAACCCTAGACAACTATTAAATCAATGGAGGAATCATCATAGATCCCACAACCCTAGTTGTGGGTTTTAGTTCCACACGGAATAGAAAAAGATAACAACAATTGAATCCATAACACAAGGTAATTAAACTTACAAAATATTTAGTCAGAAGTTGATTCTCTAATAAATCCAAGAGGAATGTCCCATAACTCAGTCAAAGAATTGAAAACTGAAATCAAAGTTACGAGCCAAAACTACAGAGAAAAGTGACCAAGTCCTACCCTGCAGTTCAAGGTGTAGATCCCTCCTTATATAAGAAAACCCTAAATTATGCTTTAAATACTTCATCCTAATTATGGAAACCAAATCATAGAGTGCAGTATTTTTCTCGAACATGTGATGATATTTGTGATGCCTTATCAGTAGTATGACGACTTATCAGAAATGTCGTCAGCTCCTTCTTCAGTTTTGGCACTTTCTGTTTAAGGCTGATGATGAAACTTGACGGCTTATCAGATATGTGACAACATATCAGAAATATCGTCACTTTGTCACTCCAAATCTGATTCTCGGCCTAAGCCTGATGGCAATCCTGATGTCTTATCACACTTCTGACGGCTTATCATACGATGTTGTCACTTAGTTTAGCTGAAGTCTATTTTTTGTCTAGGTTGACGACAACTTTGATAGCCTATCACAGGGCTGACGACTTATCAGAAATGTCGTCAGCCACACTTTCCTGCTATTTGCATCAAAATTCATCTTTGTTACCTCCATTATTTTGGGTTCTCTTGCATCTTGACTTATACTGCAAAATCAAGGATTACACAATAAAAAATGACAAAAGTTACTTAAGACCTTGTAATTATTTAGAGTTAAAAACCTCAAATATGTTAACATCTGCTCACACATCAGTGGTTTTTTTGGTGGTTTGGGTGGTCAAACATGCAAAACGGCATGAACGGGGTAATTTTGGGCAAATTCGGTGTTCTATAGACCACGATTTTCGAGGTGGGCTCGGGGTCCGGGCATGATTTATGCCAAAAATCAACCTGGCTATCGAAGAAAGGCTAGAGAGCATCATAGTGTGGGCCATTGTGTTTTTTTGGGCGGTTTGGATGTTCAAACGGGCGAAACAGCGCGAATTGGACATTTTTAGGCCAATTCGGTGTGCAATATCCCACAATTTTTGGAGTGGGCCAGGGGTTCGACCGTAATTTTTTTCAAAAAGCAACCTGGCTACCTCAGCCAGGCTGGGGAGCGTCCTAGTGTGGGCCATTATATTTTTTTGGGTGATTAAATGGGCGAAACGGCGCAAACGGAGCATTTTTGGGCCAATTTAGTGTGCTATAGTCCACGGTTTTCGGGGTGGGCCCGGGGTCCAGGAGTAATTTTTGTCGAAAATCGACCTGGCTTTCTCAGGCAGGCTGGGGAGCATCCTAGTGTGGGCCATTGTATTTTTTTGGACGTTTTGGGTGGTCAAACGGGCGAAACGGCGCAAACAGGGCATTTTTGGGCCAATTCGGTGTGCTATAGCCCACGGTTTTTGGGGTGGGCCCGGGGTTCGATCGTGATTTTTACCGAAAATTTACCTGGTTGTCCTAGGCTGGCTGGGGAACGTCTTAGTGTGGGACATTATGGGTTTTGGGGCGGTTTAGGTGGTCAAAAGGGCGAAACGGTGCAACGAGGTATTTTCAGGCCAATTCGATGTGCTCTAGCCCACGATTTTCGAAGTTTGTCGGGGTTCGGGCGTGATTTTTGTTAAAAATCGACTTAGATGCCCCAAGCAGGCTGTGAAGCGTCCTAGTCTGGGCCATTGTGGTTTTGTGGTCGATTTGGGTGGTCAAACGGGCAAAATGGCGCGAACGGGTCATTTTCAGGCTAATTTGGTGTGCTATGTCCCACGATTTTTGAGGTGGCCTAGGGTCCTGGCGTGATTTTTGCCGAAAATTGACTTGGCTGCCCCAAGCAGGCTGAAGAGCATCCTAGTGTGGGCCATTATATTTTTTGGGGCGATTTGGTTGGTCAAATGGGCAAAACGGTGCGAACGGGGAGTTTTTGGGTCAATTCGGTATGCTAGCCCACGGTTTTTGGGGTGGGCCCGGGGTCCGAACATGATTTTTGCCGAAAATCGACCTGGCTGCCCCAGGTAGGATGAAGAGCATCCTAGTGTGGGTCATTGTAATTTTTAGGGCAGTTTGGGTAGTCAAACGGGCGAAACTGCGCGAACGGGGCATTTTCGGGCCAATTCGGTGTGCTATAGCCCGCGATTTTTGGGGTGGGCCCGGGGGCTAGGCATGATTTTGTCCGAAAATCGATCTGATTTCTCCAGGGAGGTTGGGGAGCGGCCTACTGTGGGCCTTTGTGGTTTTTTGGGCGGTTTGGGTGTCAAACGAGCGAAGCGGCGCGAATGGGCCATTTTTGGGTCAAATCGGTGTGCTATAGCCCTCGATTTTTTGGGTGGGCTCGGGGGACGGTCGTGATTTTGACCAAAAATCGATCTAGCTGCGCCAGGAAGGTTAGGGAGCGGCCTAGTATGGGTCTTTGTGATTTTTTGGGCGGTTTGAGTGGTCAAAGTGGCGAAACAACGTGAATGGGTCATTTTTAGCCAAATCGGTGTGCTATATCCCACTATTTTTTGGGTGAGACCGGGGTCGAGCATGATTTTGATCGAAAATTGACCGGGTTTCCCGAATAGAAAAACTAAAAAATCAAAATAATTCATTTCGGTTCGGTATATCAATTTTTTAGTATTTATGCCCACCTCTAGCTTCGGTGGTGTGCCCGGGATCCGAGCGTAAAATGGGTCAATCGACCGAGGCATACCAATGAGTCTGAGGAGAAACCTAGTTTGGTCCGTTTGGGTGGGCGAGTCTACTTGGGTGGTCGAACGGGCAAAACGGTGCAAACGAGGAATTTTCGAGCCAAATTGGTGTGCTATAGCCCACGGTTCTGGGGTGTGCCCAGGGTTCGGGCGTGAAATGGGCCAAAAATCAATCGAAGTGTGCTAGGGAGGCTGGGGAGCGGCCTGGTGTGGTCCGTTTGGGTGGGCGGGGCCATTTGGGTGGTCAAACGGGCAAAACCGTGCAAACTGGACATTTTCGGGCCAAATCGGTATGCTATAGCCCACGGTTTTGGGGGTGTGCCCGGGATTCGGGCGTGAAATAGGCCAAAAATCGATCGAGGCGTGCCAAGGAGGTTGGGAGCAGCCTAGTGTGGTCCGTTTGGGTTGGCGGGGCCATCTGGGTAGTCAAACGAGCGAAACTATGCTATTAATAATTGGTCATAATTACCAGTTAACCCTTCATTAAAAAAAAAAATAAGTTGGGCTATTTCAGATGCATCACTAAAATCTTCATCCTTCGGCTACGATTTACACCCCTATAACCCTTGAAACATATATGAATCATTCCTATCGGATTTCCAACTAAATTTGAAGCACAACAAGCTCAACTATGCAACCGTAACACCTCCGCTTACAACAATGATTTAAGCTTAAAACGTGACGTGTAACATTAACAGACATTCAAATCCCACGATTTCAAATAGAAACATAGAAAATGAAGAATGACGCACAAATTTTTTCCACTTAATAAAGTGTAAGTGAAAGTCATCTTAAAGGAAATTATAATTAAGCACATAAAGAGCCTTATATACCCAAGCAAAGTGTCTAGGATGACATAAATTTATAATAATTTCTAACCGCTCAAATTAATAGTTTCAGTAGAAGCATATGAGAAATTGAAATTCAAAACAATAGAACTCCCCGTGCAAATCTCTATAGCGAAGAAAGAGCCGAGAACTCCTAAAATCAGCAGAGATCTAGATTTAAACGCCATACACCAAAAAGAGGGCACAGAAATAGAAGCGTATATAACAATTTTTTGATACAAACAAAGAAAAGAGACACGCAGGTGTGAGGCGGTAAGAACAGTGAGAAAAAAGAAATAGTAATATCAATGAAAACAATGAACAAAAGAACTAATGAAAAGACGAAAATACCCCTACGTGCTTGCTATACCACGTGGTTGCTTTACCACAATTGTACATAGTAGTAAAACTAGTAGCACTTGTAGTAGTATTCAACTTCTTCTCATCTCTTCAGCGCTTTGCTCCTCCTCTCCTTTTTTTTTTTTTTTTTCCCTCGCCGGGAAAGAACCCAATTTTCTCCGGCGATCGGGATCACTCATACTAATCGGAAAACTTCAGAATGTCAACAATTCCATGCTTATCCGTTAAATACCCAAAGCCATTTGTTTCTTTCCCCAATTCATTATTATTCCATAGCAAGAAGAGCTTTTTTATAAGGTATCAAGCTGTAAAAAATTCAGAAGGGTTTAATGGGGGAGCTTCAAACTCTGTTGCATGTTCGATTTCGTCGCCGTTAATTAGGAGAGTAGTGGGTTTGCCGAGACGGGAAGGCAACTTATCGTTGTTACTGTCGTTTGGTGCAAATTCGAGGAACATTTATGCAGCTGAAGAAGATGAAGAAAAGGTGGATTATTCACAAGCACTCTCTGCATTGCTTCCTTTTGTTGTGGCTCTTACTGCTGTTGCTGCTCTCTCTCACCCTTCCACTTTCACATGGTAAACCACATGCTCTATCTTCTTCTACCTCAGGTGAAGTAGACAGGATGTTTCCGATATACCCCCGATAACAGTATAATAAACACGTAGAGAGGCTGTTTCCGATATACCCCGGCTTAGGACTGATAAGTATAATAAACACGTAGAGAGGCTGTTTCCGATATACCCTGGCTTAGGACCGATGACAGTATACCGATAACAGTATAATAAACACGTAGGGAGGCGGTCTCCGATATACCCCCGGCTTAGGACCGATAACAGTATAATAAACACACGTAGAGAGGCTGTTTCCGATATACCCCAGCTAAGGACCGATAACAGTATAATAAACACGTAGAGAGGTTGTTCCCGATATACCCCCAGCTTAGGACCGATAACAGCATAATAAACACGTAGAGAGGCTGTTTCCGATATACCCCCGGCTTTGGACCGATAACAGTATAATAAACACGTAGAGAGGCTGTTTCCGATATACCCCGGCTTAGGATCGATAACAGTATAGTAAACACGTAGAGAGGTTGTTTCCGATATACCCCGGCTTAGGACCGATAACATTATAATAAACACAAAACATAAATACATAAAAAATAGTTATCAAGTGTTAAAAACTACGACCCGAGCCGAGGCCCTGGCCGCGATGGGCATCCCGAGCCACAAAGGCCCGATAGACACGCTTAGCCCGGTCCACTAGTGATAGTGTCCGCTCTGGGCGTAGACCCTCATGGCTTTAAAATGCGTCACTAGGGAGTAAGACTTGCTTACTTATATACCCAGCATATCTGCTGTGTTTTGTGTTTTGCTGATGTGGGACTCCTTATCCTAAGTTTGGGTGTTATAGATGCTTTGTTCAACATTTGTATTTTGTTGGCTTGTAAAAATGATAAGAGGAAAATGCAGGGTGTCTAAAGAATTGTACGCTCCAGCACTTGGAGGAATCATGTTGTCGATTGGAATTAGACTTTCTATTGATGACTTTGCCCTTGCAATTAAAAGGTAAGACAAAGTTTACTAGTTTTATGGACGGACCTGATCAGATCACGGGTAACATAGTTAGCATTTTGGTTTGTTGGTTGTGCAGACCTTTGCCCTTCTCTATTGGATTCATTGCTCAGTATGTCGTGAAGCCAGCACTTGGCTTGCTGGTAGCACAGGCATTTGGGATGCCTTCGACGTTCTACGCTGGTTTTGTCCTCATGTCTTGCGTTGCAGGGGCTCAATTATCAAGTTATGCTAGCTTCTTGAGCAAAAGCGACGTGGCATTCAGTATTCTCTTAACCAGTTCAAGCACCATCGCTTCAGTTGTTGTTACTCCAGCTTTAACCGGTCTTCTTATTGGTTCAGTCGTTCCAGTTGATGCAGTTGCAATGTCAAAGTCAATCTTGCAGGTATCAGATGCCCCAACATAGTCAGTGTAATTGTAGTATGTAAAACAGTACAGATGAAAGGCAAAGTATCATAATATCTCAGTTGTTTACAGCAAAATGATTCCATAATCATTCATTTACCGTCTTTGCAGGTCGTTCTTCTCCCCATAACTCTTGGCTTAGCGCTGAACACCTATGCAAAACCAGTAGTGTCTGTTATTCAACCTGTGATGCCATTTGTTGCCATGATTTGTACTTCATTGTGTATTGGCAGCCCTCTTGCAATCAATCGTACTCAGATTCTTTCTGCTGAGGGTGCAAAATTGATTGCACCCGTACTGACATTTCATGCAATGGCATTTGCAGTGGGTTATTGGCTCTCGAAACTTCCAATTTTCAGGTAATTGGCTAGATTCTTCTAGCTGCATCCTGTTTTATGTGATGAAATGCGTTTGTGATTCAAGCACTACACTCGTGACACATTTTCTGTCATGATAATTATTACTTTCCTGTTATTAGATTATGTGATACTCACCAATATACATACCATCTACTGCATCATAAGAAGGTATTTCTGACTTCTCGTAAAAAGGACTATCCAAACTCTCTTTTTTTTCGTACTCTGGGCTACTAGTTTCCTATGCAGTCTCCGGTACTAGGCTAGAACACTAACGTGTGAACCAAATTTTGCTCCCTACGAGATAATCTACTACAGGTCATATAAACTACCTCCCTTGCAATGCTGCCCCAATCTCTGGTCTTCTTTTCAAACATCCGTTGATTTCTTTCCATCCATGTAGCATACACATACTCCGCATAGCTTGTTCTGAAAAGGTGAGCTTGCGGTGTTCGACCTTTAGAGTCCTGAAGAATCCACACCAAGTTCTGTTCTCAGGTAGTAGCACCTGATTGTTGTTTCAGCATCCACACAAGCTGAAAATTCACAAGTTATAAATAAGTGATCTCTCGACTCAGGATATTTGTGACAAAGCACACATTCCAAATCTACCGGCATTCCCCATTTGGCTAACCTATCAGAAGTTCGTAACTTCCCCTGCAACTGTAGCCATAGAAAACATGATATTAATGATGTTTAGACCCCCATTACATCTGGGCAAGCATACACTCTCCCATGCCACAAGGGCTTTCTAGGTAATGGTATGAATACTAGACCATATAAAGCTTCTATAACAAGCGTCGATCAATTTGAGGACATTTACTGGCATTTGAAATAATTGTGACCAATATGATTGTACCCCAAATAACACAGATTGCACAAGCTGAGTTCAGCCAGCATAAGATAACTTTTTTGTATGTGGATTCTTCACTCGTAAAAAAATAAAAATTCTTCGCTCAAAAATTTAATAATCTTCCACTTTTGCTGCTGAAATGCTATCTTTATTTTCTTCAATTTGTTGCCGTCTCTGGGCTTGAAGAACCTGTGGTGTTCTTCCTCACCGACTCTTCTTTCATTGTGTTTTTGAGTAAAACATCCATTTTATTTTATTTTATTTTCTTGAACGAAGACTCAACTACAATGGCAGGTTTGAAGAAGAAGTTTGCAAGACAATTTCATTATGCACAGGAATGCAGAGTTCTACGCTGGCGGGTCTACTTGCAACTCAATTCCTCGGAAGCAGTCAAGCGGTACCCCCTGCATGTTCTGTAGTTGCGATGGCTATCATGGGCCTTTGTCTTGCCTCTTGCTGGGGCAGTGGATACCGTATCAGGGATATTCCATCCATTCTGTTTCTACCAACTGCTTCGACTATCAAGCCTTCACAGTAAGTAAGCTAGAGATCGGTACATATAGAGTAGGATACTTAGTAGAAAGGTAGACGTCCTTTCAAGCTTAGGCAAATTAACTTAAATGCAGTAGAATAGTTAAATGATAGCATATAATATACTACAAAGACCTTCCATAGTATGTACGGGAGCTGATAAAGATGCAGATGAGATAGTATTGTAACTGGTAAGTTGACGGCGTTGAAGCAGATGGTACTTGTACAGTTTTTGTTATGCATTTTCAATCTGTAGCATATAGTCGAGCTTGTCTAAACGGATATTTGGATGATCTTACTGGATGATATTTCGCATTGATATCGGAGATTTAAGCTCACTACATCAAAATCTTCACTGGTCTAGTAGTAAGGTTTTTGATTTGTCTTTTTCACTATACAAACAGTGCGATAATGTCCTATAATTCAACAGATTAAAACAAGATACTGAGTCCAAAGCTTCATCAAGAGAACCTTCAAATAAAATTCTCTTCTTCTCATGCACTTTACCATATTTTTAACAGTCAATACAACGTAAGAATTACTACTATTCTTACTACTATTTATAGATACACTAGATGGCCCATGCCCGTGCAATAGCCCGGGCGTTTCTCTAACAGTTTTGTACAAATGGATCCCACAGAAAGTTGCTCTCACAGTGGTTCAATTGCTAAGTAGGAATATCAAACTTGGTAGAAGGATAAACAGCGAGATCATACAATGATCATGTAGCTGGTCCAATTTGTGAATGATCTATGCTACAAGTGCTTGAATTCCGGATTTAAAAAGCTGCAGTAGCCAACATGTACTTCAGCTGGATTCATGAACAAATTACCTCGTCTCTACCCTCTAGCCACCCCTGCTTCTCATGCTGCTGAAATGTCTATTCGAACTATCCGTGCTGGTGTCACAACTCTGTACTTTGAATAAGAATATGATCCAGAACTCTCACCTACAAAAACACCAAGCACCTAAGTTAGAAAACCATACATACTACAGGAATACTTTAATTTTAGACACTCCTCATAGTTACTTCCCTAAGTTCTAAGTATTGGTTAAAACAAGAAAGGAAGTCAACTAAACAGGAGGAGACAACCAGAGATTGGGAAAAAAAAAAGGGCAAGCCCGGTGCACTAAAGATCCCGCTATGGTATTCAACTTTGGTATCCACAGTTTCAAATAAGGAGACAGATAATAATGAGGAGACCTACCCGTTATATTGGTGCTGGCAGAAGGGATACTTTCACTCAAAATGGAGCATGGCAACATTGCTGGGCATTCAATAAGTTGTCCAGTACTTTGATCTCTTAAGCAACCACTTAACAGGAAGTTGATGGAATGATGAGAAGTTTCTATTACTTCTTGGATTGAGAAAGTATTCATGACAGATCTTTCATCAACGATACTTCTTACTTCTTGCATTGAGAATTTCTTGAACATATCAGGCGCCAAGAGCTTAGACACAACAATGATGCACTCCTGCACATGAGATGGATCATAACATTCAGAAAAAATTGTACCTTGTTTATGAAGAACTTGCCAAACTAAAATAGCAAAACTTTTCTTTTTACATCAATATAACATAATAGATTTATAAATAGAAAGTAAAATTCTGTTATCTGAAGCCATTCTCGACAGCAGCATTTTCTCATGTATGTTCAACTACAACAGTACTTAATGTGCCCTTCTGATAACGTAAATGTTTGAGTTGCACTTAGAGTCATGCAAAGATTGTCAAAGCTCACCTTCCACAACAATTCCTCTACTCCATTTCCACGGGACAGTACTGACATGATCGACTCCAGCTTAATTTCGATGCAGAGAGCCACAGAATCTGTCACCATATCGCACAAATATGGCTTTCCGACAAGAGCCTCGTACAGACCTAAAATACTTCCGCGAGGATATGTTGAATCCACAGGATAATGAATAGGAAAAGGGCTCCTTTTCGACTGGAGAAGAAAGAAGGCAAGTTTTTCAATGATCACACATAGATACAATTAATGCTATAGCTATATGGAAATATAGGTTATGGATAGATGCCTGGCGCGTCTTTTACTTACCCTAACTGATCCATTTCCTATTAGCCAGACACTTGTCATCTTGGAACCCTTGGTATAGAGTGTACAATCTGGTGTCTTCAACATACTATTCGCGGAGCGTTCCAGATCGCTTTGAATAGCAGGAGAAAGGTTTCCCAGCGAAGGATGGATACTTAGGACATCTCCTGGCTTCGGGATCCTTACTGAAGGAGGACTTCTCGAAAGTTTTTCAAGGTCATTCTAGGTTGGAGTTGAAAATCATTTATACACAAAACAATTACTCAATCAGTATTACACAAAAACAATGCAATGCGCAGTAAAATTGACACATGAAGTAAAGTTACCTGGAGCAAATCATGTACATGCAGCAGAACTTTCTCAGTTAAAATCCCATCTTTCTCCATATCACTGAGACACTCATCGAGAGACTTCAGCATTGAAAATGTAACTTGCCTTGATTCTGTTTGATGTATGATCTAGAATGGCCAGAATTCAAAGGGTTAAATTGAGCTGACCTTGTGTGATAAGCTTGTGTAATTTTAATATTTTTATAAGAATATTTGCTCATGGATCATTGTAGTCTGTATATACTTTTTTACCCCTTCCCAGGAGCTTCGCGCAACTCATCATCCTCTAACTAGGATGAATGTGGAGCAAGCATAGTGTAATATTCCAGCCAGTAAACATGAATTTAAGAAAATTATGTTGCGAACTCTTGATAATCAAAAGGTCAATGAGCATTTGAACAAGAGCAACAATGCATGATTTCCCGCAAAAATGTTCACAAACCTCGGGCATTGAATTCTTGGCATTTTCTAGAAAGTTCCTTGCTTCTAGTTCTTCGACTTCACTTTCGCCAACAACAATTGCAGCGTTTCCATTGTCACCTTTAAAATGTAGAGAGATTGTTAGATAACTTCATGAGCCAACTCCACAACATTTAGATCCATGAAGACTTAGATTCCTCTCAGGGTTGCTCAACAAAGAAAGGCAACGAAACAAGGAGAAAAGAAGACATGCAAAACCATGCAACAGGAGGCACGACTCTCAAAGAGTATGACTTTGGCATTCCCATGTTGAGAAAGAAAAAGTACACATGCAAAACCATTGTTGTTAGAACCTGATTAGATATAAGAATTACTGCACAATGTCTACCTACTGCATCAGCCACATTTTTTTATCCAAAGATGCTACCCACTCTTACCAGTATAGTCAAGAAGAAGCTGTCTTGCGATTCTGTGAGCATGGATAAATGCAGAACATATATGGCAACTATCCTGTAATTTCTTTAGAACAAACCACCTTGTCAGCCAGGGAGGACAAACACGTGCACTGAAGAATTTATAATATCCTGGAAACTTGAGGTGAGTAGAAATATAATTCCAGTCATGCAATCCCTGATTAGCCAGATCGATTGCCTCCTCTATCGACTCCATCAAAACACTGATAGTGGATTTAGTTATCCTCCCCTCGTTGAATGTTGACCAGTAAGCCTCACGAGTAGCTGTACCCGAAAAAAAAATGCAAACTGAAGTAGGGCAATGAAAAATAATCTAAAGGCATTAAGAATGGAAGACAAAAAGGGGAAAAGAAGTCCTGCCTTGAATAAAGCCCACAAGGTGAATATTAAATGAAGAACAAAAATAACTCAAGCATACGGCTTTAACAGCTAATGAGGATTTTCGAGGTGGCAAAATTTCAAAGTTACATGTATATGTCGGAGCTCGGGGCTTTGAGATTCCCTGTGATGGTTAGCTTTAAGATATTTGGATAATATGGAGTTGCATGCTTACTCCTATTAGCAAAGGAAAATAGATGGCACGAATTTTTAATGAAATGTAACCAAGAAGGGATGTAGAGATGAGGTAAAGAAGACGGACGTTCTACAAGCAAATTTCTGCATGATGTAAGCTCACAGAATCACATACCAACAGGGTCCTGGTGCAAAATATGGTGCAAATAGTGAAGGTTCAAATCATTAGAGGACTTCACACTGTTGTGTAACTCTTCATATCCTTATATTGCTCGGTTTAGAGAATTAGAACAAGCAGGTCTTTGATAGGAACAAAACTGAAAATATTTGAAGTCTAACTCATAAAATAAGGACCCTAGTTCATGATCAATGTACCACATCAAAATCTATCAATCAAATAGATAAGAGAAGCAATATCTGATATGCAACACTTACAAAAGAAAACAAGGGGGAAGCTGAATGTCCAGATGAGACATGCAGGAGCCAGACACCAGAAAGGTTATAAAAGCAAACTATAGACCAACTAGTACCGGTGCTGTTACTAACCTTTCAGAAAGCATACTCGCATAGTCTTCATATCATCGATTTCTAGATAGCCATGGTTGGTGGTACAGGGAGGCCAAACTGTGTCTTCACAGACATCTTTTATGCATGTGGCATAACCTCCAACAGTCAACCAGTCGAAAGGATTATTGCTTCCACTACAGATTCTAGAAAACTCTTCAGCCTTTCTCAGTAGTTGATTCTTTGCATAATTGACCATGGTTTCCTGAAACAAATTGTCCTATAAGCAGGATGGCTCCCATAACAAAAAGATCACATCTCAAATATGAAACTACAAGCAGTGGTTGAGTGCACTACATATGTTTCTTTGTCATTTGCCACATACTTGAAGTTAACAAAGACAAGAATGAATTAGCTATGCAGATGTTATTTTGATTGTCAGTTCTCTGCAGATATTTCTCTCTAGATTTACATGAAAATATTTTATCAGGAAATAGGACCAATATCAGTTCAAGCTGATGATCCTTGTGCATTGAGAGGCTTACAAAGGCCATAAACAAAGTATAGATCAGAGGATGCAAAGGTTTAAAAACATGCAGGTAGCATAGTACTCACTTTTTAAGTAAATATAATCTTATAGAATAAAGAAAACCATCAATAAGGTGATGTGGGGATTAGTAAAAATGAGGTGTAGGTTAGTCAACATCCAACTTCCTCCAGTGATGTTAGAAAGTCTATCAAGGTATACACTACATCAAATTTTGGAGAATTCGGCACTAATTACTAAATACAGGAACTTGTATTTCAAGTTATATAAAAATGCTCCTTTCCCCGAAACATCATTGATTCCTCTCATTCTATAACACCAAAAAGCTGATTGATAAGATCGAATATACAGAAAAGGACATGTAGGGTTTTCAAGTTTTCAATGCAACGGGGTAATTACTGATATTGAACACTGTTGAGCACTGATTAACAAAGTGAAATTACATAAAACAACATCATGAATCACAATTTCCAAGGCAGGTAAGTTCCTTAATACAAGAGGACTTCAGTTACACCAGAATCTTACCTCACTTTCTGATAGAGCATCCATACCAAAGAGACTTAGAAGTAATTGTGAAGTAGATCCATTGATAATGAGTGTCAGTAACACACTTCCACCAGTAAGGAAAACAAACTGTACCACCAAGAAAAGAGTTTTAGTTATGCGTCAAATAAAGTTGATAGAAGCTTCAACAGATGCCAAATAACTACAAGTTAATTATGGCAATGAATCATTGACTTACAAAAGCAGGGCAAATGAACTGTTGCTAAATTGCAATTGTTTATCAATAAAAACATACCATAGCCCCAGTTTCTGCGCTGAGATACTTTGGATCACCACTAGCACCCTGGAAATTAAGAAAGAAAACCATGTGTAGTATTATTAAGTTAAAAAAATTCTATCATACCTCTTCCAGTGCCTACATGGTAGATATGCTTCATAAAGCTTGACAAATTAGTAAGAAAATGACCAACTTCTTATGCTCTCAAGCAATTAGGTTACTCGGTTATAAGTTTTATTGCTTTTATCTAATTGCTGTAGGATATAAAATGGAAGGTATCTTCTCCATATATATTGAGTTTACCCGCTTAGTCTGTCGCTTCAAATCGAACTGGTAGATGATTAGCAATGAAGTGGATACAGAGGACCTCTGAAGTAGTGAAGTTGAATGAGAAGCATTCTAAGTGTTATGAGCTTTTGCCAAGTGCTTAAATTATAAAGATTCAGGAGTGTCTGATTGTGTGTGTGTGTGGGAGGGGGGGGGGGGGGGGGGGGTCAGCTACTAATAAAGCAATCAAACGTAAAAGTGCATCATTTAGGATACTTTACTGGTATCTACACATTATACACTTTATTATCTTACGAGTATAATTCATACAAGTACAAATCATACTTAAAAAAAGGGCAGCCCGGTGCACTAAAGCTCCCGCTATGTGCAAGGTCCGGGGAAGGGCCCCACCACAAGGTTGTACTGGATGCAGTCTTACCTTGCATTTCTGCCATAGGCTGTTTCCAAGGCTAGAATCCGTGACCTCCTGGTCACATGGCAGCAACTTTACCAGAGCTTCCCTTTTTAAAAATTATTCTTAAGACAAAAAGTTAATATTGTATCTTCTGTGCACATTTGTATCTAAGCCTCAAGCTACATGATACAGGAAATGAATTACAAGTGAGAAGAAAAGGGCTTACTTTAATAGATAGGGAGAGTGCCAAGCCAACAGCTCCTCTCAAACCAGACCATATGATGATGATAGATTCTTTCCAATTCAAACCATAACCGAAGTAGCAAAGGGCAGGGTAGAAGGCAAAAACAACTATGGTTCGAGCTACTTGAAGAATGATGTAGAGAAGAAAGACATAGCCCCATGATCTCCCTACAATATAAATGTGTAAATAAAAGAAATTTCTTGACCTGGGAAACATTTTATAGTGGAAAAAAATCTAAGAAAAATGTTCAAAGTTCACCGAATAAATCATAATATATCAATAAGAATGCATCTAAGGAGGGATCTCACAAATCAGATAGGTGCTCAACAATACCTAACCTGAGGTGTGATGCATATGAGAGCATCAATACCTAAGTGTGTGTACCCATTATTTTATTCTTCATGTAAGAAACTCAATAACTAATATGTAGAACCTTGCTCAAAAAAGATGTTTTGCCACCAAATTTATGCCTTCATTTGATATATAGCCTAGTCTTTGTTTTTTGCTAAGGTTTCACTGGCATTCATTGTTGGTTAATATCGGGTTTTGCATTGGTTGCTACCTTTATGTTTTTATGTACACTGTTAGTTCCTGTCAGTTTTGGCTATTGCTTTCACATTCCTCTGACTTTATCTCCGTCTGCAGTTCTCTGCTTGTTGCCAGTATTAATCTTTGGATATCGATTTATTCTCTGTTGAAAGAAGACCATACCATTCGTTTATAATTAGTTTTCAGTGATAATTTCAAATTTTGGTTTGTCTCATGGGAAGGAGAGTTCTCTACTTTGGTCTAACAGGTCTTCATCAGTGACTGATCTTAATCTGGATTATGATTTTTAGAACTCTTGTCGACGGAATTTAGCTATTAATCCATCATTGCTCTGTGACATTATCTATGTGTCTGGTTTCTTTGCATCTAGAGCTTTAGATTCATAAGGTTGCACCTGTGCTTTATCTTTGGCCTTTGTTCCTTGTTGCCTAAGGGATTTGTTCTCCCACATTTATTGGATTCTTAATCGCAACATGTCTGGTTATTTCAATAGAAAAATGTGATCAATATATGCATCTCCAGAAGCGTCCAGTGACAAACAACTCAACTTGCTGTCTCCCTAGAGTCTCCTCATTCAGTGGCTTTTCTCAGGAAATCCTCGATTGAGTCCCAGATTTTTGACTCGGGTGCATCTGGTCACATGTCCGACAACCAAAGGCTATTGTTCCACTTTCATACTCCTAGTTTTTTGCCTTCAATGATCTTGATTACAAAATTTATTAATCCTGTAAGTGGTAGGAATTTCTCAATCTACAACAACTTCAACATCCTTGTCCACCATTCTCTATCTTCTTAAATTCCCTTATGATTTAACAGCCATTAAAAATTAACCAAAGAACTTAATTGTTTTCCTTCTAATTATGTGATTATTCAACACTCGGAAACAGGAGGAACAATTGGCTCAGGGTATGAGTCTCACAACTTTTACTGTCCAAGTTCCAGCACTTCCTAAGGCACCAAATACATTGTGATGTTGCTGCATCCACACAACAGATTCATTGATTCTCAAGAAAAGTGATTAAAGAAATGACTCTAAGACTCTTCTAGTTACTCAATTGGGTGGCAAATCAGGACACTCGCCAACTTATTGTGCTGTGCAGCATGTACCACACACTTCAACTAATAGGAAAACAGCTGTTAACCATCTACAGGGAGTGAAGTGTTACATAATAAATAGAGGGGGGAGAACTACCTGTATCGTCGTCGAAATTTCCGATACTGAATATGCTTTGAGCTATGATAACTCCACTGCAAGAAGTTTGAGTGTATAAGCAACATTATTGATTCAATAACAAAAAAAGTATGAGGATAATAACCAACCATGCACCAAAGGAATCCTTCAGTTGCACTCAGAACGGAAGTGCATTAACAACACTACTTACTAGATATTAATTTTGGGAAAATGTGGAAATACAACTCTCTGAGAAAAGAGCAGCACAATAACAAATGCAATAAGACTTATTGATTTATTTGGAGATAAACAGACAACTAGAGTAAATCTCTTTAAGTACCACAGAAAGGAACAAAATGATGCTAAGACAAAAGGAAAAGAAACAACATTAGTTTCTATAATAGTCCGAGTCTTACCTCAAGATGAATATTAAAGTATTCGCAATGTATGCAACCATTTCCCTGCACAAAAAAATGGTGGAAAAAAGCTATTGTGAAAAATAGTTCAACTCTAGCTCAAATCCCCCTCCCCTCTTCCCCTTTCTATCTCATAGCAAGGGAGCAAACGGAAAAAGAGACAAAAACAAAATAATGACAAAGTTCATATATTTGGTTATTTGTTTTGAAGAATAAGTAAGCATTAAGATCCACATGATTTAAACATGATGTTTCAGGCACTTCTATCAAAAAATACATATAACGCACAGGATGAGAGCGACTGCACAAAAGATCCTAAAAGAACAGAGTGAGAGCAACAATGCTGGAAGAAGTCACAAGAGACAACTTCTGAAACCAGTAGCACTTCATTTAGGAAAGCCAAAGAGTTCACAAAGAAGGGAGTTGCAGGAATGGTAGTGGTAGGGTTGTTGTAGCAGTAGCGGAACATTCCCCTAGATACATCTATTTATAAATTATAGAATATGCACTCCAACCTTTTGATTTTACAACATATTCCCCTAGATACATCTGTTAGATATGCCTCACGTAGAAGACATTATCCATAATAATACCTCAACAAAAGAGAGCAGCAATTAGATATTGACAATGCTCAAATCTGTGCAATAATCATCACATTATACATTGGTTTGCTACAGACACAGATCTATATTTAACTAACAGGATATCACAATGGAAGAAACATACCAAAACTCATGCAAGCTCTGCTTTCCCCCAGCTCTATGGGTATCCTTTGACATTGCAAAAACCCTATTAAATGTTTTCAGTATCAGAGACCGAACGTTACGCTTTACAGCAAAAACGTCTGAATGTGAAAGCGGACTGAAATACATAACTTACATCCCTAGTGCTACAAGAGTCAAGATACCCGAAGCTTCAGCTTCCTCTTGAGCCTATAAGCAATAACAAGAAATTAAAGATCCCGTTAAAGGTGTACAGATGGCATTGGAACAAACACAGGATTTCAATATAGCTAGCAAAAAGCTAAGGAGAAAAAGAAAACTGAAGGAACTGACAATCTGATAAACATATGAATCCAAAATGAAACAACTAGAAACAAGTAAATTGCAAAATATCACGTCCAGCATTTAGAACAACAATATGCAGTTTGAGTCCTATATAACTGATTCAAATCAGGAAGGAACATACTGTGTAGTAAGCAATGTAGCTCACAGTAAGAGCCAACGAGAAGTCTGTCAATGTGTCATTGTATATAAACCGAAGCCAGAAAAGAGATGCCATTCCAAACACAAGGCCAATCACGACACTGGAACAGTAAAAGAGTTAGTTAAGTTCAACCACAATAACAGAAAAGTTATCACCCAACCAGACAATGATACTTACGATCCAAGTGAGCCTTCTGCAAGATATTCCAACACTGAAAACCAGCCAGAGCTTTTCCCAAGAACCATTCGATAGAAAAGCTGGTAAACCACGATAGCTGCCCTGGCAACATAATAGGAGGAAGAGAGGTGGAAAAAATGAATCAGTGTATATAAAAGAGAAACATAAACTGCAAGAAAGACAAGGGGCTGAAGGTCCACTTCTATGTGAAAAATTTGGCCATCCAAAATGTGCACATGAATATGAAATTATAGGGAAACCATGAGGAGTTACACCGAGAAAAAAAAAGGAACAATTGTTCATACCCATCGTTCATCATAGATTCTCCTTCAACGATCGTGCTCAACTTTTTACTAGCTCCTAGATCTTTAAGCAACGCGACAACAGCTACAGGATCAGTAGCACTAAGAATTGCCCCCAACAACAATGATGTCTTCCAGTTCCAGTCATATGGAAAAGCAAGCTGTAGAAACATATGAATGTTTGAGTAAGTAAGAAAACACTTCCAGAAAAAAACAGTGTTCCCTTATATACCTTCACAGCAGCTCCGATCAGGCCTGTTGAAATCAATACACCGGGACCAGCAAGCAAAAGCATTTGTGCCATACATTTCTGTCAAAGACAGCTAATATTAAAGAACTGAACAACCTATTTACATTAGCTTATAGTTAACATAATAATTTAAAGCATACAGTCAGGCAACCAGCAACTAGAGCCTTGAGGTCTTATAGAATGAAAATTAAGGAGAAGAGAACCTTTATTTGGTGCACCTCCATGGAGAATGCGCCCTCAAAAATCAGTATAGGGAGGAATACAGCTAATAGAAGATCGGCATCTATATCTGCCCCTGTTGCAGAAATTCAACAAGCAAAAACCTTTATAACATAATGAGAGGTATCCACAATTGCAAAACGATTTTAAGTCATCCTCTAATTGAAAATTCAAGAAATCTGAAAGGGACATTTGAATTGTACTTACATATTCGAATTCCATTCCCAAGCTTTCCCAGTCGATAATTACTCCCAAATTCTAAAATTTAAAACAGAAAGCAAAGAAATAAATAACCAAATATGAGAACAGTTAGGCACCACAACATCACTGTAGGCATTCAGCCAACAGTGACACTTACTCCCCTACATGAGCAATGGTATGAAATTCGAAAAAGAAAAGGACTTCTCTTCCAGAACTATCACAACTATTTATCAAAACACACATTATCTATCAATTGTTCCAGTTTCCTACCTGAACTATCACAAACTGCTTATCAAAGCACACATTTTCTACCAATTCTTCCAATTCCCTACATGAGCAATGGTACTACCTCACATAGTTGATAGATCACGTATGAAAGTCAAAAAAAAAAAAAAGAGTTTCCTAAAAAAAAAAAAGAGTTTCCTATCAGAACTATCACCAACTAGTTATCAGAACACACATTATCTATCTAACTGTTTCATATTTCCTACCAGATTATTGGTAATACCTCGCACATGTGATAATTCAGGTATGAAACTCGAAAAAACAGAATAATTCAGCTGTGTATTTATGGCAATTAACTCGTTAAAAGGTTTGCTACCTGAACTATCACCAACTATTTATCAAAACATACTTTATATATCAGTTGCTCCATTTTCCTATGCTACCTCGCACATTTGATAATTCAGGAATGAAACTCGGAAAACTGGAATAATTCATCTGTGTATTTTTGGCAATTAATTCGAAAAAAAAAGTTACCTATGCCTGAACTATCATCAACTAGTTATCACAACACACATATTATCTATCAATTGTTTCATATCTCATGCGTGATTATTCGTACTACCTCACACATATGATAATTCAGGTATGAAACTCGAAAACTGGAATAATTCAGCTCTGAAACTCCAAAAAACGGAATAATTCAGCTATGTATTTTTGACAGTTAACTCTTCGTACATATACATATATGGACAGAGCAAAGGAGGGGGAAGAGACGAACCGAGAGAGCCGAGAGCGATGCCAATGACGAGCAAAACGACAGTATAAGGAATAGTAGTAGTACGACGAAGAAGAGTTCTGCATGAAACTCCAATTAACAAACTTATACCACCAAATAATACTGCATCTGATGCTGAATTGCTGCTGTTTTCTGCTTGCCATAAATTGTATGGCAATGGACCTTCTTCCACTGTCCCCATTATTGTAGCCTCCAATTTGGAGAATTGTGAACTACTTCTCACTAATTTATCAATTTCTTCTAGCTACTGTAACCTATTTATATAGATGGAATATATATTGTAGTATTTAATTATTTATTACTCCCTCGTTTTGGCACATGATTAAGAAATAACAACACACATGAAAATAATAATTTTCCGGAGTTAACGTTAGAGTTAGTGATATATTTGACCATAAATAATAATAATTTTTTAGAGTTAACGTTGGAGTTGGTGTTCATGAATATAAATTGAAGTTGTTTTGGAAATTTCATTAGAGAAATTGGAGTAAAAAAATAAAAACTATATGTTTTCACTTTTTTAAAAATAATTTTCACTAAAGTAAAATATTTTTTATGACTAAATACCGCTATTTTCACTTTTTGCACTAGGAAGTCGGGAAGAAGAATGACGAGGGAGTTATAAGATTTTTATGACTAAACACTACTATTATTTTTACTTTTTTTAGGAGTCGAGAAGAAAAATGAAGAGGGAATTATAAGATGGACAATTGAACAATCAACCATGAGATAAAAATTTAGATAGCCAACCAAAGTTACTTAAAAAAAAAAAAAAATTCGAGTTCGAGTTCGAGTTCGATTTAAAATAGAAAAGTTATACTATTACTTGAAATCTAATTGAGCCTCAATATATCATATCGAGTGAGAAAGATTGTTTAAAAATAATGTTTACTTCCTTTATAAGAATATCCGACTAGCTTTTAGTTTAAAAATAATTTTACGTAGAAATTTTATCCACAAATCTCGTTAATTTGATCGATATAGAATTTAAATTCCCTTCTTTTAGAAAAAAAAATAATAATTAATAATTTGGTCTATGATTTATTATTTATGACATTGATAGATTCATTCACCGATCAGCATCTTACGATGGCATAATTCTAAAATTGATATGTGATGTTGGAACAAGAAAAAATTTAATAGAATGATCTAGTCGAGGTTTGTTTTTATAATAAATTGCTATCTGAACAATAATAATCTCTTATAAACATAGAAATATATTATGGTGTGTTACAGATCATCATGATTTTTAATGTCACCTACATGTGTATTGGTATGCTTAAGATAATAAATTTAAATTATTTTGCCTATCAACTAAAACCACATAAAAAAAATTAGTGTAATAACTAGATTTATTGTATAAAATCCAAATAAACCCCAACTGTTTTGATTTTAAGTTGGGACTCATGTTTCCCACTGTGAAAAGGACAGAGACGTGGGACATTTGCTAGCAAAAAATTAAATTTAAAAAGATATATTTATTCTTATATAGTAGTATATTCTATCATATATAAAATAATATATTTAATATAATATTATATCGTATTATTTAGTACTATCAAAATTCAAAACGAAACGGTACAAAAGATTTGGAGATCACTTTTTTCTAATAATGCGACATATTAAATACTGCCTTATATTAAAAAAATATATATATATTCCCTTGGATACCGAGTCATTAGGGAATGTTTGCCTACAATATTATATTTTTCGTCCTAAATTCAAATTTAATCAAATTTCAATGAAAATATCGAACAACAAATAAAAAATTATGATAAAATTAATTATTCTCATACCAAAATCAAATGACCAGTGTAACAATACAAATATATGCGTAAGGTAGAATTTAGTAAAATTTGTATTTGTTCAAACTTTATATTTGTATTTAAAAAAAAAAATATTTGCATAATTTTCACATGCAGTCAAACTTTGAAGACTGCACGTCCGCCACCCAAATTGAATAGTATACTAATTAATATGTATTGATCTTTATTTTGAAGCGTTACCTTTAAATTCGACCAAACTCAATAATTTTGATTCAAAATTGTCACATCATTTATTATATTTTTATTTTCATTAAGTTCTCAATAAAACAATTGATTAGCAAATTTTATATGTATAAAAATTTTTGAATTTAAAAAAAGTTTTAGATAGATAATTTTTAAAAAATATAAATTTACTATATCTATTGAATCGTTTTAACTTCTACTTTATATTATATATTTTGAGTCATATTATATATAAACTCAATAAAACCTTAGCCCCCAACTCGTAAATCACCGAAAATTTTGTTTTCGATAAACGCTTACCCCAAATAAAACATTTTAAAATAATTAAAAAAAAATACAACAATAAAAGCATTATCAATATGCCTGTTTCAGCTACCAGCTTCAATCGTGTTTTTACTGTATCACTCCTAAATAATTATTATAAGTCATTTACGTATTAATAAATTAACAATATTTAATAAAAAAATTAAAATAGATATTTATGACATGATTGTTTCAACTATTTTAATCGTAATTTTAATAAATTACTCATATTTAATTATTATAAATCATTTAAGTAGTAAAAAATTAATGATATTTAATAAAAAAAGATAAAATAGACATAAAATGATAAATTAATTTTTGATGTTTTAAATTAACATAACGTCTTATATAGAGCCACAAAAAAAAAATACAAATATTTTTTATAATAATTTTATCATATCACTTCTAATTAGTAGAATAGAAAAAAATATCATAAATCACAAATATTATGCACTAAGAGAGAGTGACACGATTTCCACTACTTACATTTTTGTGACATTGTGCAACCACTATCAAGTATTACAAAGAATAATTCTTTTCTTTTTTTTAACACTTTAATTTCAACATTTCCCATAGCATATTTAATATAAAGGTATTTTGAAACAATATAATTTTAATTTAAGATTGTAAAATTTAAAAAACTTATTTATTTTCATAAATTCTATGTCAAGTCAAAATATGTCATTCTTTTTAAAACAAATAAAATATTATTTTTCTTTGAATTACTACATAAATTACGGAGTGCAAATATATTCTTAACATCATGTATAACCCTAACTTGAGAAAAGCTTCTCATGTTTAAGAATGGACAAATTTCTAAAATTAAGTTAGTGTTCCTTTTTTAATGCACATTATGATTTCGAGCCAATGGTGTACGTTATAGATATCTTGTGATTAAATCAAAAGAAGAATAGCTAGTTTTGTTTTGTTTTTTCATCTGGTGTGATAGATATTCATATTAAAGTCTGATTAATTTAAGTTTATATTGTATAGTATTCATTTGAAGAAAACACTCCCGACTAAGAATTTTTTTCATACCAAAACTTGACTGAAACATCTTATTAAGGGGCCGCATCCCTATCCGATGCACCACGTTGTTTGATTGGTTAGAACTTAGAATAACTAATTAGCACTAGTAGTTACTTTGTAAAACAATACAAAGTCTCTTTCTTATAAGTACATAGCTATATTTAATCTACATGTGTCCATATATATGTGTGAATAACAGGTTTATACCCTAAATATTATGATAATAATATATACTAATTCATTTTTAATTAGAAATTTCATATTCAACTTTAGGTATATGAATCAATTTTGATAATAGTGCTTTATTTTTAAAATGAAACTCCCTAACTTATAATTTGAAATAATCAAATCGCAAAGTGGATAGCAAACATTAAATTAAAAAAAATAAAAAATTATACGTGTTATATATAGTAGAGTTCTTAGGATTTAGGATTTCATAGAATAGGAATTTAAAATCAGATTCTACCTAATAATAATGACGTAGAATGTATATAGATATATGGATAATGAAATCCACTTCCCACATTATTTTATATTATCAATTTTGGCTCCTCTTTTTATTTTATTTTTTGGCATTATTTAGAAAAGTAAACCTATCACTTTATTCTAAACTAATGTGACCAATGATAACAACCTTTCCCGGGCCAATTATTTTTAAAGTTTTTTTAACCTCGAGATAACTTGCGGACGCTATAACTTTTTCCACAATCTTTATTCTTCGAGTGAGCATTTTATTCGTACTGGGTAAATTAAACCACTTGCAAATCATACAAGGGATGTAAACCACACTAGGCAAGCCCTATGCGACAAGCTCGACTCAGAAGACATTGAACGGGAATCGAACTTAAATCATTTTTTAGATAACTACCCTCCAAACTAACTAAGTCCTCCCAAAAGATTATTTTAAAATTTATAGTGTGTTTTATGTGACAAATCATTTTTCATCGTAAATATATTTTTAGGAAAACAAAAAAAACGTTTCCATTAAACTTATTTTCTTATATTTGTTGATAAGCAAAAAAAAATAAAAAATAAAAAACATTTTTCAATAATACAATCTAGATAAAAATTAATGATAAATTATATTAGCCAATTGGAAAGTATTTTAACGAAAATCTTAAGTACTTAAGATTCTAATAATGACGTCTAGCTAAGTTCTGGTTAGAGCAAGTACTTAAGATTATACTATATTTGTTGAAAATCGACGTTTAATTGGTTTTTTTTATTTTTATTATTATTATTGTAATCATTATTTTGAAAAATGATTTTTATTGTATCAATCATATTTATTCTATCTTTTGTACCCAAAATTGATTCGTCATTAAGTAGTTTCCAAAATGTTTACTATCATTTGTTGAAGTAGACATTTGTAAAGCTCGCAATGGCTCAGCAGCCTACAAATGAAAAGTAAAGAAAGAAAATGAACTTGATAAAGAAATGGAAAATTAAGTTTTCCAATAGTTGTCCATAATTTGATTTAATTTGTACATATGTAGTTACTATATAATCAAACAAAATTTAATTTGAAGATTCAACTATTTTGATCGATCCAATAAAAAGAAATGAAAAAGCAAAATGTGATTTGTATTTATAAACATCAATAAATTGTTAGCAGCCACAAAAGAGATAGTATATACTAAGAACGATCAATTGAATTAACTTTATTAAAATAAATTATATTATATACATAAATTAAATATTATTTTTTATATTTCATATGTTAAATCTGGAAAAAGGCATCATTTTCACCCCATACTATACAAGAAAAGTCTAAGCCACACCTAAATTATATAAGTGACCTATTACACACCTTAACTATATAAAAGTGATATTATTACCTCCCCGCAACCCCCATTCTAAGGCGCGTGTGTTACACTTATTTTAGGCGCGTCCATCCTATTAAATAACAAAAGTAAACGGCTAAAAACATTAAGGGAAAGGGCATCGTTTCCACCCCAAACTATAGTCGAAAAGTCGAATCCACACTTAAACTATATAAGTGACCTATTACACACTTTAACTATAAAAATGTGATACTTTTTACTGACGTGGCAGCGCGTGTAAAACACTACACCACATGCAAGTGGTGGTAGCCTGACAGGGTGTAAATAGTTTCATTTTTTTATAGTTTAGGTATGTAATAGGTCACTAGTATAGTTTAGATGTAGCTTCGACTTTTCGGGTATAGTTTGGGATGAAAACGATGTCTTTTTCCTATTAAATCTTGAATATCCTATATAACTTCTATCACTATATTGTTTTTTTCACTTGATAATTAAATCTCACATGTCATTATCAATTATCACAAAGATGTGATACTTTGCATCAAACTTTCAAACTTTGGAAATATAATGAAGTCTCTTCTTATTGATGTGATCATATATTTTATACTTTTGTCTCCCACTTATGAAAAGTGGGGTCTAATCATATTTGTTGAAATGTCTAATTATGCATTTCAATTAGCAAAATGACCTACTGAAAATTTTTGATTATTAAGTCTCTTCAAGTTTTCAATTAACAAAATGATCTACTTCTATTTTCTTATCTGTCGGATTGATAATCTATCTGTCCATATATAGGTTGGATCGATAAACGATCTGTCGGATTGATAATCGATCTGTCTATATATTGATCAGATAAATAATAGATTTGTCTAAAAAATGAGTCATTTTAAGTAGATATTACTTTATTATTAAAAAAAAAAATGCTTTTGACGTGGATCCATATTAATTAAATAGAAATGATACATGATTTGCAAGTTCCATTTCTGAAATTCAATTATATGTCAATGATCTCATAATACAACATATATTTAACTATAAACAAACTTAATAATGACGGATTCATAATCTAAATATTAGGCGGTCTAACTTGAGAGAATTACTCTAAAATACATATTCAAGGGTCGATGAAGTTAAGAAGATATAAATTTACTTTCATTCAGTAATTTTTGCTCGAATTCTATACATATTTTTTTAAAAAAAAATAGACGAAATATTCTATTCTATTAAGAAGTTGAAGATGACAAAGGAGAAATATATAGAAGCATGTGAATATTATTCTCATTAAATTGGCTACATTTTGTATTGGAATTTGTATTAAATATATAGAAGCAATATGGACCGCACGATGATCTACGTGCGTCCAATATACTGCCACGTGTAATTATACCCTCCCTTTTACTCTATCTTCTTAAGTAAATAATACTTATGAGCTTTCAACAATTTAATCACACATCCAATCTACAAATAACAAATTACTATAATTCAACAACTCTCCAAATTAAAATATTTTATGCACATTGCTTCACAAGTTTAATACTACATATATAGATGATTTAAGATTAATATTGTAATTCGATATTTGAAATTTACTAATTCGACTGATCTGATTTGCATCAGATAAACTTATTATGGGATCAAACTCTTTCTATCAAGAAATTCTCCATTTTCCTATCCGAATTTGAAACCTCTGACTAATATAACGAGATTTCAATTATTCTTTTATACGCTCCTCAGTAATACAAATTATTAATATAAGATAACTTTTCTAGTAAAATACTATTTCTCCAAATCTTACCTAATTCTCAAGAAACGAACTATTCAAAGATCTAAATCACTTTTTTTCTTTTTTTCTTTTATTACTCTAATATATTAATTTATTAAACTAATATACTATTTCGTCCTTTACTGTCTTTTATCATTTTCCATTTATTATAAACTTGTGTCATAAATAGTTGATTTCCCTCCCAAGCTTGCAGTGAAATAAATAAAATTTCTTCGTTGTTTAGTTAAAATTTTCGAGATCGAATATAGATAAGGAAAAATTCTTAGCACAATATATAAATATATATTCAAACTAAATACTTCAACTTTGAGTAATTTTGAGTATGTATATTTAGACAATTCAACTTGTGTTCAACGTGTCAGTTGAACACTCTTACTTGTAAAATAGGAAAAATACAAAGTCTTGATTTTCTTTTTTGTTTAATTGTACACATAGAAATTTACTGACTCGATCAATTTAAATTTGTGGCACGTAGGACTTGTTTAAGAGAAAATTACCTCCTATAATTTTTCTTTTTTGTAAAAATAATATTGACTGATCACCTTTCGGCCCTGATATCGTTAAAGGAAGCAACACTTGCTCTTATAAGATTATTATACTCAAAATATGAATTTGAAAGCTTTAATTAAAGTTAAAGACATTCCACTAAGATAATTAATTGAATCCTACTATATGTTCCACTTTATATTTTCTAACTATATAATTCATTAAAGTAGTAATTAGATTGCATATATAATTCATAACTATTTTTAATGAATGAATTTTTTTGTTTTCACAAACTTCCTAAAAAGCTTAGTAGACCCAAGGTGCTACGTTATATGCAGAGAAACTTGCACGTGTGATACTAGCCAGACATTTATGAAATATCGAATAGACTAGATAATAATTATGGGCTTACAAAACTAGATAGAATTGGGTCGATAACAGACTCGATAGGATTCTAACAATAAAATTATGGGCTTGGATTTCGTTCAATGTCAAGTTTACCACTCGAGCCCAACAACAATGTTTTCTAAATGTTATCACGAACAAAGTATATGCAGAGAAACTTGCACGTGTGATACTAGTCGGACATTCATGGAGTATTGAATAGACTAGACAACAATTATGGGCTTAAAACTAGATAGAATTGGGCCGATAGCAAACTCGATAGGATTCTAAAGATACAATTATGGGTTAGAGTTACGTTCAATGTCAAGTTTAATAGTCGAGCCCAACAACAATGTTTTCTAAATGTTATCACGAACGAGGAATATGCAGAGAAACTTGCACGTGTGATTCTAGTCGGGCATTTATAGAGTATCCATGGGCTTAAAACTAGGTAGAATTGGGCCGATAACAAACTCGATAGGATTCTAATGATAAAACTGTGGGCTTCGTAAATGTCAGGCTTATTACTTGAGCCCAACAACAATGTCTTCTAACGTTATTACAAACGAGGTATATGCAGAGAAACTTGCACGTGTGATTCTAGTCGGGCATTTATAGAGTATCAAATAAATTAGTCTAACAATTATGGGCTTAAAACTAGGTAGAATTGGGCCGATAACAGACTTGATAGGATTTGCTAACGATAAAATTTTGGGCTTGGGCTTCGTTCAATGTCAAGTTTACTACTTGAGCCCAACAACAACATTTTTTAATTATTTAAGTAGGAATAATTTGAAAATAGAACTACACATAATTATGTCTCACACATTTTTAACCCATCTATTAATCAAATCAATTAAATTTTCGATCCACATCGAATATTAATAGTTGCAATCATGCAAGATAGAATCGAAATCGATAATTTTCCCCTTGTTTAATTATCTGATATTCATGATGAGGAACTGAAGATCATATAGTAGATTTCAACTTTTTAAGAATCTGAATTGTAATTGTCATTTAATAATTTGGTATTTGATTCTTATTAACTCGACTAATCAAGATTCGCGTTGAGTATACTTACTCACTCAAGATCAAAATGACTCCACACAAAGATCTTTCAAATAATCAGCCAATAAATCTGAGATCATATGCTAAGAGAAACAAAAAGAATATTTAATTACAACAACATATCTAGTAAAATATCACAAAATAATCTAGAAAAGATACAATATATATAAATTTTATTTATCACCGCTTCAACATTATTTCCGATGGATCCTAGACTTTAAGTTTAAAGAACATTATAAAACTTTTTTTTCGTCTCATTTGTGACTAAATATGCACACTTGGTACCACGTGGTACTATCTGGCACATCAATATAGTAATTTTTTTTTTAAAATAACATTGATGAATAATAAAGTGGAAAATCTATTTATTTTTATTAAAATATGAAAGAAAAAAGAAGAAGATAAATATCAGAATTCAATTTAATAATTAGTCGGTGCTGAGTTTTGACTTATAATATGGTTTTCCCATGTAAACGCGTCAAATGAAAATACAATAATACCCTCAAACTTCTTCTAAACATCAATTAATGACATTAGTTTATTTTTAAGGGAAAAAAAAAGAAAGAAAAATCAATTTTCATTTTTTGTATTACCTCCAACGTACAATATCTATTTTAGATCCCGACTAATCTTATTTGCATTGGAAGCACACTAAGTGTAAAAAATTTCCTTCTAAAAGACGACTCAAATCTAGATGGAACGGTATCTACCCACGCTATCACAAAAAGTTAAAACTTTATCATAGAAAATATCGATTTTTATTTTGTGTTCCGTCTAATGTTCGACGTCTATTTTGAATCGACTAGTTTTATTCGCGTCGAAAGCACTTTAGGGGTAAAATACTTCCTTCAAAGATGGCTCGAATCTAAGGTGGAACGATATTTATCACGCCATTACCAAAAAAATCGATTTTTATATAATAAAAAATGATTTTCATTTTTTTGATGTTTGTTTTGAATTTGACTAGTCTTATATGGGTCGAAAGCACATTAAGGGTAAAATGTTTTCTTTCGATAGACAACTCAAATTTAAGATGGAACAATATTTACCACGCCATCACAAAAAGTTCAAGCTTTATCCTTGAAAAAAAAACGATTTTTATTTTTATGTCCCATCAAATGTTAGATGACTATTTTGGATCCGTCTATTCATTAAGGGTAAAATACTTTCTTCCAAAAGACGACTCGAACCTAATGCAATAACATTTACCATGCTATCGCAAAAAGTTCAAAGTTTATTTTCATATGAATTTAAAATCTAAACCTTCTAAAGTCTTTGATGTTTATGTCAAATAGTATTAATTTGGAAGCCATATGTGTAGAGAATATTTAAAATTAATTCAACTAGAAATAACTATGAAAACCACTGTTGTAACATTTTAAATTATCATAATTTTGAACTTAAATTCTAATTTTTAAAGTCTATGAAATAATAAAGCCATTCACACTCAATAATCAAAGGTAAAAAGGAACAAAAAAAGGTACATAAAATTCAATAATCTTTGCCATATAGAAGACCTCCTTGATTGGTTCCATTTGACAGATAGAATTTCATTCACTTATTTATTTGTGATTTGACAAAAACTTTCTAGAAAAGAAAAAAAATCTACCCATAAAATAGTGTCAAAAATATTTACAGAATCTAATTATTTTCATAAGATAATTACAAGTAAATCTACCGATAGTAAAAATAAATGGATTTTGTATTATCAAATCACTGGTTCAAGACATAAAAATAATCTGCAACAAAATTTAAGGTAAGACTACGTATAATAGATCCTTATAATCCTATCATTCTCCAATTTTTACACATGAAGGGAACTTAGTAAACCAAAACTATCTTCTTAATAGTAAGTCAATAATCAACTAGGCCAAGTCAAGAACACCAACTTTGTACAAGTCAAATAAATAATCTCAACCACATAATGTGGACCATATTCTAATTGAAAAAAAAATCAACAATATGATGCCAATAGGCAACTTTTCCAATCTTGACAAGTCAAGGTACAAGCAATAAAGAACAAGGTACAATCAATATCATCATCTAGATCTAATTAGCTAGGTAAATGCTAAAATATGATTTAATCAACATACAAAATCCAATCATTTAAATACAATTTTACAAACTTTGGAATCTTTAGTTCTTTATGTCAAACCATTAATTAAAAAAAAATTCTAAATCTTTTTGGCCACTCCCTTATTTTTCCTCTCGATTACTGTTCGAGTCAACTTGTGTGCAGCTCAATTATTTATCAAGCAAACACCCCGTACCTCCCACCAGCATAAATACGAGATAACTCTGCCACCAAAGCATCTACAGGTTCAAAAAATCACTTTTTTTTTCCGCTTATACTGAGATTTGAAACACGATCTCCGAAATTTATTTTGACAACTACCTTATTATAATCCAAAAATTGGGATCAACCCATGTCACATATATAAAAAAAACCTCAAATCTCAAACTCACCATATAAAAAAAAGATAAAAGAACAAGTAAAATAATTTACCTTTTACAACCCAAAAAGTGAAATCTTGAAAAGAGGCGTAATGGTAGTTGAATTAACATCAACACAAACATTAAACTCCAACAAGAAACCAAACAAACTAAGATCTATCAGATTTCCAAGACTGTCTTTCTTGACAAAAACATCCTCAAAATCCAAGTTTTGTTGTTTCTCCATTGATCCAAAAAGTGAGCAACTAAGTCCAGTACACAAAATGCCAGATACATCACCAAATTATATGAAGATTACAACTAGCTATGATGCCAAAAAAGGAAGTAATTCTCAGGTAAATTAAGTCGTGCGTTTTACTTGAAAATAAAATAAAAAATTGAACTTACGTGAGTGGAACTTCAAGTTTTTTTGTTAACGGATTTTCAAAATCTAGCTAAGTTTGTGCACTTTCTTGATCAAAACAGTAGTACTGCTGACCAAGTCCTTTTTAGTGTAGTAGTCTATCACTATGATGAATAAAAAAAATGTGTTGACAGAGACTTTATATTATGAAATTTTATCAAGTTGATCAAGAATTGCAAAATTTTCTCATTTTTATGACACCCCTTTTGTTCTTTCAGAGAGGTATTGGATCAATAGATGTGATTTCAGTTGATTCATGTACACAAAAAAAGGATGACAAAATCAAGAGCAGACCAGTGATGACAAAAATAATGAAGAATTTTGGTAGCACAAGGTCATTTAGAAGGAGGTCATCAAGATCAACGACAACAATCAAGAATCATAGTCATCAAGATCTATCTGATTCAGTTGATCATTACAGGAAATCAACAAGTTGTTCTGAAGGTAAAAAAAGTTGTTCTCATTCAAGTTTACATCATAGTTGTGAATCTAGCTTTGATAGTAGTGATCAAAGCACGAGTCCGCGAAAATATTCGCAGACTCTATCAAGGACAACTAGTATGAGGAGTGTGAAGATTTTGATAAATAAGGCTAGTTTTAAATCCAAAAGGGGTAGTTCAAAATGCTGTCAAATTCCTGATAAGGCGACGTGTTCATCGACTATTAAGGATTCTAAGTTTAAGGAACATGTTGAGTTTCATCCTGGGGAAAGTGAATCTGATAGGACGTCTAAGTTCAAAGTTTGTTCATACCATCATTGTTCTCTCCATGGAGGACATTATGATGATCCTTCACCCCCGGTGAAACGCGTGTATAGGAGGAAAAGATTGTTGAAATCACAAAAGAGCATTAGAGCAAAGAGAGAGTTTAGTACTGATGATGAAAATGCACTTCTTGAAAATAATACTCAATTGAGCTCTAGTCTTGATCCTTCAGTTTGTGAACAAAGCAGTGGTACAGATGATGTTGGTGTCTTCGATGTAAACGAGGCGATTCAACATGCTGATCTTACCAAGTATTCTGCACAAGAGCAGGGCAGCCTACTTGCTGCTTCAGAGTGTTGCAGTTGTATGGCACGAGGGCGGAGTGACTCAAAAGATGAGAGTGTTGCAGAATCAGTTGCATCTGATCTCGTGCAGGAGAGAAATCTTCCGGTTCTCTTAAAGCAAGATAATAGTGTGTCTACGTCTGTGGAGGCCGAAAGTAGCAAAAGAGAACGGTCTAAAGAGGGACCATTCACCATCAGCACGAGGTCGGTGTTTGATCTTTTCAACGGAGCAAAATGTGGCAATGATACAGCATCATCTGCTACATCTGGTAACGGTGAAAGTAACAACAGAGAAGTGAGACCGGTGTTTGATATTTTTTATGGAGCGAAATGTAGCAACGAAATCTCTTCTGTTTCAGCTATCGATATGCAGGCAAAGGATGTGAAAGCTGATCCGAGCGAGGACCTTGATAGCACGTTAGGTCGAGTTATGGATTCTGAATCCAAGAATTGCCCACCAGTCGAAGTTGTTGAACCCAAGAAGAAGTATCTGAGCATGTGGAGTCTGATTCGTAGGCATATGGTCTCGGATGCATCTGCAGAAAGTGAGAACAAGCCGTCCGCTGGAGCTAACGATCAAGAAAATCAACAGGATGGTGCCAACAAATCACCTTCAGCTGAAGGTTCCGGCTCGGGTTCAGATTTTGCTGAAAGAGAAACGATACCTGCAAATGAGGATGCAGAAAGTCAAGAAATTGAACTGAGGAAGCTTTTCACTATCAAGCTAGTACGAGAAGCAATCGAAAAAATTCTTCTTCCAGAAGTTCAATCCGATAACCAATCAGTTACAAGTGAGTCGAGTGCAGACCAAGAATCTTCCGAAATAAGTCACAGCCAAGGTATAACATAGTACCTCTTATCCGTCTTTCATTTGTTTATTAAGAATGTGTGTTCTCTCACTTTAAGAATGTTTCTGAACTTTTCAGACGTCAAGAATGAGGAGGCGGACGCAGGATCCAAGTCAAAAACTCCGAACACAGAAGACAGTGGCGGCTCAAAAGAGGAGATAACACCAAAAGAAGTGAATTCCAAATCCGACAAGAGAGCACCAAAACACTGGAGCAATCTCAAAAAATGGATACTCCTTCAACGGTTCGTCAAGGAATTGGAAAAGGTTAGAAAGATCAATCCAAGGAAGCCGCGTTATTTTCAGTTGAATCCTGATCTTGAAGCAGAAAAGGTGAATTTAAGAACTCAAACAGCTGATGAGAGGAAACGAGGAGAAGAATGGATGCTTGATTATGCACTTCAGCAGGCGATAAGTCAACTTGCTCCGACTCAGCAAAGGAAAGTGGAACTTCTTATAAAAGCCTTTGAAACTGTGGTTCCACCACAAGGAGATAATAGCCAGATTGCATTTCCTAAGCGAAGAGCTAGCGGTGAAGAACATGTGCAGATCTCAAGCGAGCAGAACGAATTCGTGCCTCGTAAGGCAGAGAAAGTTCTTGCAGGTATAGACAGAACGCGTGAAGAAAATGACTGCTCTATGTACAAGAATCATGATGATCGACAGTCTATACTTGGGCAAAAGTCGGATGAAGTGACAAGCGCCTTGAGTGATGAGGCTCCAGTGGAAGGAAAAGCTCGGAAGGAAGATCAGGAAGATAGATCAAATGATTCTAGCAAAGAAATCTCCTCTCCTATATCAAGCTTAACCGATGCAGTTGATGGAGCAGAAGAAGTGGAGCTTGAGAATCATGATGGCGTTATCATTGAAACATCTAATACAGCGCAGAGCTCAATTGCAGATGGCGGAAAAGACTCACTCACTGAAATGAGCATCCGGAGTTCAACTTCAGCCAATGATGCAGCAATGCAAGAAAATGTAGTTATGGAAGAAACAGCAAAAGAATGTGCGAAAACACCTAAACGTGGTTGGGGATTTTCTCTCTTGCTATCAATGTCTGATCCCAAAGAAGACAATGGAGCATCCAAGGGTCAGGCGGAAAAACGGAGTTACATCAGCATGTGGCACATGATATCACAGCATGTTCTATCAGACGTTGCATCAAAAGTTGGAAATGAACTGCTCGATGGAACTGACGATGAGGTAGAAGACAGCAGTACACCGGCTGAAAGGAAACCATGCAACTCTCTCCAGGATTTCTCCGAGACAAAGGATGATGCAGAGACAAGCAGTGAAGATCATAATCCAAGGCAACACGGGAGAAGTTTCTGTAGAGATGATGCTGTCAAACTCATAAGAGAGGCAGTTAACGAGATCCTTACAACGCCAATTCAAGATGATTCGTCAGATACACAGTCAGTCACCAGCGACATAATCCCGGACCAGGAACTCTTGGAGGCTGAAGGTGAAGTTAATAATAGCTCAAATTCTACAGAAAGCTTGACTAGTCTTGACACGAATGAAGGCGGGAAGATGTTGGATCAAGAAACGAAGGATCCAAAAGAAGAGAGAGCACTTCCACTAACCACGAACAAACCTGAGACACAAAAGTCCAAGAATTGGAGCAAACTGAAGAAACTGATCCTCCTCAAGAGATCGATCAAGGCACTGGAAAAAGCGAGGAAATTCAACCCTCGGGCACCTCAGCTTCTTCCCGTTACACCTAATCAAGAACCAGAAAAAGTGGCCTTGAGGCATCAAATGACAGATGAGAGGAAAAAAGCAGAAAAATGGATGCTTGATTATGCAATGCAGAATTTGGTAACCACGCTAACTCCTGCTAGGAAAAAAAGAGTGGCAATGCTTGTGGAAGCATTCGAAGCAGTTGTTCCACTCCCAGAAGTATGAATTCAACCAAGTTAGATTGGTGGCAAATTCCTTCACTACTTGTATGAATTATGAAGGTGAGCATACGTACTTATATTCATTCTAGTTCACTTATTGTCACGAATGAACCTATAGAAAAAGGACACTCAGAGGTCACTAAACGTTGTATAGGCCGATTTATGTAGTTGTACATGCTTTTGCTACACGTGAGGCTACAAAGAACAGTTAGAAAGTCACTAAACGTTGATAGTGAGAGTGATGAATGATTATTGATTGAATTCACTATATGAGAATTTCTCATTTTTGGTGACTAATATGCAGGTTATATACAGTGCCTACACAATTATATACAGAAGCAACTTTTCAGAATGTTGATTGTGTGAGATGGTCATCGACTCGTCGTGTATTTGCACTAGCTTTCATTGATTTTCCTGAGCAACAATTGGTAGGTAGCAACTTGATGTAAGGGTGCATATAAGATTTTGTATACAAAAGTAGATAGGCTCTATTATACTTTCTGTTACACAGTGTATTCTATATTATTGTGAATTTTACTATCAGCTCTGAGAATGGTTATTTATACAATCTCATTTGTGAAGGAGAGTCTTGGCGTAACTACTACAGTTATTATGTGACCGACGTTACTGGTTTAGACTGCTTAAAATAAACCCTTGTCATCCGACCTTTCTTCAGCTCAATACTTTTGGTCAAGTACACATCCTCTTTTCGAGCTCACCATTAATAATGTCATATGACTGTGAAACAGAATATAAAAAATTAATTTTTGAAAGTATTATTACCGTTTTAGTCCAAAAAGAAATAATCCCCCGTTCCATATTAGTTGATCATCTTAATAAAATTACACGTCACCAATTGCTTTCTCACTTATCAAATCAAGATAAAATTAATTAAATTTTTCTCATTTTATCCGTACACTCAATACTCTTCGAAAGTGTAAAAACAAGTTTGTAAACTTCCAAAATCAATTTTGTTTTCCCACTTGGAGCAATATATATATATATATAGGTCCCCTTTAAACTCATTAATATTTTCCTATGATATTTTATGCAACATTTTCTCTAGAAGACATATTTCATACTCATTAATTTTCCTATGTTGGAATTTTTTCAACTTTTTCTTTTCTAGAAGACTTGTTGGTACATATGAATTGAATAGGAAACTACTTGTTGAACAAGGTAGCTAATTTTCCTATATAAATAGGAACTTTCCTTCTCCTGTTTCTTTTTGGATTTCCCTTTTTTATTCTCTATAAGTCTATATAAATACACAACAAAAAGGCCAACAACAATAAAACTATACAAAACACACTTTAGATCAAAGTTTCAAGTATTAATGGCAGGGCTTCAATATTACTTTTTTCCTACTGATTTTTACTATCCAAGACCACCAAAAATCAATGGATACATGAACAATAACAACAAGATTTCTACTACTCATGATGATGTTGCGGTGGCGACAGCGGTGCGTGGTGGCGTTCTTGAATATCCGGTAAGTGGCACCACCGTGGACGGCCGTGACATGTCGTTGGTACAAGTCAAGATTCTTAAATCATTGTCAATGAATTTGGTTAGGTACCAGCTGCCAATATTAATCTCCAAGAATGAAGGAACTAATTGGAAGAGGACAACAAATTACTAGAAGTGTTTTTTTGTTTTCTATGTGTGAATAAATACTACAAGAGCTAGATTTACTAATGTATTGATGATTCTTTAATATACATAATCATTATGAATTCTTGTATTATAACAATTGCCTGAATCAATATTTGATTGATCATTATATTAGAGTCCCTCCGAGTACGCCTTTGTCAGGAAGTGTTTTACCCCTAGTTTGAAATTTTGCGGTGCATATTCGGACAATATCAGAGACTGATAAGAAAAAAAAAAGAGTTCAATAATCTCATAAAAGACCAACTATGTATTATGTCCAGAGGCGAACTCAGAATTTGATAATCCATTGTCTGTTACTAGAAACTAAACCATTGAGGCACACACTTCACATCCACTGTATGCCATCACTACCCTTCACCTACACAAAAGCACAAGAGAGTGAGTTAGTAACATGCTCAAACTTTTGTTAATTCTTTTTTTTTTTTTTAAAAAAAAAAAACAAAAAAAAAAACTAAAACTTTGTTGTTGTTGAAGCAATCAAGAAGCAGATCAGGTTTTGGTAAATTATTTCCAGGTTCCTTTCTTAAGCTTATACCAAACTGAATGTTATATTTACATTTATTTTCTAACAGAAATACCTTTTTTCCCCATTTGACTTAATTAAGTATTCTCAGGACTAGGGGTGTACACAGGTCGGGTTGGTTCGATTTTTATTAAAAAAACAAACAAATTAATCATGTCGATTTATTAAAACTATAAACCAAATCAAACCAACATAAATTTTTTTTTTTCGGTTTAGGTTTTAGTCATTTTTTTTTATAATATTTAATTTTTACAATTATATTGTGATCGAAGACTAGATCAAATATGTTTTTTCACTCATGTGCTAATGAAAAATCATAATTATGAAAAAATGAGGAGCGGATAACTCTTTTGAAACTAAAAAGTAAAGAGTGAGATGAAGAGTGAAAAGTTTAGGTTTTAAGTTTATATTGGGTTTTGAATCAATTAATGGACAAATATTAAAACTTAAAGGCCCAAATCTAAATATATATCTACATCTACTTTCAAATTATTGAAAATTATTAAAACAAGTTGAAAAAAGTATTTAAAAAGTAGATTATAATTAATATTTTATGTATAAAAAAGTTCGAATATTATATATATATATTATGTCGGTTTGATTCGGGTTCGGTTTAATTTTTTTTTTTGGTCAATACCAAACCAAACCAAGAATGATCGTTTTTTTTTTCTAACACTAAACCATTCAAACCAAACCATAAGTCAGTTTTTTTCTCGGTTTGATTTGATTCGGTTCGTCGGTTTTGTTGGACAAACTTATTATCTACCATAAACTGCTAATTCGTTCTATGAGACTATTTAAAGTTATGAAAGTTAAAACAAAAAACAAAAAGGAATGTACAACAGATCTCATTACCCTTGTCCTGACGATTGGAAACTTCAAAGATTTCACTTTGAAAATATTTCGCCTCGCCATTCTTGACCGAAAGGGTTATATAGTAAATTCTTCTGTCTCTACAGCCATCTCCGTTAACCTTGAGAATCTGATCGACCTCATTACGTAGGGGCCTAACATGAATACACAGGAAATTTCTAAGGAAAAAGAACAAGTAGAAAGACGAATGACAAGTGTGACTAGAGCATATATACATTTTCTTTGTTGTACTGCTCAAGTGCCTGTGCTGCACAACCCTCCATCAATTCAATAGTTCCACATGGGGTATATGGGAACGGAATGGAACCCATCTCGGATAATCTTTAATAGAGACAAACATCACTTATTGCAACCAAGTATAAGACAAACAAGCAATCTCAGTCATTTAGAAGGAGGTCATCAAGATCAATGACAACAATCAAGAATCATAGCCATCAAGATCTATCTGATTCAGTTGATCATTACAGGAAATCAACAAGTTGTTCTGAAGGTAAAAAAAGTTGTTCTCATTCAAGTTTACATCATAGTTGTGAATCTAGCTTTGATAGTAGTGATCAAAGCACAAGTCCGCGAAAATATTCGCAGAACAACTAGTATGAGGAGTGTGAAGATTTTGATAAATAAGGCCAGTTTTAAATCCAAAAGGGGTAGTTCAAAATGCTGTCAAAGGCTTAGAATTAAGCATAAAGAAAATTTGATCTACTTGGCACTTGTGTTTCATACACTTCATGCCACAAATTAACAAAATTTCTAAAGCTAAATAAGTTGTAACAATTGTAATCTATAATGTCAAACATTATAAAAAACATAAAACATACAAATCATGGAACAGAAGCTTACCGTGCATACAAGCTACAATAGACCGGATCAAACAAAGGATCAGTAAAATAGACCAAATATATTACAAACCCTAGAAAGTCTTTTGTTTTAAATAAAATTATCTTTTCACTATTTTTTTCTAATATTTAAGAGTTGATAATTAATTATATGTATTTATGTAAAACCTTTCTTTATTAGATATTATTAGAATTAATGACAACTAATACTTTTTTTTTCCCATTAAAGTCCTTATTTTATTTGGTTAAGAAATCATAATATTTAACAGTTTAAAATCGATTAGTATTTTACCTTATATATATAAAAAAAAAAAATTGTACAATTTATATTTAAGTATAAATATTAATTTTACCTTATCTCCTCAGCACCCTATTGAAATCTTAACATTTAGTACGTTTATTTAGAATTCTTTTCCAATTTTAATGGTAATGTAATTAAGATTAATGGTATTAAAAACGGAATCCTAACTTAAATAAGTAAACTTCTATTCAATAAAGGAATGATAACTATGGTAATTTTGAGTTTTTCTAAAAATAAAAATAGACTTTTTTCATATAATCTTAAATATTAGAATAATAATCGAATGACAATTGTTTGAGGAAAATAGTAAAAAGACATATCTATATCTATAAAAAAAAAATTATCGTGAGCTTGAAGTCTATTGAAAACATCTTTCTACTACACTTCTAAGTTGAGATAGTGGTATGGACTGCATATATATAATTGTTGTTGACAATAATTTTCATACTCCAACTTTACTTTAAAAATCAAATTTCGCTCTTAACTTTGAATAATAAGTATGTTTTCTCCTACGTGTGATTTAACCTTTTAAAACGTTCATTAGATTCTACCTTTACATGATCGATCTTCATTTATTTCCAAGCTGTAGGAATGAATATGGTATATATATATTGAATCAAAATTTTTGATATTGTGATTTTGTTATTACGGTACTTGATATAATCTGTGGTATACATTTTTTTTTTTGGTATTCGATACGGTATTCGGTTTTTATAAAAAACGAATCAAATATCTTATCGAAGTACATAGTTACATAACTAATTTATGTATATTATAAAAATACCAACAAATATAGAACCTACTATTAGTATAAAACTAAATATTTATGTAATTGATTATTAAAAGGAGTTGTTTATACTTTCGTTTGAATGTATATATCTATAGAGACCTTTGGTATAGGTTAACACCCACCGAAAGTCGCAACAAAATTTGCAATTCCTACCGTTTTGCTCATTTGACTTGAAAAATGCCCCCTCCCCCAGCCCCTCCAAAGCAAACCAATCCACATAATAGGTGGTCAGAGGACTGCCCAAAAAGTTGTCCAAAAATATTTTTGAATCCCGCACCCACCCATCGATAGGTTAAAACCCACCGGAAGTCGCCACAAAAGGCTGTGATTAAAACTACATTTTTAAAAAAATAAAAAAATATAAGTTTTTGTGACATCATAGTCGCCACAAAAGTTGTGACTAAAAGTATAATTTTTAATTTTTTATGACAACAAAGTTGCCACAAACTCGGTCACTAAAAGTATATTTTTTTTGAATTTTTTATAAATTTTAGTGACAACAAAAAGCTGTCACTAAAGGTATATTTTTTAGAATTTTTCAAAGTTTTAGTGACAACAAAGTCGCCACAAAAAGCTGTCGTAGAATTTTTTAAACGTTTTAGTGACAACTCAACCTAGTCGGCACAAAAAGTTATCACTAAAGTATAAATTTTTAATTTTTTTTATAAGTTTTAGTGACAACAAAGTCTGTCACAAATAAAAAGGGATGTATAACAGGTTTTATTACCCTTGGCCTAATGATTGCGCACTCCAGAGATCCATCTACATCTACACCAGGAATGGAATGGATTGGATTGGAGAAGCCGCTCAACTAATCTCTGTCCCATTATGAATGCTCATTTTTGCTTTGCAATTGTTAATGCAAGTTCATCAAGTAATTCAGTCTTTCTTTGGTTGATGATTTTTAGTTTTCATACCAACTCTCTTGTGCTTTTATGCAGGAGAAGGGAGCTTCGGGAATTTAGTGGATGTGATGATGTCTGTGCATCGTTTTTCCTCGGGTTCAAGCCAGTGGCGGAGCCACAGCCGACGAAGGGTTCGGAAATTTTTTTCGAGTATATAAGGTTAAATATAGATATTTTCTTTGTTTTTTAAACACTTCTTTGCCCAAGAGAAAATATGAACACCCTTAACCAAAAGTCTGGCTCCGCCACTGGTTCAAGCTGCTTTATCTTTGTGTTAACAACTCTTGTCAATTAGTTTTGGAAGTGGATAATCTAAGTCTAGTCTAGTGTAAAAAGGAGATCAAAAAACAACTGGTGACCTTTGCTATGATCTATTATGGAGAGGATTGTTCCTTTATGTTTAAGTGAATGTAATTGCAGTAGTGTTTTACTATTATATATCTTGTTGTTTGGTTGAAGCTTAAAGGAGAGATATTTGTATTCCTTGCATTGGTTGATTCTAGAGACGAGATAGGCGTGTAAAAAGGCGTATTAATGGCAGGGCTTCAATATTACTTTTTTCCTACTGATTTTTACTATCCAAGACCACCAAAAATCAATGGAGACATGAACAATAACAACAAGATTTCTACTACTCATGATGATGTTGCGGTGGCGACGGCGGTGCGTGGTGGCGTTCTTGAATATCCGGTAAGTGGCACCACCGTGGACGGCCGTGACATGTCGTTGTTACATGTCAAGATTCTTAAAGTACCAACATCATTGTCAATGAATTTGGTTAGGTACCAGCTGCCAATATTAATCAATTGGAAGAGGACAACAAATTACTAGAAGTGTTTTTTTTTTTTTCACTCGATGTTCGATATCACAGTAGGTAGGTGTGACTAAATAGTAGAAGAGCTAGCTTTAATACGACAATTTTCTTTTCTTTCAATTTTCATTTGCTAATGTATGATGAATTCTTGTATTATAATAATTGATTGATGGAATCAATATTTGATTATCATTATATTAGAATCCCTCTAATACGGTTCGGTTCGCTTTTGTTAGGGAAGGCTTTACCTCCAATATGAGATTTCACGGTGCAAATTCGAATTTAATCAAGTTTCAATATAAATATCGAACACTAGAATTAACAAAAATATTTGGTTATGTAAAGGTTCTCCCAGACTTGGGTGCAATATTGCTAAGTTGGATACTTGGATTGTAATTTTACGTGAATAAAAGTATTGCTCAACTAATTTTTATTTTAATGGTAATGTTAGGGCTAATTTACATCTACTTCGACTATTTCAGCATGTAATTATTATTTTTTACGAACACATTTATCGAAAGCAAACAAAAAGGAACACATCTATAGGAAAACAACATGGAATGAAGATCCAATATTTGTGCCATACCTAAACTAATTTATATTATATATGTATTATGTCGGTATGTTTATGGCTCAATCGGCCTAGCTAAAGACATTATTATATGGTGTGAGCATGACTCAATTGGCCTAGCTAAACACATTATTATATGGTGTGAGCATGATTAACAGTGGTCCATCACCATGATTCACGAGTCTGTTTTCGAGATTCACTGTACTGTGTGTTATCCATACCCAACAATTTTCCCCTCGAACTAAGTTCCATGTAGTTTATCACCACGATCCACGGGGCCACCGAGATTCATTGTGTGCCCACCCATATCGTATGAGAATTTATGACGATCGAAGCCCGCAATTAGCTTCTTCTCGTAAAGCTCGTAAAGGTATCAAATCGAGCCCTCCCGTGCCCCATCACCCTGCCACATCACCATACTCATCCCGTTGAACCTGGGCAGTTGTTGGGCTCAGCCAACCCAAAGACAATCATACATAGTGTGATATTGTCCGCTCTGGACCAAATCCGCATGGTTTTCTCCAAAAAGACTCACACCATTAAGAAATCCTACACCTTATATATAGCTTCCCAATCCCTTCAACTATTAATGTAGGACTTTGGTCCGCACACCTAACAATATAATTTGCAGCGACTTAACTCTCTTCTGTTAATATCAAATCAAACAAAGTATGATTAGGATTTTTTCTCTCAAGCAAAATCAATCAACGTTTTTTTCCTAATTGGACATGTATTACAACCCTACCTAAGATTATCAATATCCTTCTTAAATATTTCATCTGTCTCAATTTATGTGACACTTTACAATTCTTGAGAGTTAAACAGTTTGATCTTGAATTTGAACATAATTTTTTTATTTTTTTTAAAATAAAATATTACTTATTTAAAAACTATATAAAATGTACTATAAATTAATCATAATAATAATCAATCCAAAATATTCAAACAATGTATAAACAAATTAGGATCTAATCCAAACTTACTTAAAACTCGAAATAACACATAAATTAAGACAAGATATTCTCTCGTGAAACATGTGTAAAACAAAACAAAACAAAAAAGATAAAAGAGACACTGCATACAACAACAACATACCCAGTATATTTCCATCAAGTGGGTTCCGAGGAGGGTAAGTTACCTCAAAAGTGAGATAGAGAGGTTGTTTCGGATAGATCCTCGGCTCAAAATAAAGCAAACTAAGATAAGATAAGGAATAGTAATAGAACAAGATACAATAGAAATGAACATATTCAATAATACTAAATGCAAGATACTCCAAGTACACACCAAAACATACAACATCCTAACTCAGGCTAACCTTCTACCCTAATTCGCCTCCTCCGCAACTTCCTATCTAGGGTCATGTCCTCGGTAAGCTGAAGTTGCTTCATGTCGTGTCTAATCATCTCCCTCCAATATTTCTTCGGTCTATCTCTACCTCACTTGAAATCATCCCTAGCCAACCGCTCACACCTCCGCACTAGGACATCCGTGCTCCTCCTTATCACTTGACCAAAGAATCATCTCAACTTCGCTTCCCTCATCTTGGCTTTCACCGAAGCCACTCCCACCTTATCCCGAATAACCTCATTCCTAATCCTATCTTTCCTATTACACCCACACATCCATCGAAGCATTCTCATCTCTGTCACCTTCATCTTCTGGATGTCGGTCTTCTTAACAGATCAATACTCCGCCCCATACAACAAAGACGGTCTAACCACCACTAAAGAGACATTATTGCATAGCCAATGAAAATAAAAAACCACATTTTGCACTTAATATATGTGCTTCTCGGGACTATAATTTCCAGCATCTCAATCCCTTTGACAGGATAATCAACTTGTAGCTCAAACATATACAATTATATATTTACTTCGTGTAATTTTTATTTGTCACATTTGATCTAACATGCGTATAAAAGAATCATAATTAATATGATTATTTTACTAAATTTCTTAGAATGTTTTAGAAATATCTATCTATCTATTTATATTGTAAATTATCGGATCAAATATTATTTAGATGTGAAATTTGCAGACCTCATTGGTTGTAATATTATCTTAGTACGATCTTTATTAGTTGATGTATAATATTAGTGCTCCATCCTTTTAATAATATTTATTCACTATCAACTTAACACAATTAAGAAATAATTAATAACAAATAATTTTTATCGTATTATCTTTTAAAGATATAATTTATTATTTTAAAAAATATGTTGGATAATAAATAGTGTTTAATTTATTTCTTTTTATCCTCACTTGAGAGCACTTCTTGTTTCCCCTCTGACCATTATGATATCTCTTTGACAGCTTGATAATAATAGTATTGTGATTCCACAGCAGTAGTAGATATAGAAAATGCTATATAATGTGTATTTATGTCAAAAGCAACGTAACAACCTCAAGTTCGGTCACAACAAAACATGGAAACGCACAGGCCACAACCCAATATATAATAATTCAAAGGTACACATTTCTCAGCTTTAACCTCTTTCGTCATCAAGATTTAAGCAGATGCCGTCGAGTGTCAGCTTTCTTCTCTCTTTACAGTCGTCTTCCCAACCCCACACGATATATCTATGATCACATGCATACAATGTTAAACCTACAAACAGATACAGATCGAAGAGATTACGCCCAAAGGAAGTGTTCCCTGTTCACAACCAATAACATGCTAAAGAGTACTGTCCACCAGCCACAATGTGATGATGCAGAAAAACAATTAGTAATTAATTGATCAATGGAACCGGCAAATACCTGCTTGACCCTATATGAACGGAAAGCTAGTTTTACTAATAGTAGTAGTAGATTTGGACTTTTATTTGAAAATAGTATTATTGTTATATATGTATTTACATTATAGTGAATATCTTTCAAGATCTACTTTGATATCTATTAGGATTTGTGTCACGACCCAAACTGAGGTCCTGGCCGTGACGAGCATCCCGAACCAAGAAGGCCCGAACGCCCTTCTGTAGCTGGTAATCATGCACAATATTCATACTGTAAAAGAAGATGCGGAAATACATAGCTAAACGAAAACATGGTCATAAATCTGAAATCTGTTTAACACTACTAGAATAGGTTTTTCAACATAAAACAACATTTCTATCCATCTGCAAAATCTCTACTACATAAGACATCAAAACTTGTCTGAATCTGGGACAAGGCCCCCAGTAGACCAAAACCATAATAAATGATAAATATCTGAAAGTAAATAGGCCTTCTGAAATATAGAAGGCTCACCAACTGGTACTCTTCACTCTTGCCTGAAGAAATCTATTGCTTATCAGAACCCCTAGACTGTACCTCAGAACCTAGAGGGAGGGGGAGAGGTCAATACAGTTGTACTGGTACGCAAAGTAATCCAAAATAAAGCTTTTATATAAATAAATTAATGGAGAGCAATTTGTCTAAACATCATGCATAATATAGTTTTCAAAACACATTGGCATCATTTTGATAATCATAAAAACCTTTCTGCCAATGCAATTTCTGATCTTCGTATTACTTCTGAGTTAGGTGGTACATCCCTACAAGTCTAAAACCCCACGGGCTATAAGGAGTCCATCATTGACTCAGCGGGGAAGCCCCCAACCCAAGTGTGCCGCAAGGGTTGGAGTGTCTGAGTCTAATACGCCATAGGGCACTAGGCCAACGTAATATAATATACCCGGATCGACAAATCACAGTTTCGGGCAATGAGTTGTCTGAACTCGTGCCTTCTTCGAGGGACCATCTAACATCTCTTTATGCCCAATTTTATCCATTTCTAAAGATATATCATTCTGAAATCTAAAGTCATGAAAATCTAGTTTCTATGTTTGTCTGAGTCTGTTATGGCATTGTCTATTTTGGTATCCTCATACCAAGACTTACAAGTCATGTTTTCTGAGCCATAATGCATTAAGCATGATCTTTCATCAAAACATAGTTCAGACCACCCAAGCATGTAAATAGTACAAGAGATTTCATGTTCCGAAAACATAAGTCAAAACTATGCAAAAATCCTTATCTTTTCAATAAGCATGTGGTGGTCATGAAATCCTTAACAAATCATGCAACTCTTTTCATTAAATGAATATTCAACCTTTATCAACATGCACAACCCTCTCTTTCGAATTCAAAACCATAAATCAAATTTTAACATTAATCAAGACATTTCATATCATGCTTTTCAAGATGCTTTCAAAACAATTCATAGCATATCATGAGTAAAAGAAAATCATAACAAGAGAGGGATTTTTCGTGAGTCATGCTCTCAATTCAATCATCAACCTTAAAACACATGCTTACATATATATACAATTTCAAATCAATTTGGGGAAAGGTCTAAAGACCAAAACAATACCGTTAAAACTTCTGAAACATTATTATATTCATAAATCCAAAATCCCATTCTTTAAATCATGATTTCTATGCCCATGAGATTTTAGGAAAACCCCGCGTACCTCAAATTATAAGATCTGAAAGATGGAACCTAGATCTTGATAGATGAAACCCGGATCTTGATTTATTTATTGGAGATCCTGGACTTAAGGCTTGATTTTCTTGAATTTCTTGTTCTTGGAGAAAACCCTAGTTTTGATCTTATTTTGAGAGTGAAGAGGAAGTTTTTGATGTTGTAAAACTGATAATGATTGATTAATATCGCTTAAGGGGTGATTTAATTCGTGTGAAAGGTTTTTGGAGTGAGGGAAAGACCAAAATACCCCTAAGGAACCCAAAAAAAATTGCATAATTGCATCAGTTGACGACCAGGGTTGATGGGCTGTCACTCAGGTGATAAGTCGTCACCCAGGTCATCATTTTTGGGCTAGTTTTCACCATTCACTGCCTTAGTCTGACGACCAGGTCTGACGGGCCGTCACACATCTGATAAATCGTCAGCCTCATCATCACGTTTAGGCAGACAGATACTTCGAAGTAAAATAAGCATAACTTTCTACTCCGATATCGAATTAAAGCGAAACCGGTGGGGTTGGAAAGAGGACTCAAAGACCTTTCATTTGATATATAGTAGTCCTCCTAATTCCTTATATACAAAGAGTTATGGCTGATTGAAGTTGACTCAAGTTTCAACGTTCACTCAAACTCGAACGATAGAAAGCTTTCAACCCGTCCTTGAGTTTGGGGACCTCTATGATCTCAATTCATGCTCAAATAGGTTCCCACACTACATAATTTATTAACATGCCAAATTTTCATAGGAGTTATGGCTTTTAGATCATCAACGCATAGAAACGACGATTTTCGTTCTAACCCGAAATGCAGGGTGTTACATTATCTCCCTCTTGGGATCATTCGTCCCCGAATGATGGGTAGGAATGTTGAAGTCTTTAAGGTATGGAATAATGTGGACATGATATGTCTTCTAAGAAAGGATATAGGCGACCTGAAACATTTAGAATTCTATCATGAAACCAAATTCTGAGTTGACTTGACTTTACTTGCTTTAAGGAGCTTATTCATGCTGAGAGTTTAGAATTCCCTTGAAGTGTTCATGATCAAATCATACATATTGAATTGAGAAGTGATAACTTATGCAAGTACGAATCATGAGACTACTGGACTTAGATCGTATCAGGGTATTACACTATCTGAGCTAAAATTCTTGGAAAATTTTGAGATTATGCGTTGAACTCTTATGAACTGAGTCATGACTAAGCAGCTGAATCTGAAACATGATGCTTTGACTGAACTGAATTCGCAACTTACATGGATGGAATCGATTATCTCTTGGGATGGTCATACGCCTGAGACTTCGGATAGTAGGACTGGGTGAAAAGGTGAAAAACCACCGTAACTTGTCTGCCTAACTGTTAAACTGAATTACTAGCTATACAGAATGAATTATGCTGGACCTTTATACTTAACTGGAGTATCTCTTCAACACTCTTTCTAAAGAAGTTCTAGTAGCATTAGGGAGCAATGAATCTTGGGCATGAGTTACACAAGACACCCAAAAAAGGATCCCAACATTGACACTACTCTATAGCATGGAATATAGGCATATAACTCATAAAATATAACTCACAAACTAGGATAAAATTTCCAGGCCTTAGGCAATGCAACTTCTTACTTTAAGGTTTAGCACACTTCTAGAATACTCCCTTAACTATACTATCCCCTTCAAATACCACATACATTCGATTCAACTTATAATTCTCATATGGGCGCTGGCAAATCTTTCTACAAATGCCTACAGTAGCTTAAATTCTTTCACCGTGATCAAGCCTAACTCTAAATCACAAAATACAATATGCCACCCACGATACTATTCTAAACCATATGATTCAACCTTCTATATCTTTTTAAAGATTAAACCCCAAGCATAACGCACCTTACCACTTCAATGACTAACTCTGAACTCTTACTATGGATTCGCTAGCGCATATTGCGTTCCTTCACTTAAATCTCAACATGTCATTCAAGAATATCTTTACGACCACATGTGAACTTTAAGGCAAACACTCATAAAGACATACTTCACGTATTCCCTAAACCATTATCAATATAACTCCCATGCGCTAACCTAAGAACATACACACACAAATTTCCACTAACCATCACACATATCAACGACTTGGCCCCAAATCTTACTTCACACTTATGGCCTTATTTAAAACAAGCATACAATGATCTTTCATCAACAAGAAACATTTACTCACCACCACTATCATTACATAAGGAGGAGTCACTAAAAGGTTAGAACATAAGACCTTGAAGCATGGAAGGATATTATACGAGACTTGACACTAAACTGATGCCTAAGGAATAGCAAATCAACATCAGGGATTCATCAAAGTGATCTGAATCGAGGGCATACCTGGCTATAAGCTGAATCTAACCAATCATTTGGCGTGTAGCATGAGTTGTGGAAACTGAGCACATTATAAGGCGTGAATACATGTGCCATAAGCTGCATGACCTCAATTTGGAGTTCATAACTTATGGAATGTGATTTCAACTTCTGAATGAACTAGAATTCCTCATTTAGGAACTGGAAGAGCACATGATTTTCTATCGTATGCATGAACATAAACTATGATCATGGAACTAAAACGTAAGGCATGAGTAGGCATTGGGATAACTGAAAAATAATAAGATAGGAATGGGTTCTCACTCTCACCTTCTGGTGTTCTATATCATACAGGCATTTCTGCTAGAATCTAAGAGCGTGACTTGGCTACTTGTTCTATCATCTCCTCCTTAGCCTTAAGCCATCATCTTAAGCTTGAGAGATCCCTTACTAGACTCTAAACTGAACTACACTCATTGTACTCAGGGATCTGGAATACGACAATACACATAATTAATAGAACTTAACTTGAATGACTACACCTGGAAGTGGAAAACCCATTGCTAATGCTACCTTCTGAGATACACTCTATCTTTCCGTAGCCCCCAATAGTCATCATATAATACTTGCACACTTGCTAACTTCGGGTCTTCATGAGTATCCCTATAGTTAGAGTGTACACCCTCTAGCGCTTCAACTCTTATTTCTATTAGCTCAATCTTCAAAAACCTAAACTTATATTCTAACACTTAACATAGATGTCACCAAGTCTCTGATGAACCATTCTACTTCCGTCATAGCCTACCAATATCGCGACTCCAAACTTATATCTCTCTACTATGAGGCTCAAGATCTTATCAAAAGGATTTACACTATCAATCAAAACTCCTTAACTTGGTTATTTAGAACACCATATACCATCTACTAGTCTTTCTCCACCTAGCAACTCAACAATACTATTAGCCACACGCAACAAATAATAGTCTTAGAAAATGCCGCAACTCCATATCACCTTGGGCATACTTCTACATCATACATACAACATCATACTTCATTATGAATAAAATAAACTTAAGCCATTGCATACACCGTTCAAGCCTATTAGATCACTTCCATATAACTAGTATCATTAACCAAGAAATCATCACATCCACCTTCATGGACATCAACTGTTCAAACTTAATGTCTAGTGCTAAACATGATTTACAACCCAACCTTACACACAATTCTCACAAAACATTCATCATTAATCTTAAGCCATTATTCTTACATCCACATTCTACATTTAAATTCAAGACTATAGTCTAGCATCAATCATCTACCGCCACTGAAGAAAGCAACATAATATACTAGTCCATCAAATTGGGACATTCTACCCAAATGCCTCAAAAATCTACTATATACCTTCTCATAAGTAGTACTAGTTTACAACTACCAATGAAAAGAAGGTCAAGGGGGGGTAAAGTCACATAATAGACATGGTTAACCATAATCTTTTATTATAACCCCATACAATCTTATCTACTTATACGGCTTTCTCACATCACACTTACGTACCCAAACGTACATTTAGACTACCTTCAAATTCCACAAACAACCATGAGTCTATAATTATAACTTACTGGCTAATATAGCCATTTTCATACTTCAAGCAAACAATAGTTCACCTTGACTAATAATTCTTTCTCTACCTTCTACTAAACTAACACACAGGGACGTATCACTTAATTACCAACTCAATCTCATGCAAAAAGATTCGGCTATACATATATTCAATAAATTGCCCTTACCACTTTTCTTGCCATTACGCCTCTAAACCCCAGTTCCAACCAACATAAGAACAACTAGATGAACAACAAATTGCTAGTGAATCGAAATAGGCCTCACACGGCTTTACTAGACTTTGATTTTTGTGTTTTGAACAATAAAATGAGATGAATGACAAGGCAACTATGCTAGTGAATCGAAATAGGCCTCACACGGCTTTACTAGACTTTGATTTTTGTGTTTTGAACAATAAAATGAGATGAATGACAAAGCAACTATGCTAGTGAATCGAAAGAGCCCCACACGGCTTCACTAGACTTTTTAGTTTCAACAACACAATGATAACAAGATTACAAGAGATAGAAACTTGATACACAATATTCAAAGATCTAAAAATACACATCTTACTCTGTATAAATAAAAATCTGAGTCAAACACTTCCCCCACAGACTACCATATAATCCACACATGCTACTAGCTACCACATTAGTCTATCACTATAAAGGGGTAAATCATCCTCAAACATCGGTTATTCAACTAAAATATTTATTTACACAAAAGTCACCTTCACGTAGACAATCTATGCTGATGCAAAACATTCGTGACTGCTTCCACACCTCGAACGAGATCTTTTGTTAAATGGCCTTTTCAAATCTTCTTTTTAATTAAATAGACTACAAGTTTGTTTATTTTTTAGAGAAATGACCCATTTTTTAGACAGATCTATTATATATCCAATCGATATATAGACAGATGGATTATCAATCCGACAGATCAATTATCGATCCGACCTATTTATGGACAGATCGATTATCAATCCGACAGATGAGAAAATAGAAGTAGGTCATTTTGTTAATTGGAAACTTGAAGAGGCTTAATAGCCAAATTTTCCGTGTTCATGTGATGAAGTAACATATTCATGGAGCACGAATTCGAAGAGTTTTTATACGAAAAACAAGAGCAAATGCAGATGGAAAGGATGAAAAACTGTGTTGTTTAACAGCAGGACTTCAAATTACAAAAGAGCAATAAGACATGGATTTGAACATCAAAGATCTCTGTGTCTGATGATCTCGACGCCCAAGTAGTCAACAGGTCCTTGAACAGCAACATGCGGCTTTCCAACTTGAACGCGAACAGCAGATACCTGCGGGTACTTGTTGAGCGTTGTAGATGCTATGAGCTCCGCGACATTCTCTAGAAGTTTTCTAGGTGGACCTTCTACAATCTCTTTCACTATTCTGCCAATTCTCAGATGAAAATGATATCTATCAAAGCAATCTCAAACCGAAATAAACATGACGATCATAAACAGTGTAGTCCCACAAAGTGGAGTCTGAGAGGATAGAGTGTACATATACCTTACCCCTACCTCAGAAGTAGAGAGGTTGATCCTATAGACCCTCGGCTCAAGGAAAAAAAGTCCAAACAAGTGGAGAAAAAGAAGTAACTGAAGTACAAAAAACAACATAGAACAGCAAAACAGCAGATAGTAACAAAACAGAAACTACAACAAAATAATATGATAATCGAGGTGCAAGGAATCACCGGATAGTAATAGGAATCGAAAGACAAGAAACTATGGAGCAACAGAGAGAATTGCTCAGCAAACATCAGGTCAGTCGATTTTCAGAACAAGAACAACTTCCCAAAACCGCATGTGGATGTGTATTGTAAAATGATAAAACACTTCTACGATTATTTATAATCTATTAATGAGGTTTCACATACTTGTTTATTTCACTTCACGTCACGGGGAAACTGTTGAATCACCATATTGTGAGAGAAGTTTCAATCAGTCTAGTGAGCGATAGCGCTTTAATAGTTAATTGTACAGGTTTATTTCACAAAACTTATTCGCTAAGAACTTTCGATGTTCCATCTTAACCTTCAGAAAGTAGAAAATGAAGCACAATTGAACGACCTCTCAGGCACTCACCTGTATATATCGGTGTAACTCAGCGTATCTGACAAGCAGTCGGATTTACCAGCTGGTTGAAGATCCATCCAAGCATCAACATCCACCAAGAACTTCTGCCCCAGCTTCGTTTCTTCTGGCTTCACCCCGTGATATCCATGGAACTTTAAACCCCTTAGCACAAGCTTGTCTCCTTTTGGTATATCCATGTGACCTGTCATTGATGCAGCCCATTTCAATCAATTATTTATACGAAATTTGATCTAACATGCTGCAACAACAAGAACATATCCACTGTAATCCCACGTGTGGGTCTGGAGAGGGTAGAGTGTACGCGGACCTTACCCCTACCCTGAGAGGTAGAGAGGCTGTTTTCGACCCTTGGCTCTAGAAAAAAGAGTCAACCGGAGTAAAAATTTCATGTCAAAATACTAATAGAGATCATGTCAAAGCATACTGAAAAAAGAACGTAAGTACAACAAAGTAATACGATAATCAAAGTGCAAGAAACAACAGATAATAACAAACATAAAAGGAAAAGAAACTCCCTGAGTAATACTACGAGTACTAGTAAGGAAGCTACGCTAGACAACGCTCTACTACCTACTAACCTTCCACCCTAATCCGTGTCCTCCACAACTTCTTAACATGATCTTTTGTTTTGTTTTGTTTTGTTTTAGCAACGATTTACATTTGAAGAAAGTAACTATACCACAGTTTGTATCCAATTTTTAACTTCCAATCAATCATAATAGACATCTAACTAGCATTGCAGGATGCAGAGAATTTTGCAGTCTTGCAGTAATTTGGAGCCTCATGAAGTTCAAATCAACTCTATAGAACGGTTTCTAATAAACTTAATTCTTAAGTTTTCTATTAAATACTCGTTGTATAAATAAGCTAATGTATATATGGCTCCAGGTACAAAATTTACTCTTAAAAAACTTGCATGTTCAAAAATGTGTAGGAGATGTTTACTCATAAATCTAAAAATTAGCTAAAAAGCTTGTCGATTTGCAACTTTGTAATAATTGTTAAGCAAACACAAGATTTGCTATGCAGACGGATACTAAGCTTAATTGGAAACAAACTAAGAAAAGAAAAAAAAAGACAGATCAACCGCGTTTCGTTAACAAGAGTGGTTAAAGCACGAGTACTCATCTAGAAATTTTATCTGTGTTTCGTTTCAGAGATAGATTCCCCCATCTTTCCAGAAATGAAGATTACACCTAATATCAAACCTTACTTTTAACAATAGACTTCTTTCTTTTGAACATATCATAGTCTTTTTTTCTAATCAGTAGCAAGTCACATCTGTATTTCTTCGTTCGAAACTATTTTGACTTTATGCACTTGAGCCAAGGGTCTTTCGGAAACAGTCTCTCTACCTCCACAGTCCACGCAGTAGGGTAAGGTGTGCATATATTCTACCTTCCCAGACCCCACTTGTCGGATTACACTAGGCATATTGTTGTTGTTGCAGTAGCAAGTCACATGAAGGGAATCCTTAGGGCAATGACATAACTATCCCCGTCTGACGGACGGACCTATTGGTCATGAGTTCGAGTCATGGAATTAACTACAAAGCAGGCTGCTTGTATGCACCCCCTTGGGATGTGACTGAACTTGGGATGCTTCATGCACCGGACTACCTAGTAGTTAGTCACATAAATCGGGACGAATGAAGTAATTTTAGTGTAGCATTTATAACAAAGGGATCAACTTTAGCTTTCCATAAATATTTGGAACATTACCCTCAATTCTATACATCAAGACTAGTTTCTAAGTAAAGAGAAACAGTTGTTGGGCAATGAAAGGAACAAATCAACATCTAAAGTTCTCAACTTTTTTTCCCTTTCAACTAAATAAACACATATTAACGGGAGCCTTGTAGTAACTAGTAAAGTTGTTGTCACATGATCAGGAGGACACGGAGTTCAAGTCATGGAAACAACATCTAGCAGAAATGCATAGACCCTTGTGGTCTGGCACTTCAGGAACAAATCAACATCTAAAATTCTCAACTTTATCTCCCTTTCAACTAAACAAACACAGATTAAGGGGAGCCTTGCAGTAACTGGTAAAGTTGCTGCCACGTGGTTAGGAGGACACGGAGTTCAAGCCGTGGAAATAGCCTCTGGCAGAAATGCATAGACCCTTGTGATCCGGCACTTCCCTAGACCAGGAACAAATCAACATCTAAAGTTCTCAACTCTATTTTCCTTTTCAACTAAATAAACACAGATTAAGAGGAATCTTGTAGTAACTAGTAAAATTGTTGCCATGTAACCAGGAGGACACGAAGTTCAAACCGTGGAAATAGCCTCTAGCAGAAATGCATAGACCCTTCTGGTCCGGCACTTCCCTGGATCAGGAAAAAATCAACATCTAAAGTTCTCAACTTTATTTCCCTTTCAATTCAATAAACACAGATTAAGGGAGCCTGGTAGTAACTGGTAAAGTTGTTGCCATATGACTAGGAGGACACAGTGTTCAAGCCGTGGAAACAACATCTGGCGAAAATACATAGACCCTTGTGGTTCGGCACCTCCCTGGACCAGGAACAAATTAACATCTAAAGTTCTCAACTTTATTTCCCTTTCAACTAAATAAACACAGATTAAAGTTGCACCATATGACCAGGAGGAAACGGAGTTCAAGCCGTGGAAACAGCATCTAGCAGAAATGCATAGACCCTTGTGGTTCGACACTTCAGGAACAAATCAACATCTAAAGTTCTCAACTTTATTTCCCTTTCAACTAAATAAACACAGATTAAGCGGAGCCTTGTAGTAACTAGTAAAGTTGCTGCCACGTGGTCAGGAGGACACAGAGTTCAAGCCGTGGAAACAACATCTGGCAGAAATGCATACAACCTTGTGGTCCGGCACTTCCCTGGACCAGGAACAAATTAACATCTAAAGTTCTCAACTTTATTTCCCTTTCAACTAAATAAACACAGATTAAGCGGAGCCTTGTAGTAACTAGTAAAGTTGCTGCCACGTGGTCAGGAAGACACAGAGTTCAAGCCGTGGAAACAACATCTGGCAGAAATGCATACAACCTTGTGGTCCGGCACTTCCCTGGACCAGGAACAAATTAACATCTAAAGTTCTCAACTTTATTTCCCTTTCAACTAAATAAACACAGATTAAAGTTGCACCATATGACCAGGAGGACACGGAGTTCAAGCCGTGGAAACAGTATCTAGCAGAAATGCATAGACCCTTGTGGTTCGGCACTTCAGGAACAAATCAACATCTAAAGTTCTCAACTTTATTTCCCTTTCAACTAAATAAACACAGATTAAGCGGAGCCTTGTAGTAACTAGTAAAGTTGTTGCCACGTGATCAGGAGGACACGGAGTTCAAGCCGTGGAAACAACATCTGGCAGAAATGCATAGACCCTTGTGGTCCGGCACTTCCCTGGACCAGGAAAAAATCAACATCTAAGGTTCTCAACTTTATTTCCCTTTCAACCGAATAAACACATATTAAGGGAGCCTTGCAGTAACTTGTAAAGTTGCTGTCATATGGAGTTCAAGCAGTGAAAATCCTCTAACACAAATACATAGACCCTTGTGGTCCAACACTTCCTCGGACCCCGTGCATAGCGGAGCTTTTAGTGCATTGGGCTTCCCTTTTCTAACTAAATAAATACATAGATTTCAGCATTCAATATGCATATCAATCATAAAAACAATGTCTTTACTTTGTTATATACCAAGAATCAATTGAAACTCAATTCACTAATCCAATTTGTTTTCAAGATCAATTTTTTCTAAACACCCACAAAAATATATATATGAATGAGAATCAAATTTTGCACAAAATAAGAGAAAAAAATAACTACTGAATAAAAAAAAAAAAAAAAAAAAAGCACTTACTGATGGTAGGTGATGCCATGGATGTTTAGAGTCAGAAATTTGACAGAAAAATATCTTCGTGGGTGGGTGGGGAAAGGTGGGGAGGGGGGGGGGGGCACAATGAAAATAGTGCAAAATAACAAACAAGAATAGTCACTATAATAGGATTTTAGAAAAAGGATATTTTGAGATTAGAAAAACTAAGGAATAAAATTTTTTTATTGTAATTTGGAGTTATAATTACTTTTTTGGGGTTATTCCGGTGAGACTGACTAAATCCTAATTCACGTGGAAAAATCTCATATAAAAAAAGAAATAAAGTGTTTCCTAACAAATAAGATCTGTATTAACTATGTTCAAACTTACACTCGAAACACTTTTTAAATTTCAATTTGATGCAATGATGAACGAGAGTTCTTCTTTTATTAAATATAACAGTATATTCAATATAACTTTATAATTAAGGCACGAGGAGGGTGATACATTCGCAAATCATATTCCTACTCCGTGAAGATAGAGATACTGTTAAAGCAAATGAAATCATAGTGTAGTCCACTAGGGACTTAGCTGGCTTTGATGTGTTAATGTTAATGAAAATAGAGACAAATGTGGGAATTGAGATCACTTTCCTATCTTTGCTTATTATACAATGAATTCATACCAAAACCAAAATAAAGAAACTTCCCACTAGGCCCAAAAAAACAAAGAAAATGGAGCTACAATGATATGATTCAATCTTTTAGCCTAATGAAACTTTCCATTAAGCTCATCTTTTTAACTTTTTTGTTTTTTTTACAAAAAAACAATCATTTTTTGTTTGGAAATGCAATCCACTTTACTTTATAACACTAATTATCACAATACTCAGTTTTTTTGGTACATAAACTAAATCTTACATGCATTTCCTCAATTGCAACTTTCAAGTTTGTGACTCTTATTTGTCAGAAGATCGACATATTTATTCGTCTTCTTCAAAATATGTATTATTATAGACTATTAATTTCGAGAAAATACTTATCGTCCTTAGTAAAAAGCCGAGATATTGTGCATCCTCCACTTTAATAAGTTTGACAAAAATGAGTAAGTTTGATATTGAGATCATACCTATCCTTTTAACAAAAGTGACATTTACACATGACCAAGAAAGGATTGATAGAGGGTACCTATCAATTAACGACACTTGTCTAAGACCTTGTACTTGTTTCATGATTTGAAATCAAAACAACTTTCAAATATACAAGCAACAACGACAACAACATACCATTGTATATTCCACACGAGAAGAATGGTGTATATGGTGACCTTACACCTACCTGAAAAGTAGAGAGGTGGTTTCCGAGCGAAAAACACGTCAAATATCTTTAGGAGAGGCTTTCTTTTTTGTACCAAATTAGTCACTATAATGATATGTTCAAGCTTACATTATGCTTAAAAGACTGAAACTAGAGAGGAAGGATACAAAGACATGCTGTTTTTTCAACTTTTTGACAACTGATTTTTACAAAAAAATTTTGTTGTTTACAAGATTAAAAAAAACTGATGAAAGCATATACTAAAACTATGAACAAGGCCAGATATACAAAAGTGCCACCTACCTTGCTCTATAGTCTATACAAAAGATTACAAGAACTAAAGACTCATAAGACTCTTTCTCAACTGCTGCTTTGTGAAGGATTAAAAGCTGCAAATTAAGAACTGACATGCTCAAACTACAAACCAAGAGCTTTTTTTGCTTAAGCTAAACTTCATTCAACGAGGCTGCTGGATGCGGCGAAGGCTGTTCTTTGGGCTAACGATCTTTGCTGGCTTCTCGTGGTACTTTGGTGTCTCGATAGGAGATTTTGGCTTTGGCATGCTTAGTGTCCTTACGAGTGCCTCAGAACCCTTGGGTAAGCCTGTCGTCGAGAAAGAGAATGCGATTTAGTAGGTATCATGGTATAAAATACTAGTCAGAATCAACGACACAAGTATCATGGACTACGGAAATTGAAAATTACCATTGACACCAGAGTATGATGACTTGATTCCTTGTTGCTCACTTGCAGATGATTGAAGAAATTCTTCAAACTGAGCTTCCATGTTCAAAATATCTTCATCAACATCAAGATCAATATTTTCGGGAAGCAAGTCAGCAACATCATTTCCAGCTAAACCAAAATCATCATCGCCAAATTCCTCATCCTGATGCTGGCTCGTCCAATAGTCACGGAACCATGTTGCGGTTGTTACCAAATTCCACCATTCGGGTGAAAAATCCTCCACTTGTCGTACATAAGATGGGATGAACAGAGGTGCATTTGGATTCAATGTTGATCTTCCTCCAGAAACTAACGCCATTCTCCTTTCTCCAAATTGCTATCTGAAAATGTTTGAGAAAATAATGAATCCAACATATTAATTAGTGCATAAAAACAGCAAAGCCAATGATCACGTAATCTAGGAAACTGCAACTCAACATTCAATTATCACCCAATTATTAATAACTTTCCATCGGAAACTGTATATTTATGGCATAAAGAATCAAGCCAACCCCCCACCCCCTGAAGCAGATATTCAATATTAAATTCCAATTCTATCTTCCAGTAGAACTTCTCACTTCAAAGTCAAACTTCATACACATAAAATCTACTGCACGATCGAAACAAAAACTGTTCATCACAGCTCATTTCAACCAAAACTCAATCATCTTCAGCAAAAAGTACATCAAAATAATTCAAATTTCAAGCACAATTCCACGGATCGGAAAATGAAACACAAAACCTCAAATCAAAAACCAGAAATACTAATCAAATACAGTTTAGCTAGAAGACGTTCATCTATCTCACTTCCAACTTAAACTTCATACTCATCAAATATACTTCATGATCGCTTGAAAAATAAGTTCATCACAACTCATTTCAAGCAAAAATCAATCATTTCCAGTAAAAAATTACATCAAAAAAATTCCAAATTTCAAACACAATTCCATAGATCAAATACAGTTCAGCTAAAAGACGTTCATCTATCAATAGAAACAACGAAAACTTGAGAAAAGATCATCATTTTTCCAGTAGAACTCTTCAATTCCAACTTAAATTTCATACTCATCAATCAAATATACTTCACAATCGGTAGAAAAAATGTTCATCACTAACACAACCAAAAATCCATCATTTTGAGCAAAAAAATAAATCAGCAAAAAAAATCCAAATTTCAAAAGCAGTTCACAGATCGGAGAACCGAAACACAAAGTTTCAACTCAAAAAGCAGAAATTCAAAAATAGAATTTCATTACATTTTCTAACTGATCAAATACAGTTCAGCTAACAGTTTTCCAGTAGAACTTCTCACTTCCAAGTCAAACTTCATACTCATAAAATCTACCTCACAATCGCAACAAAAAATGTTCATCACAACTCACTTCAACCAAAACTCAATCATTTTCGGCAAAAAATACATCAAAAACTCCAAAAATCAAGCACAAATCCACAGATCGGAGAGACGAAATACAAAATCTCACATCAAATTCAGAAATTCAATACTATCAAATACAGTTTAGCTTAGCTAGAAGACGTTCATCTATCTCACTTCCTAGTCAAACTTCATACTCATCAAATATACTTCACGATCGCAAAAAAAATGTTCATCACAACTCATTGCAAGCAAAAATCCATCGTATTAAGCAAAAAAAATCCATCATTTCAAGCAAAAATCAATCATTTTAAGCAAAACTCCATCATTTTAAGCAAAAAATACATCAAAAAAACTCCAAATTTCAAGCACAGTTCACAGATCGGAGAATCGAAACACAAAAAACTCAGCTCAAAAAGAAGAAATTCAATACTAAAATTTCACTTCCTTTTTCCAGTTAAATTTCATAGTAATCAAATATATACTTCACGATCGCCATAAAAACTGTTCATCACAACTAATTTCAACCAAAGCTCAGTCATTTTAAGCAAAAAATACATCAAAAAACTGAAAATTTCAAGCACAATTCACGGATCAGAGAACCGAAACACAAAATATGAACTCAAAACTCAGAAATTCAATACTAATAACAGCAATAATAGCGATGATTACAGTACCTTAACGAAGAGAGAAAATATCTTTTCAACTCGTACACGTATGAAGACTTATCTCCAATCGAGAAAAAGGTCTACTATTTATAAGCAAAAATGCCAGGCCTAGAAGATTCGGAAACGAAGCTTAGGTTCGGGGAAGACCAAAGCAAGCTAATAATTGACCTATTGAAAATTAAATTATTTTCCTATAATAACTTAATTAAAATTTTAAATAATTTTAGATATTTATAGTTGCCAAAATGCTTTAAAAATATATATATATTTTTATATAAAGCTTTTACGTCTGTACGTTAGATCGTAATTTATGTCCTGTCGGTATATATAACTCCTTTTGCAATATAGTCATAATTATAACTTAACTATGCAATAATCAAGATGAAAATTTCAGTATTTAATTCATTAATATTTATATAAAAACTATCTCACAACGAATAGGTAAATGTTGTTTTTTGTATAATTAATCATGATATATATATATATAGTACATTTGGATAATGACTTTATCCATAGTAATTTTTGTATAATTAATTATGATATAAATAGAACATTTGGATAATGACTTTATCCATATTGGTAGTGGGATAATGGCCTTCACGTTGTTGAATTTATTCAATATTCAATTGGGTCAAATAAATTTTATTTCTTTTTTGGCTATATATATATATATGCTATAGGATATTAATATGTCAAAAGATTTTTAGATTGAGTCAAAATCATTTTTGAAATAGGATAGTCTTATGACTACTTAGAAGGTGAAAATAATAGGCAATTATTCCTCATATACAAAATTAAATTATAGAAACTTTTAGAGAGAAAGTTCAATAGTCTTTTTTCTTTCTAGTTAATTATTCGATATTCAAAATTTATTGACTTAACTAATTCAGATTCAATGTTTTTTTTTAAACTCGCTACTCTTTAGAATCGAGAATTCATATTTCTTTCTCATTTCTTACTCTTATGAGTTCTGGAGATGGCCGATAGGGAAGCATGCAGGTTTTACGTATTTGAGTTTCGACGAATTGAGACGTGAAAGTGAAAAGCCTCCTTATATTTCTAATGAATGAAGGATCGATCGACTCGTTTATATTTTTAAAAACTTAAATTCAAGATCTTTAATGAAGAAGGACGGAACGTCGAGTCACTTTTACCATTGGTGGTACATTCTTTTATATTATATTCAAAGCATCATTGATAGGGGGATGTATCTTAAGATTAAAAATTACATTGATTTGATATTAAGAGATGAAGACAAACAAGATAGGTGAAAGTAATTTGTCTATGAAGAAATTAGTAAATAAATACACTTGTATGACATTTTTTTAATAAGCCAAATAAACTACTTACTACTTAATTAATCTTTTATTAGTGAATGATGACACAACATTATTATTCAAAGTAAGAGTGTCTTGAAAATGTATTAAATAAGGAAAAAAGAAACTCCACCATACAAATCTTATGACTTAATTCACTCTTTTAAATTTCGTGTCTAATCAAACTGCCTTATATAAATCATATGAATCGAGATGGGCGATATATGAGATAAGAGTAAATTCAAATTTTAAATTTTGTGAATTCTAAATTTCAGTACGACTTTAAGTGTTAATTATTAGATTTTAAATTGGATAGGTGTACGTATTCGATCGAACTTGTATTTGGATTTTCCTTCCGTTATTAGCATGTAACAACAACGATATATCCAGCGTAATCTATAAAGTGAGCCCCGTGAATGGTGGTGTGTATATAATCTTACATACCTCGTGAAGATAAAAAGATTGTTTCTAATACCCCTGCTTTTAGCACGAGATAATAAATTAGTCGATTTCTTTCTATATACTCAAATCTTAATAGATAAAAGTTGGAGAAACAACATAAATTTCGCCAGTTTGAAGTTTAGTTACAAAAAATTTTGATGTTTTGCATAATTACTAAAAATCTCGATTTTGAATATGTCGAGATACATAATTATCTTTCGATACATTCAACGAAGTACATGTTTTTCTTTATAAAGACGCATAATTAGCTTTCAATACATTTTTTTTTTCATTTTGAATCTGTCGAGATACATAATTAGCTCCCGATATATCTAACAAAGATACATAATTAGTTTAAAAATTTATAATTACTTTATAAGAATGAGAATTTATATAAATATAATAAGTTAAGGTGTATGTTTATGTTATTTATGAGAACGAAGATAAAATATACCTCGTAGAATTAGTCGAGATATACACATTAGATATTTGGTTGTGGAGTGGTAGAGGAGACAAAGCAGGGGGTAAAGTGTTAAAGTAATGTACACGTGTCCAAATCTGAGTAGAGGGAGAAGATTAGTGGGCCCAACAAAGCATGTTATGGGCTTATAATAATGGGCCACATGTATATCATCTAATGGGCCATACAAAAAGATTGTTTTAATCTAACGGCTCAAATTGAATTTACTAGTTATGATGATACAACATCATATCCCTCATAATTTCAAAGTTACAAGTCCGAGAAGGATAGAGTGTACGGAAATATTTTGGTTTTCGAGGAGTTTGGTTGGATTTTAGGCAAGTTTTTCTAGTTTGGAGCGTTTATAGTTGAAAAGCTTGACTTCGATCGAGTTCTCAGTAGACGAACTAGAAAGAAAATTCCAACAGTTTCGTTAGCTCTAGAACGTAAGTTTTTGGCTAAGAAGACCTTCGGTTTGGATCGTGAAGCTTTCAGACTCATTTCAGACGCTGGTGGATTTTTAGTGAAATTTGAAAAATGTTGAGTTGATCACATTTCACCGAAAAGATCTCCGTTGGCCATTTCGATCGATTTCATTTTTCACCGAAACGACCTTCGTTGGTCATTTCGTCGATTCCATTGTATCCTTTACCCGATCGAGACAGAGGAGTTGTTTCTAGAAGATCGACTCAAGTAATGCAAATCGAAGTAGTTTGAATAAGAAAAATAACGGAGGAAAAACGACAGAACAAATATAGAAAACACATTACGACGGACAAGAAACTACGGAAATAATGTTATGTGGGGCCCATTTAACAACTGTATCTTTATAATTAACATTTGATCACGTGGCTAAGCTTGGTAGGTGACCGGCCAAAATCCATTCATTGAATTTATTTACTTTATAAGCATGCATGGTTAATTAATTAATTAATTAATTAAAGATTATTATGCTACTTTCTGTCTCTAGGCATTAATTATAACTTTATACTCTATATTGAAAGGACACAAAAAATATATTTTAATTTTACAAGAAAACAAATATAAATATGTTACATATTTATTTAGTTAGTTAGTTAAAATAGAGATGTCTAAATCAATTTAGTCGTATCTCAATTACTCTATTGAATACTTACCTAACACGAACACATGTAAAATGTATCGATTTTTTGTTGATAAATGAAGTTTGATATGGGATAAAGTGTCATTTTTCGATGAAGGGATGTCAACTGAAACCCGTTAGCATAAGATGGCTCCACCACTAGATGGAAAGAAGATGAGAAGTCGGGATGTGTTAACTTCGTGCTCTGTCCATCAAGACTTAGACATACGAGAACAAATCACCTAGTTAATGGGTGCACACCTCGACTAAGAACCTTGATAACATTTCTTCATTGCAACAACATCATATCCAGTTTAAGTGTACGCAGTCCATACCAATACCTCAGATGAAGTAGAGAGACTGCTTCCGATAGACCCCCGACTCATAATAATAATATCCTGTGTAAGTGTATGCGATCTATAGGGGGCGGAGCCACCCTTTACATAGGGGGTTCATTCGACCCCCCTTCGACGAAAAATTATACTACATTTACATGACTAAAATTATTTTTTATGTATATATAGTATATGTTGAACCCCTTCGATTAGTTCGTATGTTCACTTGTGAATCCCCTTAGTGAAAATCCTGGCTCTGCCACTGGCGATCTATACCACTACCTCAGATGAAGTAGAGAGACTACTTCTGATAAACCCCCGACTCACCCCCGACACGGGACCATTTCTTCATTGCAACGACGACATAATATCCAGTGTAAGTGTATTCAGTCTATACCATTATCTCAGATGAAGTAGAGAGGCTGCTTCTAATAGACCCCCCGACTCGAGACCATTTCTTCATTGCAAAAACAACATAATATCCGTGTAAGTGTATTCGGTCTATAACACTACCACAGATGAAGTAGAGAGGCTACTTCCGATAGACCCCCGACTCAATACCATTTCTTCATTGCAACAACAACAAAATACCAAGTGTAAGCATGCATAGTCCATACCACTACCTCAGATGAAGTAGAGAGGCTGCTTCCGATAGACCCCCGACTCGGAACCATTTCTTCATTGCAACCACATAATACCAAGTGTAAGCGTGCACAGTCCATACAGCTACTTCAGATGAAGTAGAGAGGCTGCTTCCGATAGACCCCCGACTCGGGACCATTTCTTCATTGCAACAACATAATACCAACTGTAAGCGTGCACAGTCCATGCCACTACCTCACCACTACCTCAGATGAAGTAGAGAGGTTGCTTCCGATAGACCCTCAACTCAGGACCATTTCTTCATTGCAATACCAAATATATAGATGAATTTTGGCAAGTGTACTATAAGAAAGAAAAGAACATTACATCATTCATCACAATTCAGTCCTATAACAAAACAAAATTGCTGCATCTTGGATAGAAGTTGGCCAAAAAAACAAAAACCTTTCTAACTATACACAAACAACTTGCTTTTCGATACTGCGTTACGCTCTCATGTGTACAAAATTTTATGAAACAATTCCTGACACTGAGAATAATGAAAGGAATACGCGTATGGAATGGCAGCGTGAAAAACGCAAGCTAAAGAATTCTTTTCCTTTTGTTGTCCTCCCTTCTTTGACAACTATTGGTGTGATTTGCAGTTGCAATCCTGTCTGCAACCGAGGACTGCTTCATGGCAAAGGCGCCAGTATTCTTTGTATGGAATAGACATCCATGGCAGCGTCGGAGGAAGACCAATCTTTGGAGCAGTCGGACTTCTGTATAATGGGAAAGTAAACGAGAGAAGTGAGAAAGCTAGCTAATTAAAGATGTATTTGGTATAACGGAAGTCATTTTCCATTCCTGAGAAATGCTTTCCGGTGTTTGATGGTGAGTGGAAAACATTTTTCTGAAAAAAGACTTCCGTCGAGCCAAACACATCGCAGGAATTCCTTAAAGGGTAAAATAAGGTCTATTAAAGACAAGTTGAAACACCTTTTTCCGGTCAGAACACCATAAGCCGACAATGCAATGGAAGATCTAGATACATCTGAAAAAACATTTCTATAGTGTGGCCAAACTACTTGTCCTGCATCATATTTTTTGCGGAGTTAGCAAACACAGAAAATACACTTTGAAAAAAAAAACAATAAACAACAAGAAAACATGTTGTAGAACCACGAGAAAGGAAGATAAAGTATGATATGACAAGGTAAAATGGTGCAACAGTTATGTGAAAAGGCATAATACCTAAACAGATACTCAAACTTGGCCACAGTTAGCAAGTAAGAACTCGAACTTTGAGTACACACATCTAGACACCTCAACTCGTCTCCACACTGTCAGTTGAACACACAAACTTACAAACTATCATCTCGACAACTCCAAAATTTATGTGTCTTATTGGCGTAGGGTGTCCACGAGGCACAGTGAGGACAAGTTGGAGTGTTTAGCTGCCAGTTGAAACCAAGTTGAGGTGTCTAGATATGCACTCTCAAAGTTGGAGTATTACTTGTCAGCGGAGGTCAAGTTTGAGGGGCTGTTTATGTATTATGCCATGTGAAAACTTGCCAGTTGTCACGTATATTTTTCTTTGTTGGTTTCTTCACCGATTTCATTAAAGTGGGAATAGAAAGGTTTTATTATTTGGAAAAGGGAGATGTGTCAATATGGGAGCACTAATAGACATCCAGTCAAATTTACACCTAAAGGATCCACTAACGAGCTCTTGCTCGATTAATTGTTAAAGAAGATGTTTGCCCCCGGAATTATAGATACCACTACATGAATGACAATACCACTACATGAATGACATACTATCATAAGAAGGTGTGGATGTTGTGGCACTAACTTTTGAAGATTTGGATTTGCAGTTTAAAAGGGATAAAGTCCGATAAAGGGGAGCTCTTATCCAATAAAACAAACTCTAGAAAAAAGGAGTATTTATCCGTCACCTACTTGGTCACAAATTCTCAAGAATTAAACAGTAGCGCTCGGGGACTTACTTAAGCTCAAATAATTGCTGTGAAGAAATGAAACCAGAACTGCCGATTTACAGTGGCGAGAATTCTCAGAGCCTGATGCAGTCTTATCAACAGATTCAACCTCTGCCGAATTAATGCCATTTCTCTGACACAAAATAATCTCAAACCATAATCCACTAGGAAATCTTTTCCTCCTCGTGAACCAAAAGAAAATCTTAATATAAGGTGTGGCATGAATTATAGATATGCCAAACTGAATGGCTATGCAGACAAAGCTAATGGTTGTCTTCATAATGGTGAAGAAAATATAGAACAATGAAGTTGTCGGTAGCAGAAGTAAAAGTGGAGTAAATAGGAGAGACCCAACAACGTGCTGTTCCACACTGTACGCATAGCTATCTAGTCTCTGACGAAGAGGATTCCACTTCCTACCCCTGCAATTTAAGGAGGCAAACGGTTAGTGATTTTAAGCAACCACCACAACAGAAGCACATCAGTAGCTAAACAAATACAAAAGAGATCCATAAAAAGGAGAGACCTAACAACATGCTTGAACCTGGTTTGGCAAAAGAATGATAGAGCTATTTTGCGAAAATAATAAATAATTTCAGTTAAGCAGTCCTCTTCAGTTAAAAAAAAAAAGCAAAGTTATGGTAGTTGTCCATGAAGGAGTTGTTTGGTGAACGCAGTTTGGGAAAAGAAACCATGGGAAAAAAGTTGAAGACGACAATAGACTAAATAGGCAGTCAAAAATGAACAGTTTGGTTCATAGAAGTTAAAGAATGATTATTAACCAGAACATAGACAGCGAGGTCCGTTTTTCTTTGGTTAGTCATCTTTCTTTTCAGCTGCTGAGCGCCCCACGGGATCAGATGCATAACCAACGTAAAGTGTGAAGCTATTACACTCCCCTTTGATAACCACACTCCTCCTTTATGTTGATCAGATGAACTGGTTCAACTTACGCTTCACTAGAATTTGATGAAAGATCTTTGTTTTAGCTTTTAAGGGGGTGTGAACTGAAAGATCATAGGAAACACTAGTGTTGAGTGATGAAGCTTCAATGTTTACCTCCTATTTCCAATGTTATTAAGTAGCCTACAAGAATGACTCACTTTCTGTCATATGTCAAAATGAAAAGGACTATATTTTCGGTCGCCATGCCTAAACCATTTAGTGACCTCAACAAGCTAAAAGTTGATTAACGCTAGATCAACTGATGATTGTCAGTCCAGAAGCTACTTTAGAGTGCAGATAGCATTAGAGGGAAAGATACCTGAAAAGTCGCCATAAAGCATCTACTGCCTGTATTTGCCATGAATAGAGCAATGTAAGCAACCACTGAAGAGCAGAAACATGTATAGTTGCAAGTGAAATTGTGTCGATGATCAGAGCAGCTGCTGCTGTCAGACCAAACAATGAACCAAATACAGCAACTACTTTTATGAGATGAATCAAGAAGAAACCCAATAACCACCAAAGGGTAGACCAAATTTGAATAGCAATCAGGGAAATTGTCCCAAGAACTCCGGCTAGCTCAGTGTTCAACTTGAATCCCGCTGGGTTTCCCATAAGCCACACACAACCAGTTCGCAGAAGATAGTTAGTAACATTTTCAGAGAAACTTGAAACCCATGCGCAAGCTGCTCTAGCTCGAGACCACAATATGATGCCAAGAAAGTTCCCCAGAAGTAGATCAACTATAAGGCTTGTCCACATGGAATGTTTGTGAAATGCCGCTTTCTCAGCATATTCCACGCAGGATTGAGACCTAAATACAAGTCTTCTTAGTGCATGAATAATAATAAGAAAGCTTAACAGAAAACATGGAACCGCACACATCAATTGATTGCGCCAGGTTCACCATAAGAATCTTCCGCATTCATTGTGCTCTACCCAGAATACATGGAACGATGAGTTCAGCGAATAAGGTTATCAGAAAAGGTTTACCTGAGACCATAATCTTTGAGAATAACCGGCCAATACAGGAGATGGCAGCATCCGATTTCCAGATTTTTGCATGTATTGCAAAATACCTTCTCCAATGCAACATAGATATACGAGTGGGACACATGGATCAAACAGATATGAAAGGACTGAACGATGACGTACAAGATAGTTGAGAATGATGCCAGCAATACAGCAAGCAGTTGCCATGTCAAAACAGAAAACCTGGCAAGCCATTTGATAGCTATTATAAATAGCAAAGAAACAACTGGAGCAGCAGAAAATCGAAGCATGTCAAAGTTTAAAAGATATTACATGCAAAAGAAATGGAAGGGAATCCTGGATCTTTTGGCAGAATTATTTGCTTCTGTAAAGACTTTAGCCGCATTAGCTGTGTTGACAGATAGAATTACAGCATCCTGTTTTTCAGAAAATTGAAAGTAAAGAGGTTTAGAATCAGTACAACAGTGCAGGTAAGATTAAACTTAATAATTGATATACCAAGTCAAGATACGGCTGCTTCCTGTTAAGATCCTTAACCCATTCAGGCTTCTTGCAATGATTGGTCACCTGCTCAGATGGACTCTTGAAACCCAATGAGTAATGGTGGCCACCAAATACAGGAACTCCATAAAACACTACCTGAGTTTATTTTGAGGAAAATAGAACAATAAGAAACTGCAAGATAAAGTCGAGGAAATCTAAGGATGTCGTATGGGTGATTATGACTTACATACGTGGACATCTAATTGGAATATGGCTTCTCCTTTCCTATGTATATGGTGCACTTTTGGTATTAGCCCTACTTTTCCGCTAACAGCTTGAGAACTATCACATACAATCTGTGCCCAAATGTTATCCTTGAAAGAGAATGCCCTACACTGCTCTAGTATCGCATCCAATTTGTGACATCCACATCTCCATCTTCCCCGCTTCCCTCCAGGTGCATGTTGTTCAGCACAAAAGCAATTCTTCTTACTAGTAGAGTTGATATGCTTGTTCCCTTTGCCTCTGACCATTAGCAACTGCCCGTTGCTGCTGAAATCTGCTGCATAATAACCTAGCAGAGAGAACTTGCTTTTATCTTGTAGAAGCACAGGCATCTTTCTGTTTATGCCTTGAAGAATCCTCTAACAAATGAAACAGAAATCATAGAATACATTTAGATAACTGTATTAGTCGTAAATAATCGCAACAAACTAAAAGGATTAAAATCAGTTCTCAGAAAAAATATATAGCGCATCTTCTCAAAAAAAAAAAATTCTTCTCGAAAAAATATATAGCGCACAAGTGAAGCAATACAACATAGTTATCTGTAAAAATGAATCAAATCCATACGCTGGCATGGGATAGTTCCACGGTATAGGTGATAATGATGTGATTTCCTAAATTCTGGACAAAACTATAATCAAACACAAACCTAAATAGTAAATACTCAATTCGCATCAACCCAGCTCGTCATTTCACATCAAGCAATAACCAATTAGCCATTTTACACAACAAACTATCAAAAACACCAAATCACACAATTCCCATAAAACCAAATTGTTAAATTTGAACAACAACTCAGCTCACAATGTGTCATCTTTTTCACATTTTGAGATAAACACAATTCACATCGAGCCATTTTTTAAACTTTTTTCACAACAAACTACAAAACACACCAAAAAACATAATACAGATAAACCCAAATTGCAAAAGTTTGAATCTTTGAAGAGTCATACATGAAACTTTACCTCAAGATTCATATGGGTCGTCATGGAAACAAGTGCAGATTCATCACAAGCGGAAGCGACAACAATGTCAAAAGAAGCTTCAAATGAAGAAATAAACCAACCAAACAAGAAGCCATAAGAATGCAAATTACTCAATTGATTTACAGAACAAAGATCCGTTGGCCACCAAAGCCTGCACTTGCTATTGGTTCTTATTTTCTTTTTCACCCAACTTGTTTAGCTCTAATATGAACGGACAACAATACAATACAATACAATACAATACAATACAATACAATACAATACAATACAATACAATACAATACTACCTACAAATCTACTACCCTAATCCCTAATCCGGGGTTCTCCACACCCTCCTATCTAAAATCATGTCCACAGTAAGTTGCAACTATGTCATGTCCCATCTAAACACCTCAACCAGCTCACCAAGTTTCATCTTTTTCACATTTTGAGAACAACCCATTTCACCAATTTTCACAACAAACTTGAAAACACAAACTTAGATACTCAATTCACATCAACTCAACTCATCATTTCACATTAAGGCAATAACCACTTAACCATTTTACACAACAGACTAGAAAAACACCAAAACTACAGACAATTCACATCAGCCCAGCTCATCATTTCACATTACGGCATTAACCAGTTAACCATTTTTCACAACAAACTACAAAAAAACCAAAAATACACACAATTCACATCAGCCCAGCTCATCATTTCACATTAAGGCAATAACCACTTAACCATTTCACACAACAGACAAAAAAAACACCAAAACTACACACAATTCACATCAGCTCAGCTCATCATTTCACATTAAGGCATTAACCAGTTAACCATTTTTCACAACAAACTACAAAAAACCCAAAACTACACACAATTCACATCAGCCCAGCTCATCATTTCACATTAAGGCATTAACCACTTAACCATTTTACACAACAGACTAGAAAAAAACCAAAACTACACACAATTCACATCAACCCAGCTCATCATTTCACATTAAGGCATTAACCAGTTAACTATTTCTCACAGCAAACTACAAAAAACACCAAAATACATAAACCCAAAATGCAAAAGTATGAATCTTTAAAGGGTCATACATGAAACTTTACCTCAAGATTCATATGGGTCGTCGTAGAAACAAGTTCAGATTCATCACAAGCGAAAGCAACAACAATGTCAAAAGAAGCTTCAGATGAAGAGATAAACCAACCAAACAAGAAAGCATAAGAATGCAAATTACTCAATTGATTTAAAGAACATAGATTTGTTGGCCACCAAAGCCTGCACTTTCTATTGGTTCTTCTCATTTTTTTTTTTTCATCCAACTTGTCTATTCATTTTCTATACTTCTTGATTGAAAAAAATTGGCCAAAAGGGTGTTTAAATCTTCCATTTCCTTGGCTTTTGATTGAACAAATTGATCAAAAGGGTGTCTAATCTTCCACTTTTCTACTTTTAATTGTAAATTTTGGCCAAAAGGGTGTCTAAATCTTCCATTTTCTTGGCTTTTGATTGAACAAATTGATCAAAAGGGTGTCTAAATCTTCCATTTTCTTGGATTTTTCTTGGATTTTTGGGGGATTTTGGAGGTGTGAAAGGAGAAACACTGGAGATGGAAAGATTGGAAAAAGGGGGAGTGAGAGATTCGCTTTGGAAGTTGCGAGTAGTGAGGAACTAAAGTGGAAGAATGTTTCTTTCTTGTTTATATCTTTCTCTTTTTCTTTTTATTTGTTTCTTAATTTATCTAATGCTTCTTCTTCTTTTTTCGGGCGGTGTTCGGTATTCTTGTTGGAGTCTGATCAAAGGAGATCTTATATCGAGGGGGACTCGAATCGAATCCGAGACCTCTAGCCATTGACAAAAGAATACCTATCACTCCATCATTCTTGTTGGAGTCTGACTAAATTTGGATCGAAGGCGATTCTATATCGAAGAGGACTCGAATCGGGCATGAAACCTCTAGCCAATGATAAGAGAATACTTATCACTCCATCGTCCTTGTGGAGTCTGACTAAATTTGGATAAAAACCGTCCTCTATATCGAGGGAAACTCGAATCGAACTTGAGACCTTTAGTCAATTACAAAAGAATACCTATCACTACATTGTCCTTGTTGGAATCTGACTAAATTTGAATCAAAGGTGACTCTATATTGAGGGGGACTTGAATCAAACTCGAGACCTCTAGCCAATAACAAAAGAATACTTATCACTCCATTATCCTTGTTGGAGTCTGACTAAATCTGAATTAAAGGTGACTCTATATCAAGGGGCTCTAATTGAATCTAGCTAATGACAAAAAAAATACTTACCACTCCATTATCCTTATTGGAATTTGACTAAATTCAGATTAAAAGTGATTCTATATCGAGGGGGACTCAAATCGAACATGATGCCTCTAGCCAATGACAAAAGAATACTTATTACTCCATCATCCTCGTTGGAGTCTGACTAAATCCGAATCAAAGACGACCTCTATATCGAGGGAAACTTGAATCGAACTCGAGACCTATAGTTGGTGACAAAAGAATATTTATCACTCCATTGTCCTTGTTGGAATCTGACTAAATTCGAATCAAAGGTGACTTTATATCGAGGGGGACTTAAATCAAACCCGAGACCTCTAGCCAATGACAAGAGAATATTTATCACTCCATCATCCTTATGGAGTCTAACTAAATTCAAATGAAAGTGATCTCTATATCGAGGGAGACTCGAATTGAACTCGAGACCTCTAGCTAATGACAAAAAAATTCCTATCACTCTATTATCTCTGTTGTAATCTGACTAAATTCAGATCAAAGGTGACTCTATATCGAGGGAGACTCGAATTGAACTCGAGACCTCTAGCTATTGACAAAAAAATGCTTATCACTCCATCATCTTTGTTGTAATCTGACTAAATTAGGATCAAAGGTGACTCTATATCGAGGGAGACTCGAATTGAACCTGAGACCTCTAGCTAATGACAAAAAAATGCTTATCACTCCATCATCTCTGTTGTAATCTGACTAAATTCGGATCAAAGGTGACTCTATATCGAGGGAGACTCGAATTGAACTCAAGACCTCTAGCTATTGACAAAAAAATGCTTATCACTCCATCATCTTTGTTGTAATCTGACTAAATTCGGATCAAAGGTGACTCTATATCGAGGGAGACTCGAATTGAACTCGAGACCTCTAGCTAATGACAAAAAAATGCTTATCACTCCTTCATCTCTGTTGTAATTTGACTAAATTCGGATCAAAGGTGACTCTATATCGAGGGAGACTTGCTTATCACTCCATCATCTCTGTTGTAATTTGACTAAATTAGGATTAAAGGTGACTCTATATCGAGGGAGACTCGAATTGAACCTGAGACCTCTAGCTAATGACAAAAAAATGCTTATCACTCCATCATCTTTGTTGTAATCTGACTAAATTCGGATCAAGGACAAAAAAATGGTTATCACTCCATCATCTCTGTTGTAATCTGACTAAATTCGGATCAAAGGTGACTCTATAACGAGGGAGACTCGAATTGAACTCGAGACCTCTAGCTAATGACAAAAAAATGGTTATCACTCCATCATCTCTGTTGTAATCTGACCAAATTTGGATCAAAAGTGACCTTATAACGAGGGAGACTCGAATTGAACCCGAGACCTCTAGCTAATGACAAAAAAATGCTTATCACTCCATCATCTCTGTTGTAATCTGACTAAATTCGGATCAAAGGTGACTCTATATTGAGGGAGACTCGAATTGAACCCGAGACCTCTAGCTATTGACAAAAAAATGCTTATCACTCCATCATCTTTGTTGTAATCTGACTAAATTCGGATCAAAGGTGACTCTATATCGAGGGAGACTCGAATTGAACCCGAGACCTCTAGCTAATGACAAAAAAAACGCTTATCACTCCATCATCTTCGTTGTAATCTGACTAAATTCGGATCAAAGGTGACTCTATATCGAGGGAGACTTGAATTGAACTCGAGACCTCTAACTAATGACAAAAAAATGCTTATCACTCCATCATCTCTGTTGTAATCTGACTAAATTAGGATCAAAGGTGACTCTATATTGAGGGAGACTCGAATTGAACCTGAGACCTCTGGCCAATGACAAAAAAATGCTTATCACATCATTGCAACTCTTATTGGTGTCTTTTTCTATGAATATGTTAGATGAAAAGTTTATTTTGTTATTTTTTTTAATTTTTTTTTTATGTTGATCCATTAGTGAAATTGTGGATTTTATATATATTGATATGTTGGTTATATATTCTTAGTTGAGATAATAATGATTTTAACTTAAGCATGTCATTAATTTATTGAAATTTATAATATGTTTTTAGTGAATGAGACTTGTAAATTATATTTGGAAAAAGATTTATGTAAGTGTGGATTGTATTTGATGATAGTGATTCGCATATGTTAAGTTACATCATACACTTAGGGTTCGTTTGGTTTGAAAATAAGTTATATCGGGATTAGTTATGTTGGGATAAGTTATGATGAAATAAGTTATACTGGGATTAATTATGCTGGAATTATTTTTTATTGAATGTTTGATTTGTTGTATTCAAAGTAATATACATGATATAATTTCTAGGAATAAATTGATTAGTTATCAAAATACTCTCCATCTTATTTAACTTTTATATAAATATATATATATTTCTTTTTAAACTTTAATTATTCATTCTTAATTTTTTTTTATTTTTAGAGAAACTAAAATATATAAATAAACATAATTTATATATTTTACAACCATTTTGAACGGTAAATGCCTTTATACTTCCTAAAATATTTAATTGCGAAAATAGACTAAATTATGCATTCAGATTATAGTACGAATAATAAATTATAATAAATTTAATTGTGTTAGCCTGAGAAATATAATAAATTATGCACTCAAATTATAGTTGCTTCACAGAAATATTTTTAGTAAAAATTTTAAATTATGCACTCAAATTTTAGCACTCAAATTATGTGTATGGAGGTGAAAATCGAAGAATTTAAGGGTAACATTGTCATTTTATGGTTTTATCCCATGTAAGAATAATGTTGGGATTGTTATTCCACCAATTGGGAGGATAAAAAGTTTTATCCCGGAATTATTATTTTATCCCGAGATTATTTGCAAACCAAACGGCCCCTTAATTTCACACTTAACTGTTATTCATTACATATAAAAAGAAAATTTTAATTTCTACGTTGTAAATGAGTTTCAATTTTGATCGTTGTAGTTCTTAGATATATATATTATTTATCTTCAACTAATCGAAATACATGTAGGTTTCTTTAAATTAAAAATATATAGATATGTATAAGTGAATTCAGGATTTAAATATAGTGGGACACCATTATTTTAATACAGGTGCTAACAAAACTTTCAATAACGATTGAGGAATAATATTGTGTCTGATTGAATATTAATGACGTAAGCAGTAGCAAACACACCAATATAGATCAAATATGAATTCGGGAAAAGACATCATTTTCACCCCATACTATACAAGAAAAGTTTTAGTCACACCTAAATTATATAAGTGACCTATTACACACCTTAACTATATAAAAGTGATATTATTACCTACCTGCGACCCTCATTCTAAGGCGCGTTCAGCCTATTAAATTAAAAAAGTAAACGGCTAAAAACATTAAGGGAAAAGACATCGTTTTCACCCTAAACTATAGTCGAAAAGTCGAATCCACACCTAAACTATATAAGTGACCTATTACACACTTTAACTATAAAAAAATGATACTTTTTACTGACGTGGTGCTAACGTGGCAGCGCATGTAAAACACTACACCGCATGCAAGTGGTGGTAGCCTGACAGGGTGTAAATAGTTTCACTTTTTTATAGTTTAGGTGTGTAATAGGCCACTAGTATAGTTTAGGTGTGACTTCGACTTTTTGGATATAATTTGAGGTGGAAACGATGTCTTTTCCCTATGAATTATAAATCAAATATGAGTTCGAAGCATAATACATAAATATGCTTTTTAACTTGGTCTAAGTTGACACCTATATTCTTAAATTTTGTGTGTGCACAACTAAACACTTAAATACGTATAAAGTTGAATAATTAGACATACATATTCTATGCGTCATAATACACGTAGGATTCCACGTAAGACATAAATTGACCACATAAGATGCCACATAGAACACATGTTTACTTGTTTAATTTTATACAAATTTAAGTATCTATCTGTGCATATTCAAAGTTGGATGACGTAAATGTAAGTTGAAACCAAGTAAAATGACACATTTATCCCTAACCAAAATCTTTAAGGATCAAACCTAACACCCAAGGGCGTGACCTAGTGGTTCAATGAAGTTGGGTCGAGCACCATAAGGTCTTAAGTTCAATTTCTGAGGTGACAGGTATCCCACAAAATTAGTCGAGGTGCGCATAAACTGGCTTGAACACCACGTTGATTAAAAAATATCAGTAATAAGGATCAAAACTATAATATATTGAAATTTGAGAGGCTAAAAAGTATATTACTAAAACTTCCACAAAATTCCTTTTTTTCGCCTCTTTCTTTCATCTTCTTCACATAGTAGTGCGTTTTTTTTTTTGCCCCTTTTGCTCAGCCGCCGTATCTCCTCCACCGCCGCAAGCTCCGCCTTGTATCTCTTCCACCGCCGCAAGTTCACCCGCCGTATTTATTCCACCGCCGTGAGCTTCGCCGGTGTATTTCACATCGGTAAAACTTTTGCTTCGTTTTGATAAATTAACCTAATTTAGTTACCTTATATTTGCTAATTTTTGAAATTTTGATGCAGCAGATGAGAAGAAAAAGCTTAAATTGATAATTTTTATGCTTTTATTTAAATTGGAACAGAGTAATTAACCTAATTTAGTTACCTTATATTTGCTAAAATTTGAAATTTGATGCAGTCGATGTGAAGAAAAAGCTGAAATTGATAAATTTTTATGCTTTTATTTGAATTGGAATAAAGTGATTAACCTAATTTAGTTACCTTATATTTGCTAAATTTTGAAATTTTGATGCAGTAGATGTGAAGAAAAAGCTTAAATTGATAATTTTTATGCTTTTATTTAAATAGGAATAGAGTAATTAACCTAATTTAGTTACCTTATATTTGCTAAATTTTGAAATATTGATGCTGTAGGTGTGAAGGAAAAACTGAAATTGATAGTTTTTTTTTTTGTTTGAAAAAATAGGAAAATAGTGAATAATGGCGCATAGGTTGTTGAGAGATGCAGAAGCAGATGGATGGGAACGATCTGATTTCCCGATTATTTGTGAGTCTTGTCTTGGGGATAGTCCTTACGTGCGAATGGTAATATTTTTTAACTTTTCTTTCGATTATTTTGTGAATAATTTAATGATTTGGTGCTTATTTTTGTTTTAACTTGTGAATGGTATTGCTATGATTTATTTACTTTTGATTATTTCCTTTTCGATTTGCATTGATATGCTTTTTCTTGCGTTGAGGCTCTTTCGGAAATAGTGGAGATATACTTTTTCCTTGAGTTGAGGGTCTACGGGAAGTAGTGGAGATATGCTTTTTCCTTGAGCTGAGGGTCTATCGGAAATAGTAGAGATATGCTTTTTCCTTGAGCTGAGGGTCTAGCGAAAATAGTAGAGATATGCTTTTCCTTGAGTTGAGGGTCTATCAGGAATAGTAGATATGCTTTTTCCTTGAGCCGAGGGTCTATTGGGAATAGTAGATATGCTTTTTTCTTGAGCTGAGAATCTATATGAAACAGTGGAGATATGCTTTTCCTTGAGCTGAGGGTCTATATGAAACAACCTCCCGGCCTCTCAATGGTAGGGGTAAGGTCTGCGTGCCTTCTGAGACTCTAATTGTGGGATTACCCTGGGTATATTGTTCATGTTGTACTTATGAATAGTATTGCCATGATTTCTTCACTTGTTACTTATTTTTATTTTTTTGGATATGCTTTTCCTTGAGCCGAGGGTCTATCAGTGGCGGAGCCAGAATTTTTACTAAGGGGGTTCAAAATCGAAAAAAGTAAGCACACGAACTAGCCAAGGGGGTTCAACACCAACTATATATACATAAAAAATAATTTAAACCACGTATAAATAGCATAATTTTTATTGAAGGGGGTTCGGATGAACCCCCTAATTACAAGGTGGCTCCGCCACTGGGGTCTATCACAAACAACCTCTCTATGTCTGATGTAGGGGTAAGGTTTGTGTACATTCTACCCTCCTCAGACCTCACTCGTGAGATTACACTACGTATGTTGTTGTACTTATGAATAGTATTGCCATAATATTTTCAATTTTGATTGTTTCTTTTTTCGATTTGCTTTTCCTTGAGCTGAGGGTCTATCGATACTTAGAAATTGATTTTGTGCCAATTTTCTCCTAATTTACCGAGCTTCTTCCGTCCAAATTAGATAATTTTGGTTTTAAAAGGTCACACATTAATTTGTTTGGTCTTCCTCTTTCCTTTGGCCTATGTTTCAAAGCTAGCAAAAAGTTCGAGCCTTTGGGATTTCTTTTGAACGGCGGTTGCTCAGTCCTTTACTTCCGTTGATGTTGAGACTGTTGCTTTGACTGTCTCCCTTATCATTCGATAATAAAGATCCACTACTTGTCTCGTCGGCGCTTTTCCACTTCTATGCATAGGTATGTATTTATGGTATCTATACCAACAAATGAAACAAAACAGCGTGCTAGCACAGAGAGCGCAAGCATGAAGTTGGAGATAAATTTGAGACCTCTTGGGTCTTGCTATATTCTCCTTAACTGCTTTGACAAGCGTGGCAAAAAGATTAAAGAGAGAGAGTCTCATTTTGGCAACACAAACTAATGTTTGGAGAAGAAGTCATGAAGTTATTCTTATTATTACCGAGAAATATACTTCTACATTAGGTGGATAGTGGTATGCCCTTCTACCCTTCTCCACGTAAAAAATAGACTTGGTCCACAAAGTCAGGATTCAAACTTGTAGCGTGCACCCTGCCCACATCCTGCACATACAAACTTAGAAAGTTATCTGTCTTAAACTTTAGGTGAATATAGTGGATCCAGGATATAAAGTTGATGGGTTCAACCTTTATGCCTCACCTCTGAGCCATTGCATTTCTGTGATTATAGGTTTAGAGCTTAATATTTGCTGAAATTTTATTGTTTATGATATATATGTATGCTCCGTTTAAAAATAATTGTGTACACTTGAACTTGTTGAGTCTGTGTTGCACAGTGTCCCCGCGGTCCCTGTATATAGCACTCTTACATTGATAAAATATCCAAAAGCTTGTTTCTGTATAGTGGGATTGGTATCTCAAGAATCAGGATTTTAGATTAATCATCTGTTTTCCGTCAGCAGTTTTATTGAATAATGGAACAGTTTGTTACTCATTGAGGGATTTGCATTTCATTTCTACTTAGTAAAGCTAAAATAAACAGGGCTGCTTTATTCAATTAGGAACTAGAAGCTGTAGTTTTGCTTTTATAAGAATCAAACTTCAAAGGTCAGAGCGCCTTTCTTTTGGTTCTAATAAGCTACAGTTTCTTACTGAAGTAATTATAATGCGTGATGGATCTTGCTGCTCATATTTGATGAAGATAACGAGTTAAGTATTTTCCTCGAGTCATAGGGGAAGAATGAGTGATCTTTTTCCAATGAAGGAAAAGGCTATAAGACTATTACTCTCTTTCTAGTCCTTGTTTGCTGGTTATTGATTAGGTTTATACACTTCTTGGATCACGTTGTTAGTAAAATAGATTCTATATTCATTTAACGTGCCGTTAACTGATGACAACTTTCCTAAATACAAAGCTGTATGCTTCTACTAGCCATTCCTATTGTCAAAATGTCAGTTATCTTCGTACAAGGCATAGAGATTGATCTGAGTTTTATGAAGTGGTTACTTCTGCCGGCTTGTCAATTTACCTTTACTTTTCCATGCTCAAGTATTGAACATTTTGATCTTGTCTTTGTTCCGTACAGACGAAAGCAGATTATGACAAGGAGTGCAAGATCTGCACACGGCCCTTCACAGTGTTCAGATGGAGGCCCGGTCGGGATGCAAGATACAAAAAGTCCGAGATCTGTCAGACCTGCAGCAAGTTGAAGAATGTTTGTCAAGTTTGTCTTTTGGATCTTGAGTATGGTTTGCCAGTTCAGGTCCGAGACACGGCTCTCAGTATCAATTCTAATGATGCAATTCCCAAGAGTGACGTTAATCGAGAATATTTTGCAGAGGAACATGACCGCAGGGTATGTGAAGTTTCAACTGAAGTTCTATTAAATAGTTGTAACATGCTTTTGTTCACCACCTGCATATTGACAGTTATCATGCATAAAAACTATGTTGCTCGGACTCTTCAAATATGCGGCATGGTGTGTCGTATCGTCCAAAAGCAACGAATTTTGGTGGATCCAAACACGGATGTGCCAACATTTTTGGAGAGTCCCAAGCAATATAGCATAAAAAGATCATACTTTTGTGCAAAAACATTGTCCTTTACTTTGTCTTCTGCTATTAATATTCTCTCCCTTCCCCCTTTAAGGTAATACTCATTTACTACTGAGTGCATGTGCTTGTTAAAGTGAACAATTTTCACTTGCAACTTTGAGGGTGCTGGATTAGCTTATTTAAAAATTTGCTGAACCTTTAAGCCGAAATTTTCTTCTAGCCCAGAATCAATTTATTGGACTGTGTTATTATTGGTTTCCCCCTCTTTCCTCACCTCTGAGGGAGGAGTACATAAGGAATGAGATAGCTTAAGGATATATATATATATATATATATTTTGAACCTGGTGATACAAAGTTTACCTAAAAGATTCTCTTCAGATAAAACTGTTGTATGTTAAATCACTTCACTTTTCTATTTTCTCCAAACGACCTACGTTTTCTTTCTGCACAGGCAAGAGCAGGGATTGATTATGAATCTTCATATGGGAAAGTCCGTGCAAATGACACTATTTTGAAGCTCCAAAGAACAACTCCATACTACAAGAGAAATCGGGCACATGTTTGCAGTTTCTATATACGTGGTCAATGCACACGAGGTTTGGAGTGCCCTTATAGGCATGAGATGCCAGAGACGGGGGAGCTGTCACAGCAAAACATTAAGGACCGTTACTATGGGTATGTGCAACTGAATCTTTATCCTGTTAATGTGAGTGCTTTTCATTTTCTTAGATGCTCATATGACAATTTTGACATTTAATCTCCCGGTGTCAAACTGTCAATATGTGCAGGCTGTTTATAGCGTATTCTCTCATTGTTTGTTCATGCTACTGTGTAACATGAATAATCTTTGAAATCGAAAAAGGTGTTTTTTTTGGGTAAAATCTCGTCTAATACAGTCTAATAATTACAACAACAGCAGCAAACCCAGTATATTCCCACCTAGTGGGGTCTGGGGAGGGTAAAACGTACAAGTAGAGAGGCTGTTTCCGATAGACCCCCGGCTCAAGACAAAAGGACAAAGGACAAAAACGTCAAAAGCGTGCAACAGGAATAAAATAACACAACAATAAAGTACAAAAACAGACAATGGATCCCCTCCCCCACCCCTAGACCTACCAACCAAGCTACACCAAACCCTCCTAACTACAGACTACGACTCGACCACCCACCTTAGCCCTCTACCCTAATGCTTTTCCTCCATATTTTCCTATCAAGGGTCATGTCCTCAGAAAGCTGTAACTGCTCCATGTCACGTATAATTACTTCTCTCCAGTACTTCTTCGGTCTACCCCTCCCCCGCTTGAAACCATCCAAGGCCAACCTCTCACACCTACGAACAGGGGCATCCATGCCCCTTCTCATCACATGACCAAACCATCTCAATCTCACTTCCCGCATCTTATCTTCCACGGACGCCACTCCCACCTTCTCCCGAATAATCTCATTCCTAACCCTGTCAGCCCTCGTGAATCCACACATCCAACGCAACATACTCATTTCCGCCACCTTCAACTTTTGGGCGTGAGAGTTCTTAATAGGCCAACACTCCGCCCCATACAACATAGCCGGCCGGATCGCAACTTTATAGAATTTGCCTTTGAGCTTGAGGGGCACCTTCTTATCGCATAAAAATACAATCTAATAATTAACTAATCTAAAATCTAATAATAAGTGACCAATAATAAGGAGTAACAATTAAAGTTATATTTCAACATGGAAAAGAAGGGTCAATATAGGGGATAGTTAGAAAGAGTTTTGATGCTTGACTTGGTCAGGGAAAGTGCAGGATAAGGATCTGTCATCCAAGGAATGAGCTTCAATAGTGATGCTGTGTTATCTTTTCCTTCCCCCCCCCTTTCAAATTCTTGCCTACTTTTGAACCTGGCGGACGTCAAAAAAGTTGCTTGATCACACGTGGTTAGGGATTATGTTGCCTGGACTCTGATGATGCATAGCTCAACTTGTGCCTGCACCTCAATATAGACTTGAGACTAGCTTCGTAGGTTCCTAATTAACTAATTTCTGTGTGATCACAATAACTATCTCTGCGCGTATACGCCATTCATATTTTTTCTTTGAGAAGATTTCTGATAGTGAAAAATCACAGGGATTAACTTTAATTTTCTTGCCTACTAGCCAATAGCCATATCCTCTCATCAGTGTTAACGATCTTTTAATTCCCTCCTTTCCTAAATATGAAACCTTTGGAAAATCAAAAACCTCAACAGACATCCATGTCTAGCACCCTTAACGGGTCTAGGCGACATTGGTCAAGTATTAGATGAGAAGCTGAACTAGCATGGTTACCCCAACTGCATGGTTCTGCCTTCTGGGTTTTAGGTTTATTAGGTAATGCTGAAGCAATCCAATTCTTCTCATTCTCTAAGAAGCTAGTACCATACCGCTGACAGCTTTGAATCTCCACCTTCATTGTGGCTAGATTAGTGACATTTTGTTGAATGTCCTCTTTCCTGGATATTTATTATCCTAATGATCTTCATTAACTTAAAAGAGCTATATTACTGTCTTATTCATACTTTTGGCTCAAGCAGTGCTGTCATTGTGTTACCTCCAATGCTTGCAGAGTTAATGATCCTGTGGCGATGAAGCTACTTAATAAGGCAGGTGAAATGCCTTCACTGGAGCCCCCTGATGACGAGAGCATTAGAACCCTCTACGTGGGTGGTGTTGATGCAAGAATCAATGAGCAGGATCTAAAGGATCAGTTTTATGCACATGGAGAAATCGAGTCCATCAAAATGGTGTTGCAGCGTGGTTGTGCTTTTGTAACCTACACTACAAGAGAAGGTGCAGAGAAGGCGGCCGAGGAACTAGCAAACAAGCTAGTAATAAAAGGCTTGAGACTGAAGTTGCTCTGGGGAAGACCACAAGCTCCTAAACCAGAGATCGAGCTGTCCGATGAAGCAAGACAGCAGGCTGCAGTAACTCACAGTGGATTGTTGCCTAGAGCTGTCATATCACAACAGCAGAATCAACTTCCTCCACCCCCAGGCACTCAAGAACAACCCCCACAACCGATGCCATACTTCAATATTCCGCCAATGCCTCAGCAGGAAAGAGCATATTATCCGTCAATGGATCCTCAAAGGATGGGTGCTGTAGTTCCATCTCAGGAAGGGGCTTCTAGTTCAGCTTCAGGGCCGGGGTCTGAAAACAAGAGTGGTTCCGAGAAACACCCACAGGGACAGCATTATGCATATCCACCAGCACCTCCACCTCAAGGTCACTTTTACCCACCTTACTATCCACCACCACCCTATGGCTATATGCCACCACCACCGCCTCCACATTTTCAACAGTATCCTCCTCCGCCTTATCAAGCTGCCAGACCACCTCCTCCACCTCCTGCCGGCGAGCAAGCTGCTTATCAGCAGAATCCTCAACCAGCAGTAGCTGCACCACAACAACCTTGATATTGACTCTTTTCTGTAGCTGCTTTCATCAACAAGAATCTTGTAAACCAGTGTTTCATATTTTCGTTATTACTGCAACAACATTTTTTCTGTGCGAGCCATTTGAATTCCGTAATTTAATTCTGTTGCGACAATTCAAATTTTTATCATCGTACTAATTATTATGTGCCTTTCCCGGACAATACACCCTTGTGGTGGGATCCGGCGCATAGTGGGAACTTTAGTGTACCGGACTGTTTTTTTACTAATTATTAGGTGCTTCTATTGCAGCCATCCTCTTCTTTAGCATTCTACGGAAATAAGCTCTCTATCTTCCAAGGTTTGTGCATGCTATCTTTGATAGACCTCACTTGTGGGATCACACCGAGTATGTTATTTGTTGTTGTATCCAAAGATTATGCTAGAACATGAAATCTTTCAATCTTGGCCCTATTGTTTGACAATAAGCTATAAAGAGAAAAACTTTTTGGGTAACATGGTTAGTTTTCTTCCATTTGTAGGTAGATGACTCATGCAAAAAGCAAGTCACGAGGCTACTTTACAGAACCAACATAGCATAACCTGCTAAATCCCAAAATCTTCATGGTCCACACTCATAAATTTCAACAAACTTCCAAGAAAACACAAGCTAAGAACAGAAGATAGCAAACACCTACAAATGTTTTTCTTGCAAAATGATAAAATCATATTTATTTGGTTCACGAGAATTTTAACCTAGTGGTCGATGAAACGAATGCATGGGATTTAAATCCCAGCAGAGATTAAAAAAGACATAGTGAAAAGAGTTTTTCGGTATGTGTGTTGTCGGTGGAAGATAGCAGGTACCCGATACAACTCATTAGCAGGTATCAGGCACAATAGTCGAGATAAGTATACAATGAAATAATTGAGGTGTGCGCACCAAAATTCTATTGGCATAATAAAGAAAATGGTTCACAAGAAGTTTGAATAGATTATTAGGCCACTTGTCTATGAAGACAATTTTTTATTATTTTTTAAATATAAGTAGTTATATTGAAGATAAAGAGTTTTGTTTTCTTGTGAATGTTATATGGTTAGTGTAAGTTTTTATCTGTTAGGTGTTGAAGAACATTGCAGACCTCTAAAATCTTATTGGGAACATGTGAGAGCTAGTGATCTAACACATGTGAAGTTTCTTCTACTTTCATTTTCATTTTCTGGATTTTCACATGCATTCTTGGCTTTTTTTCCCTATGTAAATTGACCACCAACTTCTTTGCTTTTGTTTTTTTTGTTTTCTTGTATGTTGTATTCTAAAGTAAAGTGTATATTGTTAGTGTAAATATTCTTTATATTATCAAGATAGTCAACTTTTTTACCTCTAAGTACATTCTGGCTTTTTCAGACTCCACTTTATGAAAATATACTGTGTATGTTATTATTGTATCAAGATACTCAACTTGTGATGGTTGATTAGTCATCATTTTTACTAGGTTACGAATTAGTACATATCGTAAAAAAAAATTACTTGTAATCACGCATGTTAGGTAGATAATACTGATCCTGATTCGCCTTATTCAACACAACAATAAACTAAAAAAAACCATATAGTACACGAAATTCATTGATCCGACTAATCAGAATTCGTGGATTCATGCCATAAAAGCCTAATACGATGGTTAATCACGCACTTTATGTAGATAATTTTGATTCTTATTCGCTTTATTCAACACAATAATAAACTAAAAAAAATCACATGGTATACGAAATTCATTAATCCGACTAATCAGAATTTGTGGATTCATGCCAGAAAAGCCTAATACGACGGTTTTTAGTGTTTCCTATCAGAAAATACTTCATTTCTAAAACTTTTAAAAATTGAAATTTCTGATTAAAGCTGAAGTGATCGTTATATCGTTCCATCAAAACCCTTAATGGTACTGTATGATAATCAAAGTTGCTTGAACTCTTTAAAATCGTTGCCACATCCGTGTCGGATTTTTCAAAAATACACTATTTTTAAAGGATCCGACACACACCTATCAATATTTTTGAAGAGTCCGATCAACATACATGATAATCATGCATGTAGCTGTCAGAGAACATTGTAAAAACTACCCACAGAATTCTCTTCACTTTTTGAGTTTCCAACTGCCTATAAATACCTCAACTAACATTATATTCCAACAACATAAACCATCAAAAACAACATTTCTATCTTTTGGTTTTGGTCATAACTTTCTCAATATCAAGAAACAACAAAATGGAAAAAAACCTTAGCATTGTGCAAATACTCCCTCTTCTAATAATGTTTCTTCTTGTTGGAACTCATGTAAGTTATCAACTCCCACACTCTACAATTAAAAGGCGAATTCAAAATTTAGAGTCAGCGAATTTTATACATTATGCATGTATGGTTTGTTTGTCTAAACAATAAGTTCAGTTGAACCGACATAACCTACTTTTAAACAATTTTCCTTTCATGTTGTTTTAACTTTATACATTATGCACGTATGGTTTGTTTGTTGAAAATAATAAGTTCAGTTGAACCGACAAAATCTATTTTTAAACAACTTTTCTTTCATGTTGTTTTAATTTTATACATTAGGCATATATGGTTTGTTTGTCGAAAATAATAAGTTCAGTTGAATTGACAGAATTTATTTTTAAACTATTTTTCTTTCATGTTGTTTTAATTTTATACATTATGCATATGTGGTTTGTTTGTCGAACATAATAAGTTCAGTTGAACTGACAAAATTTATTTTTAAACTATTTTTCTTTCATGTTGTTTTAATTTTATACATTATGCATATGTGGTTTGTTTGTCGAACATAATAAGTTCAGTTGAACTGACAAAATTTATTTTTAAACTATTTTTCTTTCATGTTGTTTTAATTTTATACATTATGCATATGTGGTTTGTTTGTCGAACATAATAAGTTCAGTTGAACTGACAAAATTTATTTTTAAACTATTTTTCTTTCATGTTGTTTTAATTTATACATTATGCATATGTGGTTTGTTTGTCGAACATAATAAGTTCAGTTAAACTGACAAAATTTATTTTTAAACTATTTTTCTTTCATGTTGTTTTAATTTTATACATTATGTATATGTGGTTTGTTTGTCGAAAATAGTAAGTTCAGTTGAACTGACCGAACCTATTTTTAAACAATTTTTCTTATATATCAGGCAAAAATAACAATGTCACCAGCACCTCAGCCTCAACCTCCTAATAACACTTTACCAATGGTAAGTCTATTTTTTTTTTTTTTTTTTTAAAAAAAGAAATATGAAGTTGCCATTTCTTATAAAGTTCTTTTTCTTTTTCTGCAGAATGGTAGTACTCCTGGTAGTCTCCATCCTCAAGGTAATTAAAAATAAATTGTATGTTTTCTTGTATATACTGAAAGAGCGGTCAGTTGAATATCCTTCGTCAAAAATTATAACCTATATATAGGTTATACATAGTTATCTTGAACTCCCTTAAACATCCTTATATATATTTATTAGTAGAGATAAGCATCCAGTACACCCTTAAATTATGGCCGAAGTTGCTACGACATACTCCAACTTCACAGGGATCGAAGTCAATTGTAGTGTATTTTTGTCACCCTTTTGTGCTGACGTGACACCTTTATTACATAAAAATGGGGTCCACCTCAAAGGTGTCACGTCAACTAAAAAGGTGCCACATCAGCTAAAAAGGTTGGCGGAAATACGCTAAAAATTAGTTTAGGGGTAATAGACTCCCCGAAGTTGGAGTGTATCGTAACAAATTCGATCATAGTTCAGGGGATACTAGATGCTTTACTCTTATTAGTATTCTGTATAATTCATATGTATGATTCAAATAATTGTGATCTCTTGGCCACTGAACTACAGTAGCCGAAGGGTGGTCAGTTGAATATCCTTAGCGAATTTTTTTTATTTTATTTTTGGGGATATATTTGCAGATTGTTTACCAAAGTGCACATATAGATGTTCAAATACACAATACAGGAAGCCATGTATGTTTTTTTGCCAAAAATGTTGTGCAACATGTCTTTGTGTTCCTCCTGGGACTTATGGGAACAAACAATTATGTCCTTGCTACAACAATTGGAAGACTAAAAGAGGAGGTCCAAAATGCCCTTAAAAATCATTTGCATTGACAATGGAAAGGACTTTTAGCGTAGCCGGTAAAGTTGTTGTTACGTGACAAGGAAGTTACGGGGTTTGCATCATGGAAACAACCTTTCTTGCGGAAATGCAGGAGAAAACTACATATAATAGACTCTTATGTTCCGGATCTTCCTCAAACTTTGTGTATAATTTTGTCTGTCGTAGAATATTGTCTGTCTTATTTTCAAGTTACTAGTTCCACTTATTATAGACAATCTGTTGTAATTATGTTTTAAGTGATCAAATAGTGTAAAATTCTTTTACTTTTAATGAGTGTATAAAAGTTTTTTTTTTTGTTGGCCAATATTGGAATATCATATGTTTTGCTTCATACTCTACCTATTAGTTAGGTTATAATTTATTACTCCATCCGTTTTAAAAAGAATGAACAATTTTGATTTGACATGAAGTTTAAGTATATATTTGCATCTTTTAGTATCATGACCCGTGCCCAATTTCATCTCCAACTAAGACAACTCGATCGATTCCACTCACTTAAAAATTCTTGCAATTTGCTTAGTTGACTCTTTAATAGACGGTAGTTCTACAACTCGTTCGTTTCCAAACCTAATTTTATTTTCAACTAAGACCACTCGATCAATTCCATTCACCTGAAAATTCTTGCGATTTGTTGAGTTGACTCTCTGATAGATGTTAGTTCTGCAACTCGTTCATTTTCATACCCAATTTCATGTCCAACTAAGACCACTCGATCGATCTCATTCACCTGAAAATTCATGCAATTTGCTTAGTTGACTCTCTAATACTAATAGACGTTAGTTCTACAACTCGTTCATACGCTTTATATATATAAAATTGAACTTTCAACGAAAAACCAACCTTCTAGAAAAAGAGAAGCATAGACCTTTCATTCACATGCATTGTTTTGTTAAAGTAAGTAGAAAACATTCAGAGCCACAACTTTTTTATAAGTTTGCAATTCTAGAAAGTCAATCAACTAATAATAATCTTTTTAGCCAACAACAATCCCCCCCCCCCCCAAAGCCCCCCTCCCCCACACTTTTCTAAAAATGTCATTAAGGATAACGTTTCAAATTAAGTTTTAAAATTATAAATAAATTAATAAAAAATAATGTCACATAAAATGTAGTTGGAAGAATACAACTTCCAAACAATTACTAAATTTAATTTGGAAGAATTAGAGTCTTCATTAAAAAAGAGAAAATAAAAAGAATTTTCTTTTCATGAAGTCAAGATCAATTCTAAACTAAAGTTTATTTGTCAAATATTGAATATTCTTGGACATATTCTAGAATATTCAGGATTTTCTTTTTCTTACTTCCTTTTATATTTAATTAATCTTTTGGATGGAACATTTTGATTTTTTTTTTCTATTTGGGTTATTGTTGTTGAAAAAAATGAACAAGAAAGTTGAATTGACTAATTAATTATATGAGCATAGAGTTGACTTAATGGAATAAAGAAGGTTCATAATGATATTTTTATCACCTATTATTTATTAATGAAGGTTTTTATATATGCTTGTTTCTTGCTCTTATATTATGTCTTTTGCTGGATTGTTTTTGTCTTGAGCCGAGAATCTATCGAAAACAACCTCTTTACCTTAACTCGAAGTAGGTACATTCTATTTGCGGAAACATACTGAATATATTGTTGTTGTTGTAAAGTAGAAGAAAGTAATTAAAATTGTAATTATAAATAAAATACTGCACTTATTATTATTATTTCTCAATTTAAAGACACTATTAATATGATACATCAATAACATTTGATGACCTTGGAGAAGCCTTTTACAACACCTAAAGGTCTCCAAAAACACAAATATTCATCAAAGAAACAAAGAGGTGCATGCATGCGACCTGACCCTCAAAGATTTCTCGATTATAAAAAAAAAATTAATACTAAACGACAATAATACTTATCGTCGATCCTAAGAGATATATTTCTCGTACATAGATCACAACAATACGTACGTACTTATCTCAAAATTACTACATGTCTTTTACAACACCAAAAGATCTCCATAAATACACATATATTCATCAAAGAAACAAAGAGGACCTGACCCTCAAAGATTTCTCGATTATAAAAAAAAAAGTTTAATAGTAAACGACAATAATACTTATCGTTGATCCTCAGAGATTTCTCGTACGTAGATCACAACAATACGTACGTACTTATCTCAAAATTACTACATGATCAAAATTCAGAAGTCTTAATCGTTATCTTGATCGTAATCTTGATTTTCCTCGTGTTTTATGAGGGAAACTAAGGTAGATGAAGAAGAAGAAATCGCTTTGAGGGCGTTATTATTTTTATTATTATTGGTGTTGGTGGTTGTGGTGTTGGTGATGGATTTATTATACGATTTCGAATCGTCTAATAATTCATCACTATTCTTTTTGGTTTTAATTAAAAGAGAATTTTGTTGGGAAGTGTTGATTTTTTTATTTGTTTTTGGGAGAGGGTAAAGAAGATCTGTTGGGAAGAAATTGTATTGAAGGCCAGCCATGAAGAGATCAGAGATGTTGTGTTATTTTTTGTTTTTGTTTTTTTAAAGAATTAGATGGACTATGGACATATTTATAGACACATAAAATGGGATTGTTGAAGAGTCAATGGCTATTGGTTGTTGTGAAGGATCCAAATAATAAAAATAGAAAATCAAATAAATTAATCTTAATAATCACAAATTATAAGCAAATACAAATATTACTTATAATCATGGTTCCCATCAAAGAGGGAGCTTTGAAATAGCCGGTAAAATTACTGTCAGGAATCAGAGGTCACATCATAGGTTCAAGTTGTAGAAATCGACTATTACAGGAATGTAAGATAAAACTGCATATAATAAACTCTTATGATTTAATTCTTTCTGAATTTCGCATATAACGAGAATTTTAATGTATCAGACTGTCCTTTTATATAATTAAGTATTTGATGTAAATTATTTGAATAATTAGTCCACCTACTTATCAATATTAGGAGAAAACTACTAACAAATTTTGATTGGCACTTGTTGTGACACTTGTCAAAGTGAAAAACCATTGCTTTTTGCTAGTTGGCCTAAAGATAGGCATGATTTTGTCTAGTAATTTCTTTCCTTTATGTATTGAATCTTCTTGGAGTTTTTGGAGATATCTATTGTTTCGAGTAGAACGATTGTAGTATTATTTGGTGCTAGTCTTGTTTTGTTATTTATATATCGGTGGTTTTGTTGCTACCGATTGTTGTTTGTACTTCCAAAACGACTCTTTTGTCATGAGCCGGACCCTTCTACCTCAACTATGATGTAAAAGTACGAACCGCGCGCGTATACTTCACCCTCTCCAGATCGCACTTTGTGTAGATACGTTTGGTATGTTGTTGTTGTATATATTATAAGTACTAACTAAATGGAAACGTCACAAGAGATATTGTTTTTGATACTCCCTTGACTTAAGAAAAAACAAACAAATAGTAATGGAAGTATAAGAGAAAAACATATAGTAACAAAAATAACATATATTAACCAAATAGTACAATAAAATAATATATAATCGAAATACAAGAAACAACAGATCGGGACAAAATATAGAAACATATGCTCACCTTCATAATTGTTACAAGTACTAACAGAATTTGCCACCAATTTAACTTGGTAGGTTAACACCCACCAAAAGTCGCAACAAAATTTGTAATTCCTGTCGTTTTGCTTATTTGACTTAATTAGCAGACTTCACATCCACTATATGTCTGAACTACCCTTCACCTACACGAAAGCACAAGAGAGTGAGTTAGTAACAGAAATACTTTTTTTTTTTTCCATTTGACTTAATTAAGCATTCTCAGGACAAACTTATCTACCATAAACTGCTAATTCGTTCTCTGAGATATTTTGAAGTGATGAAACTTAAAACAAAAAACAAAAAGGAATGTACATCAGATCTCATTACCTTTGGCCTGACGATTGGGATCCCTAGACGTTGCACCGCCGCCTTAACTTGAAAATATTCCTCCACGCCATTCTTGACCGTAAGGGTTATATAGTGGATTGAGTATATGCCGCGCCTGAGAATCTGATTGACCTCATTATGTAGTGTCCTAACATGAATACACAGGAAATTTCTAAGGAAAAAGAACAAGTACAAAGACAAATGACAAGTGTGACTAGAGCCTATATACATTTTCTTTGTTGTACTGCTCAAGTGCCTGTGCTGCATAACCCTCCATCAATTCAATAGTTCCACATGGGGTATATGGAACGGAATGGAACCCATCTCGGATAATCTTTAATGTCAAATCCCTATCAAAGTATAAAGTCGACGAAATAGAGATAAACATCACTTATTGCAACCAATATGTTCTTGTAATTAGAAATAAGCTTTGGAAAAAAATGCAGTAAGTTATATCAGACAAGTATCCAAGAATTTTATTAGCTTGTAAGTACCACATTAAATGGTGTTGTTTTTCACATTTCGTTTATTTTCATTAGCATATATATCCACATATGATATTCAATCTTTCCCGCGATTCTGACATAAGTGTATAGAAAAGATGAACTTGATGGCGAAAAAGCCATCTATAGAGCGAAAGGTGAAAAACACATCTAAAGTATTCCAATTTTGTTGAATTTCATGCCTAAACTATCACCAATTAGTTAGTAAAACACGCGTCAACTGTTAATTGTTTGAGTTTCATAGCTAAAACGGAAACTGACATACACTTGATAGATAGATGATAAAGCAAGTAAGTACCTCGCTCTCCTTGATCTGGTGCACATACTTGTTCCAGCACTCTATATCCCCGGGATTCGGAAAATACACTACTCCTCTGTGGGGAACATGACGTTGTTCTTCGATGTTGTAATAGTAAAAGCCTACTTTTGAGAGAATATAAAAGAGTGAGTTTGTTTGTTTCGAAGAAAGTCTAGGCTGCACAATGAAAAAGAGGTACTGTAATATATAGTCCAACAATTGACTTGTGAAGGAATATTCTCAGTAGTATCTATCTCTAGTAACAATATATATAAAATCTATACTTGTAAACAGCACAGCAGCAAACAGTTGATGACTAAAGCAACGGAATGGAATCAACTAAACCAACCGCATATTTCTACATTCTCTCCCATTTCTCAGGGTGTAGGTCACAATTCATCTTCTGAGATGGAAATAGTAACTATCTAGTAACAATATACGTGTATGTATATTGCTTCTAATAGAATAACTTATACTCAAATAGTAAATACATATGCAAAAGGAGTGGTTCTGTATAAACAGGGGTGGATCTATTATGTATATGGGATGGGTAAAAGTATACGTGCAGACTAAAGACCATCGGCTCATATGTGTATGATATGTGTATATGATAAATAATATAATATAGGCGCTACTTACATCACTTTCATTGATCTCTTTGAGGTACTTGAGCCAGCAAGCTTTATCCCCCAACACGATCACCAGGAAAAATAGGTGTATACATTTCATTTACAACATCATAGACGTTGTCACGGTCATATCTTGTAATGCCTTCACTGGGCAGCTTCAACACCGCATCCCACAAAGGTTCCAATTCACCGAATTTGCTCGATCCTCCATCATCCGAATCCGATTCCTCCTCATTAACCTTTTGTTTCTTCAACGATAAAGCATGGAGCTCTGCAGATATGTTCTTAAGAATCAAGTGAGTCGCCCTAAAGTAGCAAAGTCAAAAGACATTAATTCTACCCTAAAGTAGCAAATTAAAAATATGGAGTAAACGCAACCTGTAATGCTTACTGATCCAAAAAACAGGAATGGACAAGGATCAACCAATTTCAGTATAAAAAAACATATCCTAGAAGTATAGCCGGATACGGTACTGCAACAGCCAACGTTGGCCTAAGCCTTGAACCCAGTAGATGCTCCGACTCTGATAGGCAAATATCTTGGCTTAATCTGACATATCAATTCATACCCCTCTCAAACTAGATGATCCACCAGCAGAGGACTGAGATGGACTTAAAGGTTATCCAACAGACAATGATATGGTACTTGAAGAATCTCGACATTCACTTGCACTGGCAGTGGACTCTGCAGAAAAACCGTCACCAGATATTCCCCCATCATCTGATTGACTGCGACCTTTGCATCAATCAATAACAGATAAAGGACCTTCCATAGTACCGAAAGCAGATTTCAGAGCTGCCTTTTATATCATTCTGCAGCAGAGTGAGGGCAAATGATGCCTGAACCTGAAGGAAGAGGTTTCCATATTAAGTATGGTTGTGAAAGAAGAGAGAAAACCAAAGATACGTAATGTGCAAAACTTAGCAACATGCAAAATGCTTCTTCTATACCATTCAAACTAACAATTTGTCTCAGGTGTTTTTAACCATGGAAGCTACAATAAGAGAAGTCAATGTCCTTCGACTAACAAATGCTAACAAATGCGATGCCTAAATTTAATAAAAAGGAGAGTTATACATTGTGGAGATAGCACTATTAAAGAAAATAACAAATTTCTACACTTTATGTCATTGATAAAAAGTAATCACCCTCATGAAGAGGAAAGCACTGAAGTCACAATACTCAGATAACAGACAGCAATTCATTCATCTCCATGCAGCTAAGCTCAAGGAAATTTATGAAAATCCCATTTAACTGTTCTTTTCCTCTTAAGATTATCTGAGAGCACATCCCAATCTATCAACAGTATCACAATGATGAGTAGGTTATCAGTGGAATTGTTGCGTTCTTATGAAACTTCAAACCACAAGCATAAACAAGCCACTGTAGCCTAGGGTAGTAGACAAAGCAAGCCAGCTAAGAAGAATAATGCTTCTACTAAAAAACAAAAGCTTACATCAGCTGAAAGTGGATCAATAAGCTCCACACCAGCAATATCCAGCGAATGACAGGAAGCCAATACTCCCACACAACCTGCATGAACCATGGATGATCTACATGGAAAACCACGCCTCCACTGCTCCTGCAGTGCAAGCCAACCAAAAGAACCATCATTGCTATCGGCATCTAGGGAAACATCAACAAGAGATGTGGCTTGTTGCTCAAGTAAAGCCATCCCATCTAGGAGTTCCTGAAGTGGTTTCCTTAGCCCATAAGCTAGCATACTGTTGTTGGAACCTTGAAGTTTTGATGAATGACAATATGAATGAAACAAGTTGATATGAGTTAATTCAATGTAACTGGAAACTTCAACTCACTGATCACATGGGGAATAGAACAAGTTGAATTTGATTCAAACACTTGATGATAAGGGAAAGCAAGTTGAGTTGAAAAAGGAGTCCAACGTAAAGAAGGAGTTTCACTTGAGGTAAAACTCTATGCAATGAGAGTTTTGATTAGAGGAGGAGTTTGAAATAAAGAATGACTCTTTGGAGAGCTGTGCTTAAATAAAAATGCAGCAGTCACAATAAGACACGCACTTACAAAGCAGAAAAGCACAATCGACAGATTGACTTCACGAAGTGCTACTCAATCACTGAAGAAACAAATTGAAGAACCTGGTCCTAAGTATAGAATTTAGCTAAGAGTTTTAGCTTTGATTTTTAGAGTTGTTCATTGTGTTTGAGCTATTGATGTAATATTAGTTTCAGTGTATTATAAACTGAATTAGGAGATCTTGGGAGGTGTGTGTAGTTAGGAATTAGAGTTTATAATTCCAAGTTGTTCAGTCAAAGGAATTAGATTTTATAATTCCTAGTTGTTGAGTTACAGGATTAGAGTTTATAATTCCTATTTGTTGGTTACAAGAGTTTTGTAGTTGGGGTTAAATAGAGGTGCAGTTCGTGATTTTTTACACCTTTTGAGCCGGGTGTTTTCCACGTAAAAATCATTGTGTTCTTTACTTTCTGTTTTACTACTTCCTTGGAACACGTCAGTGAAACACGTCAGGCAATCCGTTCAATCGATAAGCAACAGTTAGGCAAAAATAAGATAATCAGTAGGGCACGAATTCTTAACAACTGTCCTCAATGAAAGAATTATGCTGAACAGAGTGGCAAGATTCTAAACCAGCTGTTGGTTGCTTCATTCCCTTAGAAACTCCAACAGAGCGCCAAACACCAACTGGTGCATTAAGGGTTCCATCCAGTAATCCTCCATCAATATCACCCGCTATCCTAACTGGTATTATTTCTTTCTTCTTCAGCTCAGATTTGATTGACAAATTGTCGCCAGTGACCACTGCTTCGCCTTGTGACTGGTTTCTACTAATACTCCCCGACATCCTGTTCATGCCTACTGGAAGGCAGCCACTTGAAGATAATACTGTATGCCGTATCTTACACATAAATACCTGGCACGTAAGGCATTCAACTTCTGTTGCTAGCACAGTTTTGATTGATTGACCGGAGCTGCCTGCTTTTAGTAGCCCTTCATTGGCTTTATCAGTTTTATTGTGGATACCTTAACAGAATTTACCGAATTGAAACCAGAAAATGGAGACTGTGCTACTTGAGTCTCACGCGTAGCGCAACCACGTACATAACCAGACAACTTATCATCGTTTTTCTCTTTCCCACTTTCAATGTGAGTGTAGTATTTCTTTGATTGAAGAATGGAGCCTGTATCATGCCTTGCGGTACCTGCTTTGAGGTTTACAGTCGGCCCGGACTTCTCCTCACATGCATCAAAGCAAGGCGACAAAGGTGGGGTCGCTGAGTAAACATAGCTATTTGAGCTTGAATTCGCAGTCTCCACTTCCCGGGACTTCGGAACATAGGGATTCCTGAAAATCAAATGGGAGTTCTCCCCTGTAGGGGTTTCAACTGCTCCATACTCTGGAGCGAATGACATGAGAGCTTTAGCTTTAATTAAGTGATCAAATTCACCAGCAATAGATGCAGAAGTACTGTTTACTTGATTAGCAACTGCAGCACTTCTAATAACTTCCTGATGCTTGGTCAGTGAATCATCCAGAATTGCCGGAGGCAGTGGTTGATTAAAGCTCTCAAAGGATGAAAAAACTACTGGCAAAAGAAGCTGATCTTGCACGTCCATCATCGCAGGACAGGGGCTGCTACCAACATCCACACTATCTGAGGCAGGAAACATAAGAGTCTGAGACTCGTGCAGTTCCTGGAGGCTTCAAAAATAAAAGGAGAAATCAGCTCATTTCCTGATGAGGAAAGCAAACGAAGAAGAATATCTACTACAACAAGGTAACTCGTATTCATCTCGCAAGATGTAGGCATTTATTAGTGTTCCATAACATCCAGTAAAACAGTCCATTCATTTCTTATATGCATTCAATTAACTTGTGAACCTCCTATTAATAACTTACACACAACATTCAAATATTTTGAGACCGTTCAACTATTTCAAATCTGTATACAGGTCAGATGTAGAATTGATATCTCCCATGAGCATGATATACACACTGAATGATGAAGAAAAAAAAAATGAAAACTCATATACGTGGTACTTCATTTCAGGACCAAAGACAGTAACTGATTGCAAGAAATAAAGTATGTGATTAATCTTTTGGACATTATATCATAAGGAAAAACAGGAGAAGCAACTCCTAGTCAAAACGAAACTGTGCTCCTATGTTAGCCAGATACACTTGATTACAATCATCAGACTCTGGGAGACTGTGTTATGTCAGAGCTCCAAGACGGATGCCCCTTCACCCCACTATTAGAGAAAATGAGAAACCACATTCCTTCAGGATTCAAATCAAACAAATGAGCTCTCTAAGCAGGGTAAGTTTAATTGATCTTCCACTAGAATTAAAGAAAAGGATTAATAAGACAATCCTCCAGACTAAGGATCCCACTGTGTGTAATTCCTACCATTTCATTCACAGTCTTGTAATTAAATATCCACTAAGGAATCAACTAGTTGAGGTTTTGCAATGAAATTACTGGATCATTCCTACACCTGAGAAAAGTGTTTGGGCTTGCACAACAACATACCCAGTGTATTCCCACAAAGTGGAATCTGGGGAGGGTAATTGTACGCAGTCCCATACCACTACCTCAGATGAGGTAGAAATTGCACGCAGTCCATACCACTACCTCGGATGAGGTAGAGAGGCACAATTTCATAGATTAGCACAACCTTCCATCTGATACATGAAGGCTGGCGGATACACCAAAATAAGCCCATCAATTCATTCCATTAAATTCTGACAATTCTCAGATTTTAAGATCTAACTTGTAAGTCAGGGTCTTAACAAGACTTGTAACATATATGCTGGATATGATGTGACCACGATTTACCATCCATGGACAATATAACTACCTCTCCAAATGGCAAAGCATCATTCTCAAAGAAATCACCAAAATCTCCAAACTCTGGGAGAAGTGCCTGAATATCCATCCCTACATCTCTATCGTCGTCATCCCAACCCCACTGAAGTCCAGTCTGATCATTTCCTCCAGTTATTGCCGAACTATTAACTTCCCTTGAGGCATAATCACTTGTTGACGGATTTACCACTGCTCCTCCCTGACTAGATGACTCAGAAATCCCAGTCCGTGACCTCTTAAAGCCCTGCAAAGAAACTTGAATTGTTAAATTCGCCATTTCCTTTAAAACAAAAACACACACCATAAGTATCGAATGGAGAAGAACAAAAAAATACCTAGCACATGCTATCGTTATGGATAACTAGAATTGTGCACATTTTTAGTAACAAGCAAGAAGAGAAGCACTAAGGTTAATGCATGCAAGAAAAGAAGCACTAAGGTTACATTTGGTTGCCAAAAAATTGAAAAGGAAAGTGCGGAATGTAGACTTCTTCACATAGTTTTGTGTGTTTAGCAAGCAGGAAACTAGCGCAAAAAGCAAGACAAAACTTTCCTGCGCAGAGGCTTCGCTTAACCTGCAAGTAGGAAACTTAAAGAAAATGGTTTCCTCTTTTAAACTTTCCTTTTCCTTTCAAAATATTCATACAAAAAATTACAAGAACACTATGGGTTCTTGTTTGTTTGGGGTTCTACCTCTGCCCATTTGATTTGCTGGATTCAAAATCTGTTATTCGTACTTAATTTATGGATCTTTTAATACATATATAGCGTCCAAGCCAAAGTTCTTGGGGTCGGGTACATGAATTCCCACTTCTTCATTTAAGCTCAGTTCATATCATCAACATACTAAATAAAATAAAAGTGAAAAATAACAGGAAGCTAACAAAAAGTACTTAATTCACTTGCTACAATTAGCTAGAGATCTAGGTCCCACTTTACACACTATCCACTAAGAAAGCAAAGCCTATATGATGGATTCTTAAATGATAGACAAGACTTCATAAAAATGGTTACCTTTCTCCAAAAAATATGATAGACAAGACTTGATATTTATATAAGAATAGTCATAATAAGATAGCAAGTCATAATAAGAATAGTCTTCAGATCACTAGTCATAGAAAGTTAAAGAAGTTAAGATCGAATCAAGGACTACACATTCAAATATAAGATAGAGCATACAAACCATACAGATACAAATTATAAAGAGATTTCAATTTATACGAGAAGCACACCGTTTTAAGATTGTCATTTTGAGACCGTTCCAAAGAAGATAATCCAGATTTTCTACACATCAAAGAATCAGCATCTGCTTCAAAATCACCAGTTCCTGAAGTCTTGTAATCGCTATCACTAGAAGATGTACTTGTACTGCTAAGACTGCTGCAGTTGCTGTTACTTCTACTGTTATAATGCCGATTGGCATGGTTACTCAGAGGTAAAATCCTGGTGTAATTGAAGTCCTCTGGTATTGACGAACTTTCCTCCACTAGAAATTGTGATTCATGATGTCATTTTATTTGGTTTCACTTTGTTCATCAGGGTTCAACAGTGTTCTATTTCAGTAATTACCTTTTTCATTGAAAACCTTACCTGCCCTTTAGTGTATATTCGATCTTATCAATCAAATTTTTGGTGTTATGGAATGAGAGGAATCAATCATATTTTGGGGAAAAGGAGCACTTTTACATCACTTGAAATACAAGTTGCTGTATTTAGTAAATATGTGCTGAATTCTCCAAAATTTTTATGGAGTGCATACCTTGATAGACTTTCTAACATCACTCCAGGAAGTTGGAGGATGTTGACTAAACTACACCTCATTTGTACTAATCCTTGCATCACCACTTCACCATATTTTCTATGCGATTACATTTACTTAAAAAAGTGATTACTATGCTACCTGTGTGTCCTCTGATCCTCACTTTGTTTATGGCCTTCGTAAGCCTCTCAATAAAGAAGTATCTGCATAGAACTGACAATCAAAATAGTATCAGCAGAGAATTAGCTTATTCATTCTGGTCTTTGTTAACTTCACATAGAAGGCAAATTTCAAGGAAACATACCTGTGTACTCAACAACAACTGTTGTATTTTCATATTTGAGATGTGGTCTTTTTGTCGAGGGAGTCATCCTTCTTATAGTACAATTTGTTTCAAGAAACCATGGTCAATTATACAAAGCATCAACTATTGAGAACGGCTGAGAAGTTTTCGAGAATCTGTAATGGAAGCAATAATCCTTTCGACTGGATGACTGTGGGCGGTTTGCCACGTGCATAAAAGATGTCTATATATGAAGACACAGTTTGGCCTCCCTGTACCACCAACCACAGCTATCTAGAAATAGATGGATGATATGAAGAATCTGTTGCTTTCTGAAAGATCAGTAACTGCACCAGGACCAGTGGGTCTATAATTTGCTTTTACAACCTTTCTGGTGTCTTCACGATTGATAAGTTACAGATGTCATACTTTGATCATGAACTAGGGTCCTTATTTTGGGGGTTAAACTTGAAATATTTTCAGTTTTATCCTATGAAAGACCTGCATGTTCGTCTCCTGTAAAACCCAAGGAATATAACAAATTGAAGCTAGATAGCAGCGTGAAGTTGTCAAATGAGATGAACCTTCACAATTTTCACCATTTTTACACCTGGAATTTATTCAAGGTGGAACTTCTTTTCTCCTTTTGTATTCCATTCTTGATGCTTTACGTGATTTTTCATGGCCCTACTTTAGTTATTTGCATTTTTTCTTGGTACAGCTACTCGTGAAGCTTACTGGTTAACCATCAATGAGGGCAGGATAACTGAATCCACTATCACTGTTTTGACGGAGTCAGTAGATGTGGCAATCGATTTGGCTACTCACGGATTAATATTGCATGACTGGAATTATTATAAACTAAAACTATGCAATCTTATCACACAAAAAGTTCATCTCAATTTAACACTTTGAATTCTTACCATTCTAGATAATACATAAATGAAAACTAAACTAAAGTGTCTGGACAAAAGAAATACAATACTTGTCCTTCAATACGAGGAATACAAGACTCACACGTTAATTATAGGATATGATAAATTATGCACAAGACTCCGTTTGATCTTTGCGAAGCCTTTGTATCCCCAACTTTTCCCCCAGGTGCTTTGAACGAGGTAAAAAATTTCCCCGTTTTCTTCGCCAAAACCTACAATGAGCATAGAGTGAGCCGACCTTATCCCTGTCTCAGCTACCTTCGCCTTTTCTTCCTCTGTTGGTCCCATGTAAATATCCTATAAATTTTAAATAAAAAGTTAGAAGCGCGCACACATATATATATAGAGAGAGTTAATTGCTTGAAATATTGATACAAAAAGCTAAATATAAACCTTTGTTCTATGGTCATGAAGACTTGGGTAGGAACTACTATCACATGTAATAGGCTGCATTCGAATAAGATCTTCTATTTCTTCCATACTTTTCTTTTTGCGGTCTACGGTGTCGAATGAATCAATCCTAACAATTTTCTGCATCAAAAAGTGAGAAAATTTTTAACCAACAAAGCATTTATACAGTATCACCAATAAATTAGGAGCAAGGAAAAAGAGAAACAAACACAAAGTAAAAATGTAAGGAAAAACAGTTTAACCCATCAGATGGTGGAGGTTCGCATGTACACCTTTGCATTTTGTATGGACAACTTGCTTCTTCAACTATACCATGATACATAGCAAATCGGAACACATTTTGAGGGCGACTCGGGAAGCATGCCTTTTTTCCCAACGTTAGCTCAAGATCATAATCCGGATAATGTATAAGCTGTCAGTTCAATAACTGTTGTTTCGAAAGTGGAACCATTTCCTTGCGTTTAATTGGCGGTTATAGCAGCGCATGTCCAACAACAACCTTTAATTAGGTAATCTAGTAGAAGATATAAAAGTAACACAGTAATAATAATTCAATAGGATTATAAACAATAGCAACATATACCGCATTCTCCTTGACCCTTTTTTCCCACCCCACGTAAACTCCATCTGAAAATGAATAAGAATGAGAAAACCCGCTGTCTAATTATATAAAGACCACCCAATTGAATACTCACTATTTCAAACTCAAACAGCAGGTGTTTTTACTTTAACTATATATATGTAGAAGAAAATAAAAAAGTTGCATACCTTTTTAAAGAACTTATCATTGACATAAACTTGATTTTCAGGTACTGAGATTTGTCCATCGGGTTTACAACGTGATCTTTTCATCATGACTACAAAAGGCAACAATAAGAAATACAAATGGTAACAACCCCAAGCACATATAGAATCAAAAGCACATATACTGACAGTAGTATAAATTAGTGGGACCTAAAGCAACCATTTTCAACTTGAAGATATGTAGGAAACAGGAAGAGTTATCAAGCTACTTAGTCATATAGACACCATTTTAGGTAGGAGTGGGCATAAATATCGAAGAACCTAAAAATCGACCCGAACCAATTACTATTTTTTAGGTTCTTCGACTCGGTGTTCGATCTTTTTTATTTCATAAATTTGGTTCTTCGATTCAGTGTTAGGTTTAAGGATCCCGATTCTTTGGTGTACTAATAGACCTGACTAATGCTCATATTTAAGCTGAAGATCCAAATCCAAAGTCTTCAACATTTTATAATTCCTAACATTCAATACTAAAGCAACATCGATCTACAAAACTTAGAAATGAGGACTAAGAATGATAACTTGCTCCAAGTCTAATATTCATAATTCCTTATACAGTGGAAGCTTTAAGTAGAAATCAATGAGTAAGTTCTACTAAAAAGTAGAACAGGACATACATTGGACTGGGGCATGCAATGACCAGTGTGTGTGTGTGTGTGTTGCTACACTGCTGTCTGCTTAACTAGTTCTTAGTAGAACAGGACATACATTGGACTGGGGCATGCAATGGCCAGTGTGTGCGTGTGTGTGTGTGTTGCTACACTGCTGGCTTCCCATTAAAGCTATGTTCTCATTAAAGCCTTCCCACACCTTTGAACATATGAAAGTGAAACATGCCTAGCTAGTCTTCTACCCTCCTTCCACAATTCCACAAACCATTCACCTCCAATCCCAAATCTCCATAACCACTTTCCTAGCATCACCTTGTTAAAGACCCTAACATCTTTCACCCCCAAATGAGCTCTGGTGTAGTATCAATTTTATTATTTATTAGAATTAAAATCAAATTTTAAACTGTTAAGGTTAATCAAACCAATTATTGTATTATAATGAGTACTTATTAAGTCAAATTAACAGTACACTAAATTAAAAAGGCAGCAAAATGAAGGGGAGTAATCATGTTTTTAGGAATCTTGGGCTATGTCAAATCAACAAGGAGACGAACGAAACAAAGTATATATATAATTGGACATTTTTGAACTACAACATTTTCATGTGAGAGTGTAAGAGGGATTAGAATCCTACAAATAATTAATGTGACATTTTACCATTCAAATGTCAAATATATAACCCTTTTTTTTATTGTGAGACTTTCGCACAATAGCTTCTGAAAAAAGTCAAATGTTGCTAACACTGTAAATTACTGCCAATTAGGAAACCAACATGTGTTCCTATTCTAGGGTGGCAAAATAAAATCCAATCCACCTAGCTCATGATCCATTTAAGTTTGGGTTGGTGTGAAACACTTATTTATTAGATCAATATATTTCAATCTAATTGGTTGGTATGCATGTAAATAAAATTGATTTTTTGACCAATCTTGTTTAAAAAAATTTCAAAAGTTTTTTTTTTATTCAATATGTTATATATAGCCATACCAAGAGAAAGAGAGTATACCAGGTGAGGAGAATAGATCAGACTAGCTAGCACTTCATCACTCTGTAAATCTAACAAATAAAAAATACAAATAATAAATTAAAAAGAAAAAATAAGGAAGAAACACTAACTCGTCAAAAGAAAAAACTGAATAACTCCATTGTAGAAAGAACACCTAGTATAAAATCTCAGATAAAAATATGAACTTTAGTCAAATTGAAGCAAGACCCCCACAAAATAAAAGATTGATTCTTGCTCATTGATCAAAATAAAAAGTGAATCTTTTTTCATTATTCCTATTAATAAACTCTTCTAAAGTATGAATATGCCTCATTACAAGTAACAAAAGGGTGTTTATGTCTAATTTTGACAAGCCAATTCCTCAATTTTTATTTTTCTTTCTAGCTCCTTCATGCTATTCTTGTTAAACCCTTTCCTTTAAAGGACTTAGAAAAAAAGAGCAAGACCCAAATTTAAGGAATCAGTTAGCTTCCTAGTGGACTAGCTTCCCCCCTTACATGTTTTTTTCCTAGAGCAAAACCCAAGTTAATTTTGATCTTCTCATCACTACAAAAGGCAACAAAAAGAAAGTACAAATGGCAAGCACATACAGGATCAAAAGCAAGATCTTTTCATGACTACAAAAGGCAACAAAAAGAAAAATATAAATGGTAACAACCCAAGCACATAGAGAGGGAGAGCTAGCTTTACCAACCTTCTTTGACTGAAAATTATATTATTTATGCGTAGGGGGTTTGAAGTCTGTGGGTGCACTAGTATTATCAAACGGACGCATTCAGAAAGACTCGCAATGTGCAGTTTAGGTTTTAATTTCTAAAACATATTTTTTCTTGTCAATGAGGCTTTCTAAAGAGACGAACACTAAATCAATTGACATTTCACTTTTATCAAAAAATAAAAAATCTTTGTTCATATATTTTTCATTCATGCTTATATTATTAGTCTTGGACTAGACATATATTTATATTTTTTTTTTCTCCCTTTATGTCTTTTTTCGTTAAATCTCACGCTATATTTGTACTTTATACTTAAACACAATGGACCTTGAAGCTTTTTTGCGTTTTTCACTTTTGATAATACTGTGGTGCATGCAACAATATATCTTGACGTAAATGTTAGAAAGATTTTCAATATCGATTAAGGGATATTATCATATTTAACTGGCCGGTCAATAAAATTTTCACTAATATTTTTATTTATCAAAATATTACTACAATACAATATGGTAGTACATACAAGGTGTACGGTATTAGTGTCAGTCTTATGTATACAAAAATTGAGGTTGGTTAGTCAATCAATACTATTTCTTAAAGATATCATTAATGCATTTTTATTTTAATTAATTAATAACATAAAGTAAAATATCATTAATTCACTTTTGTATTTTATATATTTTTTAAGCCAGCTTAAATGGGTAATCTGGAGTCAGCTTTGTACATGAGATGCTTGCATGGCCCTTCTCCGAACCTTGCATGAACATGAGATGCTTTGTACACCGAGCTGTCGCAAGCACATGTAAGCAGATAAGGAGCACCCAAGGGTATCTTTTCCTGTCTACTAGGTGATTCCTTCTTATCTGTTTACACACGTGCTTGCGACAACTCGGTGCACAAAGCATCTCGCGTTCACGCAGGGTTCGTAGAAGGGCCATATCCCAAAAGGTGTGATGATGTAGGACAGTCTATCCTAATGCAAAACATTAGTGACTGCTTCCACAGCTCGAACCAACTTTACAGTTGCTTCAAGGCTCCTATGCTTATCCAACACGAATCAAAATTAATCGAGCCAATGAATTTTGGATACCAGATAGTTAAATCGAGCGAAATATAGAGGCACTTCAACAACTATATAAGGGAGAGCATGTTGCCTTACAAAAAGAAAACAAGGATTAAGCTTAAGTTACAGCTCTTACAAAAAAGAAAAAAATGTGATGAGATGCAATGGATTTTCATCAACCATTGATCTTTATGTGATTTGCATAGGTTTCTAAAACAAAATCAAACTACAACGGGACCGAAGCTCATTCTGCAACAGCACCTGCGCCGCTACTTCTGGGTTTGCCCTTGCGGTTCCATATCGGAGTAGTCTCGATGAGCTTATGAGGGACAAGACGTCTTTCGCGTTTGCTTAGCTTTTTGAAGTTGCTTACTCTCAACTTAGCTATCTCGGCCTCCTCCTCGGGTGTTATCTCTCTAAGTACCACTGTCAGTCTACATTCCGGTCTCACCATCATCCCACACTTTCCTTTAGCATGGTAGGACAATCTTTTCTTGAAAAGTCCCTTCCCAAGAAATGCCTCAGCTGCACCAAAACATGGTAAGGATGAAGTACTCTAAAAGGGCAGCCCGGTGCACTAAAGCTCCCGCATCCCGCTATGCGCAGTGTCCGGGGAAGGGCCCCACCCACAAGGGTGTAGTGTACGCAGCCTTACCTTGCATTTCCGCCAGAGGCTGTTTTCAAGGCTTGAACCCGTGACCTCCTGGTCACATGGCAGCAACTTTATAAGTTACTCCAAGGCTCCCCTTCAATAAGGATGAAGTACTCTGAAGGATAGAAATGAGATGGAAAACATGTAATTTGTCTGTTGTTTTACCAACAAGAAGTCGATCCGGATCAAATCCATGGTTATGCACTGCATTCGCCCGAGCTGAGTGTATAACCTACACGACAAATGTTTCCGTTATGTCCCACTTGAACTATGCGTAATTAACTTCTTCATATTTCAGTGTACATGATAAACAATAGTACTACAACTTGCAGTTTCCTGTTTTGACGGAACCGTGGGCAACATATTTGTCGTAGAAGCAGTTACTTCTAATATAATATCTTCAGTGGCCTTACCTGATAGACTGTTTTGGCAGCTCGCTTTACCGTCACTTGCAATTGTAACAATGCATCTTCAACACGCATACCACGAACTAATGCAGCAACCAAGTTCACCTTCTTCGGGCTCTGAAAAGGACAACACGTTAAAATATAAAAGAACAGCAGGTCCAGGATTATCAGCAGTTGCTGCTGAATGGGGTAACATCAATAAAGATTGTTAGTGATCCCAATCCAACAAACAGCAGAGCTTTATAACTACCACATGCACTTCCAAATTTGAAAAATTTATCAGAAAATAAGGCAAGATTACAGACCACGTAAAACTGAGATGTCATGACACGTGAAAATGCAAACATACAAGGTGAAAAATAGGCAAGAGATAGAATGTAGAAAGCACCACAAACTGCTTCAAATGTTAAATCAATCTAACTCCACCAAAAGCATAGCTGGCTCCAAGCTCAAATAAAGGAGAATTTTAGTAAGTTAATAATCGTCCAAGTAGTTCGTCTATAGTTTAACTATGATCAATTCTTTGAGAATAGATGATTCATATAGACAACAACAACTATTTTGAGATTGAAACGTAGTTCATCTATAGTTTAACTATGATCAATTCTTTGAGAAAAGATGATTCATATAGAAAACAACAACTATTTTAAGATTGAGACGTAACTGATTGACATAAAATTTGAAATTAGTCCTTTTTGACGAGATAAAGATTTGCTGATACAAAGGTTTACAATAGATTGAGAACAAAAATTGAGAGCAGATAATAAAGAGAGAGTTCAGAAAAAAAAAATGTTTCAGCCCCTGAGGGGATGGCGGCCTAGTGGCCAAAGAGTTGGAGTGATAACGCTTCGAACCAAACTGCACATTGGTGACTTCGTCAGACCTGTCTAAAAATTGGTGAACAGAGCTACTCGATAAGTTACGTTGGTGGGAGGTAACAGGTAAAGGTTGGATTAGTTGAGGTGCAAGCAAACTGTCCCCGGCACCAAAGTTAACAAAAAAGAAAAGCAATCGCCCAATCTTAACAGGGAGAACTATTTCCTGTAAAACCAGAAGGCAGTGGCATCTCGTACCTGTTTTATACCCTTCAAAACTGCTTGAACTTTTGAAGGTTTAGAAATTGCTTTCTCTGCTTCTGTACTTCCAGTACTTGATGTTAACAGTGGTGTTAATGGAGAAGAAATTGGCGTTGCATCATCTGCAAGTAATGTCCTTGAACTAGACAACCCCTATCAAAAGAAAAATAAGTATTCAGAAACAATGAAACTGTTTGAACCAATTAACTTCTAGTTTTGCAGGTGAGCTATTTGATAACTAAAGAACAAAAGCCCCGACACCACAGCTATCAAAAAAATAAAGAAAAAGAAGCATAAGTGCCTTTTGTAGTTTGCAAGAGTATAAACCGTGATAAGCAATTGAATAGGAGATTTCAGGCGCAGGAATTAGCATATCTATACTGGAAACGTAGATGTCAAAATAAGAAAGGCATTTTAAAAACATACTGTGATAATATGTCCTTATAGATATCTTAAACTATCAGGGTGTGTGTGTATTGCTATCTTGCTATCTTGTACATTAAGGTACTCATATTTAGATCGTTTTGTAAATGGTTCAGTGCAGGAATTAGTTGCTTGTATGACACATGCTTTACGCCACCCTAGAAACTATGAAAATAAGATAAAGTCTCCTACTAATGAATTTTTTGTTACCATGAAGCTCTACCACATAAAAAGCTTATCCCGCTGATACAAGAAAACACAATCACAGAATGTCAACTCAGCACACCATATATGGGCACAATGATCAAGTAAAGGAATTTTTGAGTATTACCAGATGTTGTAGATATTGGTACAATGGCGGAGAGATGCAAGGGGAAAGTGTATTCTGCAGCCTTGGTAAATAAGGTACCTCACCTAGAACGTGCATAATTTTCAGCTATCAAATAAGTTGATGTAGAGACATCATAAATGAAAAGGACTTCAAGGCTACTAAAAGCAGATCTTCGGACTCCATAATCTGACTTGCTTTTACTCTATTGACTCGCTGTATGTTGCTCGGACTCTCTAAAAAGGATGTCGCATCCTTGTGGGATCCTTCAAAAATGCACTATTTTTGAAGTATCCGAGACACATCCGTCGACATTTTTGAAGAGTCCGAGCAACATAGTGTGAGACATTTCTAACAACAAGTTTATCATGATCCACATTGAAAGCTAAGATTTACCAAGTACTGGAGTTGCCTTTGAGTGAAACAATGAATTGAAAGGAACAGGTTGATTTTGTTGATATCTCTTCCCAGCCTGACGAAGTATGCACTGAAGATGCCGTTGCCAGCCCACCATTTCGTCAGTTAAAAGAAATCCCCCTCAACACCAAAAGCGCAGCTAGACAATCTCAACTCGTCTACAAAACAGAGAAGCACAACAATCACTTAAGTATGTCAATGCAAGTCAAATGAAACCTATGTAAACATTAAAACGGGGCACAAAAAGTAAAATAAAATACTCTAAGTGCACAATTGGGAGAGGACTATGATCCAGCAGTAGTTTCCATTTTCTTTTGCTTTATTTTAATTCATATAATGGTGGTGTCTAGGCGGACTAGGCCAACTTCCGCACACTTCGACTAATTCACCATATAACATCTACCTCCCATCGGCACGGGTACAGGGTAACTCTATCTCTATCTACTAAAACTTAAACAAATGGGTACAAATTACCTAGGTCTTTTGTGCCCGTATTGAAATCTGTCGTTCCAGTTTCATTGATCGTTATGCCACAGTCTTGGGTGCATTCAGTAGTAATTTTCAAAACATATTTTTAAATTTTAACAAGTGTAACTATTAACAGTGAACACCCACTGTGTGAGCTTCAACAAAACACACAATTGAACGTAAGCTCGGATATATGAGGAGGATTGGAGCAGGTTTAGGACTAGCCTAAAAGTTGTTTACTTATGATAACTTATATATACAAATGAAACTCTAACTACCATGATAGCACCCAAGGGTGTGACCTAGTGGTCAATGAAGTGGGCTGAGACCAAGAGGTCTCAGGTCTCAGGTTCAAATTCCAGTAGAAACAAAAAAACACAAGGTGATTCTTCCCATGTGTCCTAGCCTTTGACGGAGTTACCAGATATCTGGTGGTGGGAGGTGGCAGGTATCCCGTGGCCTTAGTCAAGGTAAAGAAAAAAAGTCTTAACTACTATGATAGCTCACCTATAGTTAATGTATAGGCTGATTGCAAGACTTTAACAATGAAATAAACCCAAATTCTCTCATAGACATTTCATCAAACAGGTTACATGCACAACTTAACCACAAACTCAGCTAAACAAATACTCTTAAATCCAGCTATTTGAACAGCCAAGAACTGATTTTTCCTACATATATCAACAAAATAGACACAAAACCATAAAACCCAATTTACATTACCATCTTTTTACCATTAAAAGCTCATTATATCAGCCAAGCAAATACACTTGCCCATTAAAATCCAACTATTTGAATAAGCAAGAATTCATTTTTCCTACATATATCAAGTAATAGATACTACTGACTGATTATAAGACTTCAACAATGAAATAAACCCAAATTCTCTCATAGACATTTCATCAAACAGGTTACATACACAACATAACCACAAACTCAACTAAACAAATACACTTAAATCCAGCTATTTGAACAATCAAGAACTGATTTTTCCCACATATATCAACAAAATAGACACAAATCTATTAAAATCCAATTTTCAATTCCCATTTTTTTTACCATTAAAAGCTCATTGTAAGTTACTGGGGACCATAAAAATCCTACTATTTGAATAATCAAGAAGTGATTTTTCCTACATAATATCAATAAATACACATAAAATTATAAAACCCAATTTTCAATTTAATTTACCATTAAGAGTTAATTGTGAGAAAAATGGAAATCAGAGAAAACTTACATCAGGGTTTTGCAGGAGAAAGAAATGGAGAAGAAGAAGAGCAAAGTGTAATTAGTTAAAAATATGGGCCTTATTTGTAGTTTATTTTGTTTATTTTAATTGGGCCTAAAAATTTCACATCCATGATTAAGCCCAAAATATTTTTTTTATTGTAGTAAGAGTATTATATATTTTATTTAGTATGGAAGAAATTGGAAAATAATAATAAAAAAAAAATTGATTGTTGATTAAGTTTTAACCAATTTCAAAATTAATTTAATATTTTTTCATTTTTAATACCAAACAAAAAAAATTAAACAAAGATATCTTTAGTTAAAAGGTGGAATTTTTAATTTTCTTACTTCGATTTAATATTTATCGGTTTGTGTTTCATGAATCTTTTTTGAAATTTGAAATCTTTACACTTTAATTAATTCTAAAAAGATATCGAATCAATAAAGATTTGAATTTTGTAAATCGCTCATAGTTGAAAACTCTAGTAAATTTCTGAACTAACATATTTTTACTTGTCAAAACTTCAAATTCCAACAACATGCTTGTGAGTCGATTGAATTTATTTTCACATCAATCTCATCGACAGTTAGAAATTAAAAGGCAATCATGTCATATACATGTATTACATTTTTGGTAGTCCCGATGGGGCGACATCCTCCTACAATAGTAGCTTCACTGCTCTTCGATACGAAAAGGAACACTAGCCGTCTGAGTGTGTGATGACTCAAGATTTTCTTGGTTGGGTCATGATGAAAATCCTATTTCAACGATATTCTCGTAATACATAAATTCGTAGCGAGAAGACTGGTGGTAGTATCGACAAGATAGTCTCTTAATTTCTATCGAGATACTTCGATACAACAAGGCATACTCCCCCAACATAAAACTGAGAAGGATAAATATACGTAATTCATACCGGCCACTACCTCTGGTGACTATAATCAGAGATAATCGCTTCTTATCGAGAAGTCCAAACTCTCATCGCGTCCCAAATCACATTTCGTGAATCGAAAGAAAGAAAAAAAGCCATTGAAAGTTGACTTTTCAACACATTAAACGATGGCTAGCTAAACTATAATTGTTGGCTTAATAATACCCTAAAATTTTACTACATATTTTATGAACTTAATAAGTTTCATGCATGCAGGCGCAGCAATGCTACATAGAAATTATTTATACGTACACGTGACTTAAAATTGATCTTAAATCTTAAATCTTAAATAATATGGGCCAACAATTTGATAATGATGGAATATACGTTGCTAAGTCACAAAACAGATCAATGATTTGTAAAACTTAAAAAGAGTGTCAAATTTAAAATCACCTATAAACTTAATAGCTAACATAATTAGCTAAATTACTCGCAGCTAATATAATTCATTCATCGTAATGCGAATGTAATCATCGGGATTGCTAAATTGCTCGTAACTAACATAATGCTAGTATAATCATCATCGCTAATAGTTAACATAATTTAGCTAAAGCTGCATAATGCGAGTATAATCAGCGATAATAACTAATATAATTAGCTAGATTGCTATATTAGCTAAATTGCTCGATAATAGCTAAATTGCTCGTAGCTAACATAACTCATTCGTCGTAATGTGAGTGTAATGTCAGTGATAGCTGAATTGCTCGTAGCTAACATAATTAGTTAAATTGCTCGTAATGAAAGTGTAATCATCGATAATAGCTAAATAATTCTTATTAGCTACGACCAATTTAACGATCATAGCTTTACAAAATCAACTTTCCTAAGTTCATATATAGATGTTCATTTGCACGTAAATGCAATTAATTAATCTACTCAATGATGAATTAATTAGCCCACTTATCTTAAAACAGTATGCACAAGCAAAAATAAATAAATACAAAATCTCATTTGACAAAAAGTACAAAAACACAAAATATAATTTTACACTTATCAACGAGCTAGGTCTAGAGTCTAGAGTATATGCAGACCTGACCTGATCTGACCTGACCTTATCTGATGTGTCCGTTTTCGAGATACCTTAGCTTACACAAGAAAATGTTGCAAATACCTAAGAGCATCATCAACAAACAAATATCTCCAACTTACTATATTCAAAATTCCAGCACTTATTTTCTCCACCATTGCTCTTCCATCTTCAACTTTCAGTCCCAACCGTAAATCCGCCACGAGACCGCTAACGGTATCGCTCGAGCAACACCCCGGCGGTGGTAGCTCCTCCGAAAACCATCCTTCTAACCCTAAAACAAACCTACCTTTCCCTTTACAATTCATTACGTTGAAAACACCTTTGTATCCTTCCAAAATTACGTCCCAGGTTACCTTCACGGCACCGAGGGCATCGAATGTGCCCAAATCCCCGTTCTTGTTATCAGCGGCGGAGCCAGAATTCCTAACACAACATTCAAAAAAAGAATGAGCAAATACATTTATTTAAATCGAATTTAAAAGAAAAACACATTTGATCACTTCGAAGGGTTCAACAACTTATATACATACCATGAAAATCTCACTATCGATGAGATTCAACAACTTATATATACAACATTATATTGTCACCACTTATATCAAGAAAATAGTTCAGCTTATTATATACATGCCTCGAAAGTTGAAGGTAAAATACATTTGATCACTTCGATGAGGTTCAAATCGACAATTTATATATACAACATTTTTCACCACTTACGTCAAGAAAATGGTTCAACTACTTACATACATACCACGAAAATTTCACTATTATGAGATTCAACTTCTTGTATATATCTATACATAGCATGAAAATTTCATCAAACGGAAACGAAACACACTGGGACGATCCCTGGAGGCTCAGGTCGATTTACTGTTGTGGCTATAGCACACGGATTTGACCCAAAAACGCCTCGTTTGGTGCCTTGTCGCCGTTTGACCACCCAAATGTCCCAAACGGACCACTGGGACATCCCAGCCTGGCACGCCCAAATCGATTTTCAACCCACGGCACGCCCAGGAAATTCTAACAATTTTCACTATCGATGAGATTCAACAACTTGTGATATACATACCACCAAAAATTGCACTATATATCAATGAGATTCAACAAGTTCTTACAACATACACACATAAAAATCCATTGTCACCACTTAATATCAAGAAAAATCAACAATATATACATATGCATATATTTTTTAACAAAGAGAATTAATTCAACTGAACACACTAACCTCAGCCATTGTTCAACATCGATATCGAATCGAAAAACCCCTTTTTTGTCAAAGCTAAGTTGACTTCCATTCTTCACTAAACTCACCACACACACACTATTTTTATAAATATTCAGTGCAAAAATTATGTTACTAATCGAAACACAAGGTTTCGAGGGTTGTTTCAATCGGCGGTTACTCGCCCTCTGACCGAGGGCGTATAACCGCCTATAAGAAACAACAGAATCATAACTATTATTGTTATCATTATTATTATGAAGTGTTGAGAGAGAAGGGTAATGAGAACAACAAAGGGGTTGCCATAATTGATCTAATGACAGAGAAATTGACCATGATTTACAAACACATGAAGCTATAGCTAGTGTTTTTGGATCAAGATGAGTTGATACAAGAACAATAACTTGCCATGGAGGTTGTTGTTTTGGTGATGATGAAAGTGTAGACATTTTTTTTCTTTTCTTTTGTAATGATTATGAAATATGATGTATTCTCTAGAGAATTGTGAAATGTTATCCAATTTAAATTTATATATTTATATGTGGGAGTTTAATTTTAGTTATGTGTATTGATAAAATGAAACGTGTTGAGTTCATGTCTTCTTGAAGATGTTGCATGTTATAGTTACATGACACGTATATGTGATTCAATTGCTTACACAATAGTCCTAGTTTATTGACACGTTTTGAGGACTAATATTATGTTTTTTTGATATTAAAATTAGAGTCAAAACCTAAAGTCTGATTAAATTTGAATTCATACGGATCGAAAAGTCTCAAATTAAGCTAAAGTTTGAAATATTCCATTAATAACATGATTTTCAGTCCTTTGGGATGACTTAATTTGTTTGGAGGGTGATTGCCCATATGAATGATTCGGGTTCAATTTCCCTCAATGACTTCTGAGTCGAGCCTATTCCGCAAAGCAGTAGCGAGTTCTTCTAGGATTAAAAAAAAATGATTTTCGTACGTGAGCAAAAAGATTATATCTTTTATGCATTGGTTACAAAATATATATTAGTGTTTTTTTAAATAATTATTTTCTTTGTTTGTTAGAAAATCAAATACATTAATTTTGCTCTTTCATGCTAGAATCATGACCTTTTTGTTATAACAACCCACATTATTATCACCAACAAACACTATAAGCATTTTTATCATATGTATAATTATCGTTACTAATCATCATGTACAACTTAATAGCTATTTGAATATTATTTTTTTGTTAATTATTTAATTTAAAAAATATTAATATATATTTTTACGAAGAGAAAATAAATATTCTTAATTAAATAAATAATATTATATTTTAATATTTACATGCATATTCTAGTTTAAATATTTGAATATTAATAAAACAAATGCCCTCTAAGTCCTTATACGAGGCGCACCTAGATTAGTAAGGCATCGAATTTCAATTTAGAATTTAGATTGACGTTGTTGTATGGGACTGAATGTTATTGGCTAGTAAAAAGTTATCATGTTTAGTAGATGCATGTTACAAAAGTAAAAATGTTGAAATGACTAAATGGACATCTTAGGTGTGGTACAATTAGGAATGAGATAATTCAAAATAAAATGGGAGTGGCCTTTGCGATGAATAACGATGGAAGCGAGATTGAGATGGTTTGAACATGTAATAATGTGTGGTTCAGACGCTCTAATCGAGAGGTGCAAAAGGTTGGGTGTAATGGGTCTGAAAAGGGGTAGAGGTAGGCCAAAAAAGTATCGGACTTGAAAAGATGTAATTAGAAAAGATACGACGCATATTTCAGTCACTGAGAATGACCTTAATTAAGGGGATATGGAGGACGGTTGTTAGAGTAGAAGGTTAGTCGGGTACAAGTGTTTTTGTGCACCAATCGTACTGTGATAGCGTATGATTTAATGATTAATCGTAGATATTTGTCGTTGTTGTTTTTTATTATGTTTTGATTATCACACTATTTTGTGATTGATTATTATATTTATAGTAGATTTTGCATTGTCCCGTGTTGTCATTAATTAAATACGATTCATCATCCAATATACTACTCAAAATATTAAATTCATTAGATTCAAATTATAATTCATAAAATTACCCCGATCATTTACTGTTGTCTCCATCCAACAATTTAGAGCAGGAGATTAGTCAAGTAGGAGTGCTGTCGTGCACTAGTCGTAGTGTGACAACGTAGGATTTAGTCGTAGATATCTGTTTTTATTGTTGTTTATTGTGTTTTGAATACCGGCCACACTATTTTGTGATTGACTTTATTTTTTATGATGGATTCCGCACTGTTCCGTGTTGCCATTAATTAAATACGATTTATCATCCAATATATTACTCAAAACGTTAAATTCATTACATTCAAACGATAATTCATAAAATTACTCCTATCATTTACTACTCCTTCCGTCCAACAATACTTGTCCACTATACTAAAAATAAATGTCCAACAATACTCTTCTAATTTAAAAAATCAATGAATAATCTATCTATTTTATTCATTTTACCCTTAATATTAATTTATCCGTCATTCAATAATAAACATTTATTAATGAACCGAGGAAGCAATAATTAAGGGATCAAAAGTGTGATTATCCCTAAATCGAAAATTCAAAAAAACCCTCTCCCTTTTCCCGCTTAAAATCCTCCCCTATAAATACAAAACATCTTCATTTCCCTCCACTTTTTCTCCATTTCTTAAAAAAAAAAAAAAAAAGCTTCGAAAGTAGCAATGGCGCCGAAGAAATCGCCTTCTTCTCCAATATCAATCGGTAAGAAAGAACCAAAATTGTTCCGGTAACGGTTCAAATACTCTCTCGGTTTATTTTTACTAGTCACGTTTCGCTTTTCAGATTCAAACTGCATGAATTTTGACTAAAGTTTTAATATGTATATTTTTTTCATCATATTATTACGAGTACAATTGCAATTTATAGCATTTTTTGTATAGTTTTCGAATAATGAGCTTCCAAGTTTAGTCAGATTGACTTTATTGAAGCAAAACTTGTCGAGTAAAAGTAGATAGAGGGAGTAATTTTCTCATGAAATCTCTAATTTTCATTTTTTGTTTGTTTGTAATTTTAAGGGAATTGCAAGGTTATTGTGGAAGCTGGGAAGTTTACATCAGAATTACTTGTCACGTTTCGCTTTTCGAGAGTCAAATTGCATGAATTTTGACTAACGCTTTAATATATATATAGTTTCATCATATTAATATGAGAACGATTGCAACTTATAGCATTTTTCATATAGTTTTCGAATAGTGTGAGCTTCGTAGTTTAGTCAGATTGACTTTATCGAAGCAAAACGTGACGAGTAAAAGTAGATAGAGGGAGTAATTTTCTCATAAAATCTCTAATTTTCATTTTTTTGTAATTGTAAGGAAATTGCGAGGTTGTTGTGGAAGCTGGGAAGTTTACATCAGAATTAAAGGAAAATAGTCTCAAAATCTCTTTGTCAAAGAATGTCAAAGTCAAAATCTCTGGTAATATTCTAATTTTTTTGTTGCTGTTTACATTTGGTGATAAATCTGTGGTTTATACTCCCTCCGTCGCATTTTACGTGGCACAGTTTAGCTTGACATGGTATTTAAGAAAAAAAGGTACTAATACTTTTGAAATTTGTGGTATTTGTGTGGTTGTAAATCATTTTATTAAAGTTAAAAATGGAATTTTAAAGTTATACTGTTTCTAGATATAGCAAGTTGACGTTTTTTTTTGGGACGGACTGCAAACAAAGTGTGACACATAAAGTGGGACGTAGGGAATAGTACTTTTACGATGTATATGAAAAATTTGATGTGTTGAATCGTTTTAGTACCCCCTCTGTCCCAATTAAGGTGTCTTAGTTTGATTTGTCACGAAGTTTAAGAAATAAAGGTACACTTTTGAATCTTGTGTTCTTAAATTAAAGATGTTTATAGTCTTTTAAATGTCATGGTCTTTAACTTGCCATGTATTCATTCTGTTTCGTATTACTTGGCTTTTGTTTACTTGACACACTCGTTAGTTTTACTAAGTTAACCTTATGAATGATGCTTTGGAACTCTATATTTGACTATTACAATGTTCTTGATTTCATAAATTGGATAAGTAAATTGGAACAACTATTTTTGGTATATGAGCCAAGTAAAATGAAACAGATAGAGTAGAATGTTGGAATTGGAGAACTTACTAAATATAGAAAGAGACACTGATTTTGGGACAAACTAAAAAAGAAAGCAAGAAATTTAAGAATGGAGGGAGTATTTGTTTTGGGACTGAGGGAGTATTATTGGTCATATTATAAAGTGGTTTACTTTTTGTTTATGTGTTTGTAGTTGTGGATGATGGGAAATGTTCAAAGGAATGCAAAAGCCCTATTGAGTATGAGGAAAATGGTATGTAGTATTGAAATTTTTCCCCTTTTGGATGTATTTCTCTTTTTTTCTTGTTTCATTTTATTGAATGTGTTGTGTCTAGTTTCTGTTGATTAGTGAAATGACCAATTTTTGTTATGGGGTTGTGGCGATTAGGAAATTATTGCTTCGTTCTCTTTAATCCCAAAGATGATGATGGAAAAACCAAGTCTTTACTACAGGTAATTCCTTTTCTTTATGTGTGTATGCCTATGCTTGTTTATAGGTACTTTGAGTGCGGTGTGTATATTCAACTCAATCAAACTTGCCTTAGAATCAACTCAATCAAACTTGCCTTAGATTCAACTCAATCAAACTTGCCTTAGAGCCAAACTAGTTCATGACAATTATATGAATTCTTTGTATTCATTATGCTTTGATTCATCCATCACATTTAGACTTCTGTCGCATATATGTATAGTTTAGTTCAGCATATGGATGGTTCCTTTATCTTAGTTCTTGGACACAACTTTTCTCAAGAGTATTGCTCTTGTGCTTGGAACTTGCTGAAGAAATGAAAAAAATGAAATGGTAATTTGATAAGAAGAAGTAAAAGAAATTGGTTGGCATTTTATTTACAGCATCACACAAATTTGGTGGAACCATTCTCCGAAGTAAATGATCTTTTTGGTTAATATTAGCTATAGTATTTCTGAAGATACCTTCCTGCTTGTCTCTGTCAGTACTCGACAAAGTTCTGCCAGAAAATGGTGCCTGACTCTAAGTGTGGTTTGGTCCATGATTCAATATGTTTGTGTGGAGTATCAACCAATAGATGCATTGAATATTAGGTTAAAACTTGAACATAGATGATAGGGGAAATTCGTTACTTCTGTGCCCTTTCTATGTTCATTGGTTGACAAAAATCAGAACATAGCAAATTATGTTAGTCGTGTTGCTCATGTGTTGTATGCCAACTGAAGGCTATGTTTTCTTGCCCTGTTACTTGTTTGTGCTTATCTTTTACCCAGTTTGATAGTTGTGGACGAATTGGCCGTACTAATTGTTTACACTAAGCTGTTTCCTTGTATAGTCCTCACTCGTTTATTGTCTATGCTGTGGCAGGACGTATTGAACATTTATTCAAAAGAACTTCCGGACATGAATTATGCTTCAAACACAGGAAAAGAGTCACAGTTCCTTGAAAGATGTGTATTGAACGGGTATAAGCATGTCGTTTATATGTTATTTACACGCTCTTTAGTACAATCCTGCATTGTTGCTACCATTTTTGCAATAAGAAATATTATAGCCTGCTGGATTTCACAAAATTTTCAGATGGATGAGAATCTGCATTTTGAATGTTGATTGCTTTTGCAGGAAGTATTGCACGTTAGTTCTGAAAACCAAGGAAGGCATAGAACCTGGGGAGGTATACTCTAAAGCATTACTGCACTTGTATTTATTGTGTGCTAGATGGGATAAATGGAATGAAAAAATATTCCATCCTCAAGGTCATCGAGCTTGATGGCATGCATATAGATTATTTGTATGGATAAAAGTACTACTTCACTGTACAAGTTGTGTTCTTGCAAAGATTTGCTGGTTTTATACTATAGTCTGCATGTTATATCAATTGTCATGATTGACTACATGTTGCCTTAACTGAAATTCTGCTCTAATCCTTTTTCTTTTTTGCTTTTCATTATGTCAAAAGGTCATTGCAGCGATCACTTATCAAATAATCCCGGCTGATACGCAATTTGCTGAGGTTCCTCTTGCAGCTGTTAAATCGGTTTACCAGCACAAGGTCCTCTAGTTTTTGTATGAATTTTATGTTGATTTGTGATTGTCGTTTTGATTCACAGATTGGCTTAAGAATTTCTCATCATTTCTCTCGTGCTTGCAAGAGAAATGATGCAAAATAGAAAATATTGACTGTAAAACTTTGTGACATACATAGATGTAGTGTTCTGTTTAAACTTGTTAAAAAACTCCCATCTTCTTTACTCTTTATTTACTTTTCTCCGTTGTTTTTAAGAAAGACGCCTATTGCAGACTCAAATTAACCAAATAATAATATCCCTTCTTTCTCAGTTTAAGCTTCTAGATTTGGTACACATCATTCAATATCCCTTCGTAACTATTCTGAATTTCTTACAAGGTGCACCATTTTGTAAGTTTGAAAAGCTTAAACATTCCAATGCATTTAAACATACGCATGCAAATAATTGTGACAAATTTCCATAATAGATAATGCTCAGTTGTATAGAGAACTTGGGACAATATTAACACCTTCAGCTTGCAGGGGATTGGTCACTTAATGTATTTGGAACTGAGGAAAAGATTGCAACATGTGGGTGTTAGAACAGTACTTTGCTGGGGAGATAAGGAGTCTGAAGGATTTTGGCTTAAGCAGGTAACCCTTCGACGATGCTTGTATGGGATTGAAGGATAACCAATCCTGTCTGGTTTTAAAATATTATGCATTAGTAACATCATCTCTCCAAGCGAGGAGATATGAAACAAGTATTTTCTAACAATAAAGGACTACCAAAAAGCATGCTTTGTAAGATAAGTTTTATAGTTTTATGATCTTTATCACGTCAAATACCAAATATCAAAATGTATCATGGAATTTACCGTCTGATGTATCCGTTTGCATTTCTCATGGATAATTAGATATAGATAATACAAACCAAACAGGTGCATAGATGCTGGCCATACTGCACTCTGACCAATAGTTATTGATCTTGTATGCACATGCTTTCACTGTTGCTCCTACACTCTATGATAATAAGCAATATCGGCAGGGGTTTTCAGTAATTGGTCAAGTTGACATGAAAGGCAGAGCTCGCAGGCTCCCTATCAAGGCTGATATTCGAAAAGCATTGTGCTTTCTTGGTGGTTCAAATCTCATGATTTCTCATTTCAATAAGGATAACTTACACGGTTCTGCAGTGTATCTAAATCTGAAGTTCCCTTTAAAGCCTTCACGAGAGAATTGCCGATCTCCAATTCTCCAAGAACAAAGGGATACTCTGTCTGAGGGAGATAATCTTTCCCAGAGCAGAAATCAGGCAGCTAAAACTGCGGACTCTAACTACAATGGTAAGTGAAGCTACTGCCTTTAATTTTCATCTCGTATCAACTGCACAGTAAGTTTTTTGTATCTTTGCAACAATCACTTATTTGCACACACCAAAATAAGTTGCTAGCTACATGGTGACTTCAGCAATCTTATCAAGTAATTTTTGAATTTAAAAAAAGAGCAAGTTTAGAGCATATTACCACTTATCTTTCCATGTGTATCATTAATCTCATTTCTGTATTTCTTTCAAGATTGCCAAGATTTTCAACCAGGAGATGGGGCTGTCGGGAGCAGCATGCATGTACGTATAGGATTTAATGAAAGTGAAAGCCAAGCTTTTCTGAAGAAGTGTTCCTGTTCAGCGTCAGGATCAAAGAAGAGGACTTGGGAGACCTCATCAACTTCTGTTAAATCCAAAAAAATAAAGGGAGGTCATCAAACTCACTGTGACTTGCATGCTAAGGACACTAGTTTAGAAAGTGTTACGAGGACCAGTTTTTCTGCAGTTTCTAAGAGCAAATGTCCAGTAGATATTACTCCCAACGACCATTTAACAAGCCAATTTCTGGAAAAGAATGCTGAAGGAGCTACAGCAGTTAATCTGACATATGAAGAGCATACTAATCGAGGCATTTCTTCAAGAGGGACAAACTTCAGAATTATGCTGATGAACATTGCTGATGATAATAAAAAGGCAAATTTGACCAAGGTATACTCTAATTGCTCACACTTTCCCAGATACTGTTTTAATGATTATTTGATGCTTTACCCCTCTCCCAAATATAAATTTGTAAACTATGCTTGTCACTTATTTGGGGGATTTCTCATTTATTATTCCTTTTAAATGCACCTTTATGCTGCTTGTGTAGATAATCGGAGACCTTGGTGGAGATGTTACGTCTGATGGAAGTTTAAGCACACATGTAGTCACTGGCAAAGTGAGGAAAACCTTGAATTTTTGCTCTGCTCTCTGCTCAGGGTCAGTTTCTTCTCAGCATGTGGTTGCTGCAACACTGATGACATTTTCATCTAATCTTGACTATTAAATTAAGATTTGTTGTTTTTCCTATTTTCTTTTGTCCACCGTTTCCGCTAGGCCACTTTGTTGTCCTTTATCAGTAGTAATATTGAGAGGAGGAACAAAAACCAAATCCGGCCAATTGAAGACATAAAACCCGGAGAGATAAAAACATAAAGTTGGGTTAATTAGGCTGTAGTGCTAGTTCAGAATAGTCAGAAGTTCAGGTTTTAAGTCTTATCTCAATACTGGTCATGTACATGTGAACTACAGTTGATGAGGAAGATCAAATCAAAGACCAGTATTATATTTTATCAGTTTATTTCAGACTAATTTATGAATGTTTTCTTTCTTAAGGTTACTTTCAGCGTTCCTTTATGAAAAGGATATTTTTTCCAAGATGGTCATCTTAGCTTGCACAAAATTGTCACAGCACGTGAAAATAAGAGATGGGAACATTTTATGCAAAATATCCCAAAACTATGTGAAAATCTAGGTCTGCATTCATAGGATAAATTTTTGATAGGTTGGTTTTTGTTGTTGTGCTCTTAATAAAATAAGTAGGATATTCATGGCTGAAACAACTTGGCGGAGTGGTACCAAAACGTTAAGATACTATCTAAATGTCGTTTGAGTTTTTGAACTATTGTCTACTGTCTTTATTTTTTAGATGTATGGACAACTTCATCCATTCACTTCTATCTCTTGTTCTTTTTGTCCAGATTTGCTTTCTGGTTTCCAGAATTTGTAACCTACGTTCTTGTAAGTAGCTAGAATTCTAAATTTGATTGCGTGTTTTCTTGTTTTTGGTCTTATGGAAATGTGATCAGAGCTTGGATACTGTCACCAAGTTGGTTGAAAGAAAGCTTCCGGAATGGCAAATTTATCGGTGGGTAAAATTATTACTTTTGGCCTCAACTGGAATATTTTTGACAGTTGTTGATCAGTCCCCATTGTTGTTTTTCAGATGAAATGCCTTTTATTTTGAGGGATGAAGACTATGAACTGAAGTACAGAAGTGAGCTAAAAGGGGCAGTTCTTAGAGAAAAAGCATACCCCCATGCTCTACTCAAAGGTTATGACATATGTCTTGCAGCTCATGTTCATCCTCCAGTTGGTACTTTATCATCCATTGTGAAATCTGCAGGAGGAAATGTGAGTCAATAGTTACTTTACGAGAAAACATTTTTTCAGAATTTTTTAAATTGTTGTTTATGGAGTCATATAGCCAACCCCAACTTGTTCTGGACTTAAACGTAGTCGTAAGAAATGAGGTTTTTGTTGTTCCAAAATCATGTCAAACTTGAGCTCTCTACTCGAAAGAAAACCACAACTGAAAAGATTTGAAACTTGTGGAAATGAAGTATGTTATTTAGGAGCACTGGTCAACTTTCTTAGTAGAATTCGGTTTATGGCGTTTTATAGCTCTATCGACCATTTGTTGGAGAAGGGGAAGCAACAAGAGTGACCAATGCTTTAGTTAACCCTTTATGTTTAATGACGCCCTCGTGACCCTCTTTAAAGAGACCATAATTCTTTGATCACCGTACTCCTCTGCCTTGAAGGGGAGCCTTGGAGTAACTGGTAAAGTTGCTGCCATGTGACCAGGAGGTCACGGGTTCAAGCCTTGGAAACAGCTTCTAGCACAAATGCAAGGTAAGGTTGCGTACAATACACCCTTGTGGTGGGGCCCTTCCTCGGACACCACACATAACGGTAGCTTTAGTGCACTGGGCTGCCCTTTTAACCGTACTCCTCTGCCTTCCCCGCTAAAAATCTTTCCCGACGGTCGCTCAAGCACTTTCACGCAACAAGAAAGCAAAGCCACTAGTCAGGCTGAGCACATAAGTTCCATTGTGGTCTGGCCCTTCCAGCCCCCCTCCCTCCCCTTTCTTGAGCATCTATTGTGTAGACACTTTAGGTATATACGATATGTATCTCAACAGTTTAACTTCCCCTGCATTATATTTACATGCATTTCTTATTAAATTCTCAGGTTTTATGTGGACTCGATCAAGTGAAAGACAAATCTAAAACCATATTCATCGCTTGTGAAGAAGACATGGATGAAGCGTTGTTAGCAGTGAAGAAGGGAATATGGACTTTCAGCAGTGACTGGTTTATGAACTGCGTCATGAAACAAGAGCTCGACTTAGGAGCTCCTCAATTTGCGGAATCCCTCTAATCCACAGAGAGAATACGAGCAAACTGGTCCGATCAATATGAAAAATGTGAATATTTCATAGAAAACTTGAAACAATAAACTTAGGATTAACGTATATATGCTGTTTGGCATTGACAGTTGGGGAGAAACACAGCAGGCGTTTTCATTTCTTCTAAATTCTGAAATGGTGCTGTACTCAGCATCTGATAGTGCCATTTTTCTTCGTAATTTTATCCAAGTATTATCATCGTTATTGAACTACACCTTTCCCCAGAGGCGGATGTAACATATAATCAACGGATTCAACTGAACCCATCATTTTTTACCCATAGTGGAGAACATAAAGGTTGAATCCGTCAGGTTTAAATCCTTGATCCACTTTTGCCTTTCTCCATGGATATCTATAATTTATGTGGCAATACATGGGTGACTAAGGGTAAAGTTAGTAAAAGGTTTGCTTTAGGCGTACAAAATGTTGAGGCTTCAAATTTTAATAGCTAATTTTATGACTTTAGCTTCGCTTGAAGTAATAATGAAGATTATTACATAGAAATTATTTTAAAACTTTTATGACTTCAGCTTCATGTTTTAAAATATTTTAGAACTTAGAATTAAACAACCCAAGCTTCATATTAATAAATAAAGTTTTAACAACATCCAAATTAATGTATTGCAAACAAATGACTAACCCTTACTTTTATTAATAATCAAATAACTATGTGAAGTTAAATGTTTTGTATCTTTAAAAATACTACATTAGACCACCAATATGAGCAACATTGATCAATGATCATAAACAACTTTGTTGCTTTTCAAAGAATCCAATTCCTCGAGTTCTCATCAATTTAACTTTTACCAAAAAGAACATGTTCGCATACAAAAAGTATACCAAAAACAAAAAGAAAACGTCACAAAAAGACATGGTTTTCTATGAATAATACTTGTTAATTTATACAAATACAAATACAAATAATGGAAAAACGGCTATTCCTCGGCTATTCCTCAAGATACGATGGATATATGAAAAAGTACAATTATATACAAACATGCCGCCAAACAACCTAATTGTTTTATTCAAATACAACCACAATCAAAATACAACTTATGCAGATACAATAGCTTAAGAAAAAGTGGAATGAAATTTAAATAGGGTATACAGTCAGTCTATTTGTAAGTCTGAATGCCTGTGAGGATAGTCTGAATTACAGTCATACCAACCGTGAAAATAACTGCGAGGAAGACGAGGAAACTCCAAGGACCACTAAAGTACCTTTGCTTCATTTCAGCACAGGCAACGACTAGAGGGAAACGTTTGCTTCTGAAGTAAGTAGAAATCTGTCGTTTGACATTCCTAATAGCTTGAGGATTGGACTCAGTAGGTGCTGTTATGTCTCTCAGGAATTTAATGAGTTGATCATCGCCAGCAGCGATGTTGATCTGGATTACTCCTCTGGCTCGCAGCTCTTTAACATCTTCCTCTCCATTGATTAACATACACATGAAATTCAAGTAAGATGAGATCCCAAAGGATCTATTTTGGGATCTATTTTGTAAGCTGCATGCATATTCATAAGCAACTAGGTTATGAAAAAGGTACACAGTCGATTCGTTGATAGTTAGTTTTGGAAGGAATAACATTCCTGATAAGATGTATGACTCAAAGCGGATGCCTGTGGAAAGATCATTTGCACAGATACATCGAATACCTGCTTTCTTCAACTCTGTGGCTGTGAAAGGTGGGCAAACCGTAAGATGATCTTCTTCTTTGTTGTTGTTGTCTTCTTCTTCTTCTACATCATCTCCAAATAAAACACTGATCCATATGTCTTTATAAAATTGAAGAAGATGTACAGGAGGTTGAGTCTCCCCCTGCTGACGTTGAAGACAAGAGACACCCTTGATATAATCAAGATACATAGGAGTTGGAGCAGAAGATATGTTTAACAACGGCATTTGGAGGAACCTTATCGTTAAAAGGTGCAATGTAAACTCGTCACATCTAAATGCACGTGCTAGCGCATCTATGACCTGGAAAGGCAATTGATTATCATACAATAATAGGTCATGACGCACCAAATCTCTATCATGTTTCTTCATATTCAACCAGCTCATCTTGCCGCTAGTAATTATATTGTCGTTGTAGATGAATTCAATAATAAAACAGGCGTCGAGGAACATCATCAGACACCACATACCGTCATTCATTTGTTTGAACCGAGGAGAGTAACAGTTCCGAGTTTTGAGCAAGTGTTCTTCAACATTTGCATACACCTGTTCAATGGATACATCGCCTTTTACTCTTTCTGCTAATTCCCTCACTGCTTTCCGCTTGAAATGCTCCATGGGTTTAACATGAGGTAATTCATGGTGGTTTGGACCAATGGAAACCACACGGGGACCAAAGAACTTGTGATAAAGTTCCTTTATCATAAGACCGGTAAGTGTAGAAGGAATACTGAAATGTATTTCTTGTGTCGACTCTTCATGTGGCGTTGTACCTACTGAAGAGCCAGGTATATCAATGGCAGAATGTAACCAGTCAGCCACTTCGGCTGCTCTACTGTTGCGAGTATTAGCCTCATGAATCGACATTTGATATATATATATATATGTATATGCCGATAGATGATAAGATCAGTTGGACCATCCAAGCATATATATACCGAGAATGAAAATTATGTATCTAGAGTAAGATCTCGCACTTCAATCAGTATCTGCAAAAGCTACAAGTTTTTTTAGCATTACTTCGATTCCAAGTTTATAGCATTACTTCGATATCAAGTCTTGCATCTTTTGCTTTAAGAGTGCCTTTATTCTCAACTTACATATTAACAAAGGTAGATTCTAGTATTCTACTCTTCCTGACTGTTAATATCATTAGTATTTTTATTTTTTTTGATAATCGTGGTGTTCGGGTCAGCTTGCACGCATCTTCATTGGTTCCACAGAATGCATCAATTCTATGGCAATGTTTGTTATAGACCAAAGTTTCTACGAAATGCAGCTAGAATCATAAATCATAAAAAATGCTGGCTTAAAAAAAACTTAGTCTTTTGGTTTGAGCATGTGAAGAGGAGATGTGCAAATGGCCTAGTGAGCCTATGTGAGAGGTAGATTTAGGCCTACGATGTATTGGAGAGAGGTGATTAGACAAGACATGACACAACTTAGCTTACCAAGGACATGACGTAATCTTAGAGCGTATGAAGGTCACGGATTAGGGTAGAAGGTTAGTAGGCAGTTGAGCATTGGCTTGCTTTACAATAGGATTAAGCTTGGTGGTAGTCAAGCGCACCTATGTCAGTCATACTATTAGCCTTATTCATGTAGTTGCTTGTTTCTGTTATCTGTCACCATTTTTTATTCCTTGCCTATATGCTTTGCATGGCCTTCCTATTAGTTTGCCATGTTTCTTCATTGTTGTTTTTCCTTTAGATCTTCACCGAAATGCTATTGCAAAATAGGATAAGATTGCGTACAATAGATCCTATGGTCCAGCCCTTCCTCGAACCACTCACATAGCAGGAGCTTAGTACACCGAGCTGGGTTTCCATTTAGTGCATGAAGACAACTGTTGTTTTTTACTTTTCAACAGCCAAAATTTTGAGCAAGCAAATTGCATGTTTCTTCAGGGAGTTATTTGGAAGCTACTAGGATTAGGATGTACATAAATAGTACTAAATGAACCTCCACAATTCAATAATACAACATTAATAGTTGGTGTATCGACAACTATTTCTCGAGCACAGATTTAGTGGGAAAGTAAAACGGAGTACCTAACAACACATCTTTACAGATCAAAAACAACAAGATGACCTTTTTCATTTTGGGGTAACGGAGGATCAACTTTCTTAGCAGATTTTTGTTTTATCAGATCCTTACGTTGACACGAAAGGCAGAGCTCGCAGGCTCCCTATCAAGGCTGATATTCGAAAAGCATTGTGCTTTCTTGGTGGTTCAAATCTCATGATTTCTCATTTCAATAAGGATAACTTACACGGTTCTGCAGTGTATCTAAATCTGAAGTTCCCTTTAAAGCCTTCACGAAAGAATTGCCGATCTCCAATTCTCCAAGAACAAAGGGATACTCTGTCTGAGGGAGATAATCTTTCCCAGAGCAGAAATCAGGCAGCTAAAACTGCGGACTCTAACTACAATGGTAAGTGAAGCTACTGCCTTTAATTTTCATCTCGTATCAACTGCACAGTAAGTTTTTTGTATCTTTGCAACAATCACTTATTTGCACACACCAAAATAAGTTGCTAGCTACATGGTGACTTCAGCAATCTTATAAAGTAATTTTTGAATTTAAAAAAAGAGCAAGTTTAGAGCATATTACCACTTATCCTTCCATGTGTATCATTAATCTCATTTCTGTACTTCTTTTTAGATTGCCAAGATTTTCAACCAGGAGATGGGGCTGTTGGGAGCAGCATGCATGTACGTATAGGATTTAATGAAAGCGAAAGCCAAGCTCTTCTGAAGAAATGTTCCTGTTCAGCATCAGGATCAAAGAAGAGGACTTGGGAAACCTCATCAACTTCTGTTAAATCCAAAAAAATAAAGGGAGGTCATCAAACTCACTGCGACTTGCATGCTAAGGACACTAGTTTAGAAAGTGTTACGAGGACCAGCTTTTCTGCAGTTTCTAAGAGCAAATGTCCGGTAGGTATTACTCCCAACGACCATTTGACAAGCCAATTTGTGGAAAAGAATGCTGAAGGAGCTACAACAGTTAATTTGACATATGAAGAGCATACTAGTCGAGGCATTTCTTCAAGAGGGACAAACTTCAGAATTATGCTAATGAACATTGCTGATGATAGGAAAAAGACAAATTTGACCAAGGTATACTCTAATTGTTCACACTTTTCCCAGATTCCGTTTTATTGATTATTTGATGCTTAACCTCTTTCCTAATATAAACTTGTAAACTATGCTTGTCACTTATTTGAGGGATTTCTCATTTATTATTGCTTTTAAATGCACATTTTTTCCGCTTGTGTAGATAATCGGAGTCCTTGGTGGAGATGTTACTTCTGATGGAAGTTTAAGCACACACGTAGTGACCGGCAAAGTGAGGAAAACCTTGAATTTTTGCTCCGCTCTCTGCTCAGGGTCAGTTTCTTCTCATCATGTGGTTGCTGCAACACTGATGATATTTTCATCTATCTTGACTATTTCATAAATTAAGATTTGTTGTTTTTCCTATCTTCTTTGGTCCACCGTTTCTGCTAGGCAACTTTGTTGTCCTTTATCATTAGTAGTATTGAGAGGAGGAAAAACCCAAATCTGTCCAATTGAAGACATAAAACCCGGAGAGATAAAACATAAAGTTGGGTTAATTAGGCTGTAGTGCTAGTTACGAATAGTCAGAAGTCCAAGTTTTAAGTCTTATCTCAATACTGGTCATGTACATGTGAACTACGGTCGATGAGGAAGATCAAATCAAAGACCAGCATTATATTTTATCAGTCTAGTTCAGATTAATTGATGAATATGTTCTTTCTTAAGGTTACTTTCAGCTTTCCTTTATGAAAAGGATATTTTGTCCAAGATCGACTTCTTAGGAGCTTGGTCTGCATTCATAGGATAAATTTTTGATAGGTTGGTTTTTGTTGTTGTGCTTTTAATAAAATAAGTAGGATGTTCATGGCTGAAACAACCGGGCGTAGTGGTACCTAAACGTTAAGATATGTCCTTTGAGTTTTTGAACTAATGTCTACTGTCTTTACTTTTTAGATGTATGGACGATACTCATCCATTCACTTCTATCTCTTGTTCTTTTTGTCCAGCTTTACTTTTTGGTTTCCTGAATTTGTAACCTACGTTCTTGTAAGTAGCTAAACTTCTAAATTTGATTGCGTGTTTTCTTGTTTTTGGTCTTGTGGAAATGTGATCAGAGCTTGGATACTGTCACCAAGTTGGTTGAAAGAAAGCTTCCGGAATGGCAAATTTATCGGTGGGTAAAAATTATTACTTTTGACCTCAATTGGAATATTTTGACGTTTGTTGAATGGTGATCAGTCCCCATTGTTGTTTTTCAGATGAAATGCCTTTTATTTTGAGGGATGAAGACTATGAACTGAAGTACCGAACTGAGCTAAAAGGGGCAGTTCTTAGAGCAAAAGCGTACCCCCAAGCTCTACTCAAGGATTATGACATATGTCTTGCCGCTCATATTCATCCTCCAGTTGGTACTTTATCATCTATTGTGAAATCTGCAGGCGGAAATGTGAGTCAATATTTACTTTACGAGAAAACATTTTTTCAGTTTTTTTTTAAATTGTCGTTTATGGAGTCATATAGCGAACCCCAATGTGTTCTGGACTTGAACATAGTTGTAAGAAATGAGGTTTTTATTGTTCCAAAATCATGGCAAACTTGAGCTCTCTACTTGAAAGAAAACTACAACGGGAAAAAATTGAAACTAAAGGAAATGAATGTTATTTAGGAGCACTGGTCAACTTTCTTAGCAGAATTTCGGTTTATGTCATCCTTACATTTTATAGCTCTATCGAGCATTTGTTGGAGAAGGGGAGCTTTGGCACTAGTAATGCTGCGCACATAAGTTCCAATGTGGTCTGGCCCTTAGTAGTGGGCCTCGGGCATAGATGGAGCTTATTGCATCGGGCTTCCCTTTCTTTTGCATCTATTGTGTACACACTTTAGGTATATACGATATGTATCCCAACAGTTTAACTTCCCCTGCATTATTTTTACATGCATATCTTATTAAATTCTCAGGTTATATGTGGACTCGATCAAGTGAAAGATGAATCTAAAACCATATTCATCGCATGCGAAGAAGACATGGATGAAGCGTTGTCGGCAGTGAAGAAGGGAATATGGACTTTCAGCAGTGACTGGTTTATGAACTGTGTCATGAAACAAGAGCTTGACTTAGGAGCTCCTCAATTTGCGGAGTCCCTCTAAGGCACATATAACATATATATGAGCAAACTGGTCTGATAAATACGAAAAAAATGTGAATATATCTTAGAAAGAACGTTGAAGAAAAAACTCAGGACTAATGTATATGTGCTGTTTGTATCGACAGTTGGGGAGAAACACAACAGGTGTTTTAGTTTCTTATAAATTATGAAATGGTGTTATACTCAACATCTGATACTCAGGGTCATTTTTCTTTCTAGTTTCATCTAAATGTTACTGACTACACCTTTCCCCAGAGGCGGATGTAACGTATAATCAATGGATTAAACTCATCAACATTCTGTTGGGTTTAATTGGTGTGAATGGAAAATGGAGGGACACAACCTTTGAGCAAAAGACATATTGTTTTGGAAAAGATGTGACTGTTCAGATAGTTGTGTCTGTTCAGAAAAGGACACAATGTTTTGAATGAACATACATGACTCTTTCAAAGGATACACCTTTTAAGTGAACCATTGCCACCTTTCAAAAGAGGCATCTGATGGCTATATAAACCTGCTTTCATCCACAGGTTTAGAAATGAATGAAAAAATTTTCTGAAATAAAAACTCTCTTCTTGTCTTCAAAAACCATTCTGTGTGATCAATCAAACTGTTGAGTGAGTTCGTAGAATCCAACAATTTGAGGTACCACTATTGTTCGGATTGTAGGCCATTTTATACTGGGAGGAAGATTTCATAACCTCAGGTATAGTGAGGGGAATTATTCCTTAAGGACACTTCGTGAAGTCGGGGGATTTGGCCTTAAATTCTGTTTCATCTATTTTCTGAAATCTAACACACTTCTTGGACAGATTATTAGTAATCTTGTGTTGAAGGTGTTAAAGAACTTCAAAGGTGTTCTTGTTTATACATGAACTATTGTTGAAGTTGGTGTGACATTTATACAAATTCTTGTACCCGAAACTACATAAAATAACACATTCCCATACCGATTCCTTGATAAGGTAACAAATTTCATCAGAAAGGGCGGAAAACATGCCCACATATAAGAAGTACCAAAAATAGAAAACGTTACTAAAAGACATGGTTTTCTATGAATGATACCCAATCATTTATACAAAATAAGAACCTTATAGTTGCACCAAAAGGAAATAAGGGAAAAGTGGCTATTCCTCAAGATATGATGATACATGAAAAAGTACAATGATATACAAATATGCAGTCGAACATGACCTTGTTATTGTTTTATTCAAATACAAACCACAATCAAAATACAACTTAAGAAGATACAATAGCTCAAGAAAAAGTGGAACGAAATGTAGATAGGGGTATGCATTCTGTCTATTTGTAAGTCTGAATGCCTGTGAAGATAGTCTGAATTACAGTCATACTAACCGTGAAAATAATAGCAAGGAACACAAGAAAACTCCAAGGACCACTAAAATATCTTTGCTTCATTTCAGCACAGGCAATTACTAGAGGGAGGCGTTTACTTGTGAAGTAAGTAGAAATCTGTCGTTTGACATTCCTAATAGCTTGAGGATTGGACTCAGTAGGTACTGTTATGTCTCTCAAGAATTTAATCAGTTGATCATCGCCAGCAGGACCATTGATCTGGATTATTCCTCTGCCTCGCAGCTCCTTAAAATCTTCCTCTCCATTGATTAACATGCACATGAAATTCAAGTAAGATGAGATCCCAAGGGATCTATTTTGTAAGCTGCACACATATTCGTAAGTACCTAGGTTACAAAAAAGTTTCACAGTCCATTCGTCGATAGTTAGTTTTGGAAGGAATAACATTCCTGATAAGATAGATGACTCAAAGCGGATGCCTGTGGAAGGATTACTTGCACATCTGCATCGAATACCTGCTTTCTTCAACTCTGTGGCTGTGAAAGGTGGGCAAAGATCTTCTTCTTTGTTGTTGTCTTCTTCTTCTATATCATCTCCAAGTAAAACACCGATCCATACGTCTTTATAATATTGAAGAAGATGTACAGGAGCTTGAGCCTCCCCCTGCTGACGTTGAAGACAAGAGACACCCTTGATATAATCAAGAAATGTAGGACTTGGAGCAGAAGATATGTTTAACAGCGGCATTTGGAGGAACCTTGTGGTTAAAAGGTCCAACGTAAACTCTTCACATCTAAATGCACGTGCTAGCGCGTCTATGACCTGGAAAGGCAGTTGATTATCATACAATAATAGGTCATGACGTACCAAATCTCTATCACGTTTCTTCACATTCAACCAGCTCCTCCTGCAACTAGTAATTATATTGTCGTTGCAGATGAATTCAATAATAAAGCAGGCGTCGAGGAACATCATCAGACACCACATAGGGTCACTTGTTTGTTCGAATCGAGGAGAGTAACATTTCCGAGTTTTGAGCAATTGTTCTTCTACTCTTGCATACACTTTTTCAATGGATACATCGTCTTTTACTCTTTCTGCTAATTCCATCACTGCTTTCCGCTTGAAATATTCCATGGGTTTAACATGAGGTTTTTCATGGTGGATTGGACCAATGGAAACCGTACGGGGACCAAAGAACTTCTGATAAATTTCCTTTCCCATAGGCTCGGTAAGTGTAGATGGAATACCGAAATGTATTTCTTGTGGCGACTCTTGATGTGGCATTGTACCTAACGGAAAGCCAGGTATATCAATGGCAGAATGTAACCAGTCAGCCACTTCGGCTGCTCTACTGTTGAGAGCATCAGCCTCATGAATCGACATTTGAGATATTTATATACGTATGTGCAGATAGATGATAAGATCAGTTGGACCATCCAAGCATATATATATCGAGAACGAAAATTATGAATCTACCGTAAGATCTTGCACTTCAATCAGTATCTGCAAAAGGTACAAGTTTTTATAGCATTACTTCGATACCAAGTCTGGCATCTTTAGCATTAAGAGTGCCTTTATTCTCAACTTAACACACTAACAAAGGCAGATTCTAATATTCTACTCTTCCTGTCTGTTTATATCATTAGTATTTTCTTTTTTGGATAATCGTGGTGTTCGGGTCAGCTTGCACGCATCTCCACTGGTTCCACAGAATACAACATTAATAGTTGGTGTATCGACAACTATTTCTCGAGCACAGATTTAGTGGGAAAGTAAAACGGAACACCTAACAACACATCTTTACAGACCAAAAACAATACGATGACCTTTTTCATTTTGGGGTAACGGAGGATAACTTTCTTGGCAGATTTTTGGTTTTATGAGATCCTTACGTCATTTGTTGGAGATGGGGAGCCATCGCACTATGGTAAAAGATGTCATCGTATATATGACCAGGTGGGCACGATCTGAATAAGATATCTGCATAAGGAATCGCAACATGGCTGCAACTCTATAATCATACATGGACTATAGGCCTCCTAAGTCTGAGCTGAACTAACTTCTCTCACCATGTTCAAGACTACTCAAAGTCACACGGTACCACAGATAACACCATAATACTAGTGTAAACCACGGATTCAATATCCTATGCGTTTTCGCATCTCTGATCTCAAGAATAACACTCCTTACCACTACAACAATGCATTTATCCACGTATATACAGACATGACATTCAAGCCTATCATTCGCATATGAACTTCCAGGCAACCAACCCACCTAGAAATTCTTCCACGTTCTCAAATATCTCTTGTCAATAACAACTCCCATGCACTATCCCCAATAAAACACGCATAAAATTCTCAACCAACCATGATCTACACCAAAAGCTTTACCTCAATCTTCCTTCAACCTTGTAGCCTTGTATAAAAACAAGCATACAATAATCTTTCCTCAACAAGAAACATCTACTCTCTCCCATCTAAACCATTGATCATCAATTTTTCATCGCCACTACCCTAACATAAGGAGAGGTCACTGAAAGGTTAGATCATGAGGACTTGAAGCATGAAAGAATACTATGCATAACGTGACACTTAACTGAGGCCTGAGGAATAGAGTATCAAAGGCATGAATTCATTAAAGAGATCTAATTTGAGGACGTACATGACATAATCTGAGTTTCACTGATCACTAAGAGTGCACCATGAGTTATGGGAACTGAGCATACTGTAAAGCATGTACATGAGTCATGAGCTGCGTGACCTGAGTTTGCAGTTCATAAATTCATGGAATAGATTTGTACTGCTGAGTGATCGGGAACTCCTCGTACTAGGAACTGAAAGCGTACATGATTCTAGAGAAAGTGCATGAAGATGAGCTATGATCATAGAGCTGACTTGTAAGGCTTGAGTAGATGTCGTGATAACTGAAGTACAACAATTCGCACTGAGATGATAATGGGTTGGGCATATTCCTCCCCTACTGATGTTCTACAACACACTGGCATCACTATTAGAATCTGAGAGCCTGACTTGGTTCCTTATTCTATCATCTCTCCCGTAGTTTAAGCCATTGTTCTAAATTTGTGGACCCCTTCAATAAACTCTAAACTAAACTTCAACCACTTTACTCTAGAGTCCGAGATATAACAATGCACTTAATTAATAACTCACCTTGAAAGACTATATCCGAAAGTGTAAAGCCCATTGCTAATACTTCCTTGTAAGATAGAACACTTAACTTTTAATATCCCCGATTATCATCCTATAATAACTTAAATACTGACTAACTTAGAATTTTCAGGAGTATTACCATACCCTGAGTTTACACAATCTAGAATTTCAATTCATCTTTCTATTAGCTCAATCCTCCAAGATTCAAACTTAGATTCTAACACATAACATGGATATCCCCAAATGCTAACTTCATTCTTGAACACACCCTTAACATATATCATCCTTAACATCCTTAAAAGTGGTTATTCCTCAAGATTTGACGAATAATGAGAAATTACAATTGCATACAAATATGCAGTTGAACAAGGCTTAGTTATTGTTTTGTTCAAATACAACTTATGAATATACAATAGTTCAAGAAAAAGTGGAATGAAATGCAGATAGTCAGTCTATTTGTAAGTCTGAATGGCTGTGAGGACAGTCTGAATTACAGTCATACCAACCGTGAAAATAACAGCAAGGAACACAAGGAAACTCCAAGGACCACTAAAATACCTTTGCTTCATTTCAGCACGGGCAACTACTAGAGGGAAGCGTTTACTTCTGAAGTAAGTAGAGATCTGTCATTTGACATTCCTAATAGCTTGAGGATTTAACTCAGTAGGTGCTGACATTTCTCTCAAGAATCTAATCAGTTCACCATCGCCAGTAGCGATGTTCATCTGGATTATTCCTCTGGCTCGCAGCTCCTTAGCATCTTCCTCTCCGTTAATTAACATACACATGAAATTCAAGTAAGATAAAATCCCAAAAGATCTATTTTGGGATCTATTCTGTAAGCTGCATGCATATTCATAAGCAACTAGGTTATGAAAAAGGTACATAGTCCATTCGTCGATAGTTAATTTTGGAAGGAATAACGTTCCTGATAAGATGGATGACTCAAAGTGGATGCCTTTGGAAAGATCGCTTGCACAGATACATCGAATACCTGCTTTCTTCAACTCTGTGGCTGTGAAAGGTGGGCAAACCGCAAGATGATATTCTTCTTCTTTGTTGTTGTTGTTGTCTTCTTCTACATCATCTCCAAATAAAACACTGATCCATAGGTCTTTATAAAATTGAAGAAGATGTATAGGAGCTTGAGCCTCCCCCTGCTGACGTTGAAGACAAGAGACACCCTTGATATAATCAAGATACATAGGTGTTGGAGCAGAAGATATGTTTAACAACGACATTTGGAGTAACCTTCTTGTTAAAAGGTGCAATGTAAACTCGTCACGTCTAAATGCCCGTGCTAGCGCATCTATAACCTGGAAAGGCAATTGATTATCATACAATAATAGATCACGACGCACCAAATCTCTGTCACGTTTCTTCATATTCAACCAGCTCCTCTTGCCGCTAGTAATTATATTGTCGTTGTAGATGAATTCAATAATAAAGCAGGCGTCGAGGAGGGTAACAGAGGAGAGTAACAGTTCTTTGTTTTGAGCAAGTGTTCTTCAACACTTGCATACACCTGTTCAATGGATACATCGCCTCTTACTCTTTCTGCTAATTCCCTCACTGCTTTCCGCTTGAAATCCTCCATGGGCTTAACATGAGGTAATTCATGGTGGCGTGGACCAATGGAAACCACAATGGGACCATAGAACTTGAGATAATATTCCTTTGCCATAAGATCGGTAATTGTAGAAGGAATACTGAAATGTATTTCTTGTGTCAACTCTTCATGTGGCGCTGTACCTACTGAAGAGCCAGGTATATCAATGATAGAATGTAACCACTTAACCATTTCGGCTGCTCTACTGTTGAGAGCAGCAGCCTCATGAATCCACATCTGAGATATATTTATATATATATATATATATCAAGAAGAGTACAATAGATAGGTTACAAAATTAGAAATATCCCAAGAGAACAACCTCACAAGATCGATCACTCCAAAAGAAAGGGCTCACAAAAGTGTTTCCCAACACCCACTTTTTCACTAAATACTCTAATAGGAAGGAAGGGAGAATAAATACAAGAGAATGAAAGAAAAACTCTTGCAAATTGATGTGTTATGAATGAGAAAGAATGTCCCTATTTACAAGTCTGGCATCTGCATTAATAAAATATATTGACTTACTAAAATAAACTAAGTCAATGCCAGTTGGGTGTGTGAAAGCAGATCTGTCTTTCACTCAAGTTGGATTATTGTTTGTTTGTTCTGGTTGGAGAAAACTGGGCATCCTAAGAGTTGACTGTTAATGGACATGTGGGGTTGTAGGAGAGTTGTTCTCATAGCCATATAATAAACTGGAAAATCAACTGTCATGTGACCGGAAAGTAACGGGTTCAAGCCGTGGAAAAAAGGCTCGAGCAAAAATGTAAGATAAGGATGCATACAACAAATGCATACAGCCAAAGCTTTGAGCAAGCAAATTGCAGGTTTCTTCAGGGAGTTATTTGGAAGCTACTAGGATTAGGATGTATATAATAATACTAAATGAACCTCCATGATTCAATAATACAACATTAATAGTTGGTGTATCGACAACTATTTCTCGAGCACAGATTTAGTGGGAAAGTAAAACGGAGCACCTAACAACACATCTTTACCGACCAAAAACAACAAGATGACCTTTTTCATTTTGGGGTAACGGAGGATCATATCATTCGAGTCTTTTCTTTTGACTAAAAATAGAAGCACGTTTTGAAAAATGATCGTTAAGCGTGTAGGATTAGGCTAGAAGAGTGTCTTAACACAACTTGTTCGGGACTTAAAACATAGATGTAACAAAGGAGATAAAACCATATTAATCCATGTGATTTAAGCAAATCACCAGTCCATTCACAACTTGCTGACAGTGGTTCATCCATGTGCTTCCTAATGAATCCAATTCCACGAGTTCTCATCAAGTAAACTCATCAGTATTTCTATAAGATTCTTTGATAAGGTACAAAATTTCATCAAAGAAAAGGTGAAAAACATGCCCCATACAAGAAGTATAGCAAAAACAAAAAGCGTTACAGAAAGACATAGTTTTTTATGAATGATATCAAGTCATTTATACAAATAAGAAACTTATAGGTCCACCAAAAGGAAATAAGGGAGAAGTGGCTAGTCCTCGAGATACGATGAATACATGAAAAAGTACAATTACATATGAATATGCAGCCGAGCAAGGCCTTGTTATTGTTTTATTCAATACAACCACAACCAAAATACAACTTATGAAGAATGAAGATACAATAGCTCAAGAAAAAGTGGAATGAAATGTAGATAGGGGTATACAGTCGGTCTATTTGTAAGTTTGAATGGCTGTGAGGACAGTCTGAATTACAGTCATACCAACCATGAAAATAACAGCAAGGAACACAAGGAAACTCCAAGGAACACTAAAATACCTTTGCTTCATTTCAGCACGGGCAACTACTAGAGGGAAGCGTTTACGTTTGAAGTAAGTAGAAATCTGTCGTTTGACATTCCTAATAGCTTGAGGATTCGACTCAGTACTCTCTTTTACATACCACTTTTTGTCATATAATTAAAAAGCAAAGATATGAAAGTGATCCCAAGTCCCACATTTGTCTCTCTTTTCACTAACATTAACACATCAAGCCAACTAAGTCCCAACTGGACTACACTAGGATTTCATTTTCTTTAAAATTGTTACTATTTATGTTTACTTTTTGATGAGGAGCCATCGCACTATGGTAAAAGATGTCTTTTGTGCGACCAGGAGGTCACAGGTTCAAACCACAAAAGGAACATCTTGCAGGAATGTAAGTAAGGTTGCGTACGTATGATCCAATGTGATCTTGCCTTTCCAGGAGCCCTGTGCATAGAGGGACACATTGGGCTTCCCTTTCTTGAGCATCTATTGTGTAGACATACAAGAAGTATACCAAAAACAGAAACCGTTACAAATAAGAACCTTATAGGTGCACCAAAAGAAAATAGGGGAAAAGTGGTTATTCCTCAAGATACGATGAATACATGAAAAAGTACAGTTACATACAAATATGCAGGTGACGAGGCCATGTTATTGTTTTATTCAAATACAACTTGTGAAGATACAAGAGCGCGCTCAAGAAAAATGCAGAATAAAATGTTGATAGGGGTGCACAGTCAGTCTATTTGTAAGTCTGAATGCCAGTGAGGACAGTCTGAATTACAGTCATACCAACCGTGAAAATAACAGCAAGGAACATAAGAAAACTCAAAGGACCACTAAAGTACCTTTGCTTCATTTCAGCACAGGCAACTACTAGGGAGAAGCGTTTACTTCTGAAATAAGTAGAAATCTGTCGTTGAACATTCCTAATAGCTTGAGGATTGTACTCAGTAGGTTGTGCTATGTTTCTCAAGAATCCAATCAATTGATCATCACGAGCAACGATGTTGATCTGGATTACTCCTCTGGCTCGCAGCTTCTTAAGATCTTCCTCTCCATTTATTAACATGCACATGAAATTCAAGTAAGATAAGATCCCAAGGGATATATTTTGTAAGCTGCACGCATATTCGTAAGCAACTAGGTTAGAAAAAAGTTTCACAGTCCATTCGTCGATGGTTAGTTTTGGAAGGAATAACATTCCTGATAAGATGGACGACTCAAAGCGGATGCCTGTGGAAAGATCACTTGCACAGATACATCGAATACCTGCTTTCTTCAACTCTGTAGCTGTGAAAGGTGGGAACACCGCAAGATGATCTTCTTCTTCTTTGTTGTTGTGTTGTCTTCTTCTTCTGCATCATCTCCAAATAAAACACTGATCCATAGGTCTCTATAATATTGAAGAAGATGTACAGGAGCTTGAGCCTCCCCCTGCTGATGTTGAAGACAAGAGACACCCTTGATATAATCAAGATACGTAGGAGTTGGAGCAGAAGATATGTTTAACAATGGCATTTGGAGGAACCTTCTTGTTAAAAGGTGCAATGTAAACTCGTCACATCTAGCACGTGCTAGCGCATCTATGACTTGGAAAGGCAATTGATTATCATACAATAATAGGTCATGACGCACCAAATCTCTATCATGCTTCTTCATATTCAACCAGCTCCTCCTGCCACTAGTAATTATATTGTCGTTGCAGATGAATTCAATAATAAAGCAGGCGTCGAGGAACATCATCTGACACCACATAGGGTCAATTGTTTGTTCGAATTGAGGCGAGCAACATTTCCGAGTTTTGAGCAAGTGTTCTTCTACACTTGCATACACCTGTTCAATGGATACATCGTTTTTTACTCTTTCTGCTAATTCCCTCACTGCTTTCCATTTGAAATTCTCCATGGGTTTAACATGAGGTAATTTGTGGAAGTGTGGACCAATGGAAACAACACGGGGACCAAAGAACTTGTGATAAAGTTCCTTTATCATAAGATTGGTAAGTATAGAAGGCATACTGAAATGTATTTCTTGTGTTGACTCTTCATCATGTGGCGCTGTACCTACTGAAGAGCCAGGTATATCAATGACAGAATTTAACCAGTCAGGCACTTGGGCTGCTCTACTGTTGGGAGCATCAGCCTCATGAATCGACATTTGGGATATATATGTGTATGCAGATGAAAGATAAGATCAGTTGGACCATCCAAGCATATATATACTGAGAATGAGATCTTGCACTTCAATCAGTATCTGCAAAAAGCTACAAGTTTTTATAGCATTACTTCGATAGCAAGTCTTGCATCTTTTGCATTACGAGTACCTTTATTCTCAACTTAACATATTAACAAAGGCAGATTCTAGCATTCTACTCTTCCTGTCTGTTAAGATCATTATCATCCTTAAAACTGCAAATTTGAACGTCACGTGTGAATCCTTTTTTTTTTTTGTGATAATCGTGGTGTTCGGGTCAGTTTGATCACATCTCCACTGGTTCCACAGAATGCATCAATTCTATGGCAATGCTTGTTTATAGACCAAAGTTTCTACGAAATGCAGCTAGATTCAATCAAAGAATCTTCCTTAATAATAAATCATCACAATTCATAAAAAATGCCGGCTTAAAGCTTAGTCCTTTGGTTTGAGCATGTGAAGAGGATGGATTTAGTCGATACGAGGAGAGGTTGATTTAGGCCTACGATGAATTGGAGATAAGTGATTAGACAAGAAATGAGACAACATCAGCTTACTGAGGATATGTCCTTATATAAGAGCATATGGAGGTCGCAGATTATGATAAAAGGTTAGTAGGTAGTTGAGCATTGGTTTGCTTTACAATAGGATTAAGCTTGGTGATAGTCTAGCGCACCGTATCAGTGATTCTATTATCTGTCACCATCTTTTATTCCTTGCCTATATGCTTTGCATGGCTTTCCTATTAGTTTGCCATGTTTCTTCATTGTTGTTTTTCATTTTATTTCTACTTTTGAGTGTATTGCTTGAGCCGAGGGTCTTCCAAAAAAGTCTCTCTACCTCCACGAGGCTCTACACTCCATAGACCCTACTTTGTACGATTTCACTGAGGCCATAATATATGCTTGACATTTGATTCTTTATTGATTGTTCTCGTCCGTCTCTTCGTTTAAAAAATGAAAACAACAAAATATACAGTGAAATCCCACAAACAGGAGTCACTCCATATTCATCAAATCACAACAAATTAAAAAGAAAACTAACCTTCCTCTAGATCTTCACCCAAACGATAGCTATTAAATAGGATAAACACTGCGTACGAGATCCTTGTAGTCCAACCCTGCCTCGAACATTTCACATAGCATGGACCTTAGTACACCGAGCTGGGCTTCCCTTTAGCGCGTGACGACAACTGCTGTTTTTATCTCTTGAACAGCCAAAGCTTTGAGCAAGCAAATTGCATGTTTCTTCAGGGAGTTATTTGGAAGCTACTAGGATTAGGATGTACATAATAGTACTAAATGAACCTCCACGATTCAATAATACAACATTAATAGTTGGTGTATAGACAACTATTTCTCGAGCACAGATTTAGTGGGAAAGTAAAATGAAGCGCCTAACAACACATCTTTACAGACCAATAACAACAAGATGACCTTTTTCATTTTGGGGGCAATGGAGGATCACATCATTCGAGTCTTTTCTTTTTACTCCTTACGTCATTTGTTGGAGATGAGGAGCCATCGCACTATGGTAAAAGATGTCATCGTGTGACCAGGAGGTCACAGGTTCAAGTGCAGGAATGTATGTAAGGCTGCGTACATAATATCCAATGCGATCTTGCCCTTCCAGGAGCGCTGTGTATAGAGGGACATTTGGCTTCCCTTTCTTGAGCATCTATTGTGTAGACACGTGGAGTCAATCAAGTGAAAGATGAATTTAAAACCATATTCGTCGCTTACATGGATGAAGCATTGTCTGCAGTGACTGGTTCATGAACTGTATCACGAAACAAGAGCACGACTAATTAGGAGCTCCTCAATTAGCCGAGTCCCTATAATGCACAGAAAGAAGGCGAGCAAACTGGTCTGTCAAATGTGATAGCCATAGACATTGGTCTTTCATCTGCTGTAAATTTCTCATCATCTTTCTGAACAAGAAAAATGAATTGGCAAATAAAAATCATGACTGCTCTATGAACTGTTTGAGATCAAAACATGACTATCAGTTGATCAACGAATTCAATTCCACGAGTTCTCATCAAGTAAACTCATCAGTATTTCTATAAGATTCTTTGATAAGATACTAAATTTCATCAAAGAAAGGGTGAAAAACATGTCCCATACAAGAAGTATAGCAAAAGCAGAAAGCGCTACAGAAAGACATAGGTTTTTATGAATGATATCAAGTCATTTATACAAATAAGAATCTTATAGGTGCACCAAAACGAAATAAGGGAAAGCGGTTGCTATTCCTCAAGATACGATGATACATGAAAAAGTACAATTACATACAAATATGCAGCTGAACAAGGCCTCGTTATTGTTTTATTCAAATACAAACCACAATCAAAATACAACTTATGAAGATACAATACCTCAAGAGAAAGTGGAATGAAATGTAGATAGGGGTATATAGTCAGTCTATTTGTAAGTTTGAATGCCTGTGAGGACAGTCTGAATTACAGTCATACCAACCGTGAAAATAACAGCGAGGAACACAAGGAAACTCCAAGGACCACTAAAGTACCTTTGCTTCATTTCAGCACAGGCAACGACTAGAGGGAAGCGTTTACTTCTGAAGTAAGTAGAAATCTGTCGTTTGACATTCCTAATAGCTTGAGGATTGGACTCAGTAGGTGCTGTTATGTCTCTCAAGAATTTAATGAGTTGATCATCGCCAGCAGCGATGTTGATCTGGATTACTCCTCTGGCTCGCAGCTCCTTAACATCTTCCTCTCCGTTAATTAACATACACATGAAATTCAAGTAAGATGAGATCCCAAAAGATCTATTTTGGGATCTGTTTTGTAAGCTGCATGCATATTCATAAGCAACTAGGTTATGAAAAAGGTACACAGTCCATTCGTTGATCGTTAGTTTTGGAAGGAATAACATTCCTGATATGATGGATGACTCAAAGCGGATGCCTTTGGAAAGATCACTTGCACAGATACATCGAATACCTGCTTTCTTCAACTCTGTGGCTGTGAAAGGTGGGCAAACCGCAAGATGATCTTCTTCTTCTTTGTTGTTGTTGTCTTCTTCTTCTACATCGTCTCCAAATAAAACACTGATCCATAGGTCTTTATAATATTGAAGAAGATGTACAGGAGCTTGAGTTTCCCCTGCTGACCTTGAAGACAAGAGACACCCTTGGTATAATCAAGATACATAGGAGTTGGAGCAGAAGATATGTTTAACAACGGCATTTGGAGGAACCTTGTCGTTAAAAGGTGCAATGTAAACTCGTCACATCTAAATGCACGTGCTAGCGCATCTATGACCTGGTAAGGCAATTGATTATCATACAATAATAGGTCATGACGCACCAAATCTCTATCACGTTTCTTCATATTCAACCAGCTAGGTCATTACTAGCTCCTCTTGCCGCTAGTAATTATATTGTCGTTGCAGATGAATTCAATAATAAAACAGGCGTCGAGGAACATCATCAGACACCACATACCGTCATTCATTTGTTTGAACCGAGGAGAGTAACAGTTCCGAGTTTTGAGTAAGTGTTCTTCAACATTTGCATACACCTGTTCAATGGATACATCGTCTTTTACTCTTTCTGCTAATTCCCTCACTGCTTTCCGCTTGAAATGCTCCATGGGTTTAACATGAGGTAATTCGTGGTGGCGTGGACCAATGGAAACCACACGGGGACCAAAGAACTTGTGATAAAGTTCCTTTATCATAAGATCGGTAAGTGTAGAAGGAATACTGAAATGTATTTCTTGTGTCGACTCTTCATCATGTGGCGCTGTACCTACTGAAGAGCCAGGTATATCAATGACAGAATGTAACCAGCCAGCCACTTCGGCTGCTCTACTGTTGCGAGCATTAGCCTCATGAATCGACATTTGATATATATATATATAATATGTATATGCAGATAGATGATAAGATCAGTTGGACCATCCAAGCATTTCTTTTTTAGAATAAACAAAAGCGATTTAAACTTTCTGTCCGTCATTAAAAGTCCGACAAAATCATCTTTTACTATTTTTTAATTTATTGTAATATTTTATACCTTCATCATGTGGCACTGTACCTACTGAAGAGCCAGGTAAAACAATGACAGAATGTAACCAGTCAGCCACTTCGGCTGCTCTACTGTTGCGAGCATTAGCCTCATGAATCGACATTTGATATATATATATATATAATATGTATATGCAGATAGATGATAAGATCAGTTGGACCATCCAAGCATATATATCTTGCGCTTCAATCAGTATCTGCAAAAGCTAAAAGTTATTATAGCTTTACTTCGATACCAAGTCTGGCATCTTTTGCATTAAGAGTGCCTTTATTCTCAACTTAAAAACACTAGCAAAGGCAGATTCTAATATTCTACTCTTCCTGTCTGTCTGTTTATCTCACTATCATCCTTAAAACTACAAATTTGAACGTCACGTGTGAATCATTTTTTTAAAAGATGATTGAGGTGTTCGGATCAGCTTGCACGCATCTCCACTGGTTCCGCGGAGGTCTCAGTCAAGTGCTGTTAATTGGTAGGTACCCTCCATGAGTCCTTTCCTGGTCATGTGTCAATGCCACTTTTGTTATTGTTTTATTCAATACAACCACAACCAAAATACAACTTATGAAGAATGAAGATACAATAGCTCAAGAAAAAGTGGAATGAAATGTAGATAGGGGTATACAGTCGGTCTATTTGTAAGTTTGAATGGCTGTGAGGACAGTCTGAATTACAGTCATACCAACCGTGAAAATAACAGCAAGGAACACAAGGAAACTCCAAGGAACACTAAAATACCTTTGCTTCATTTCAGCACGGGCAACTACTAGAGGGAAGCGTTTACGTCTGAAGTAAGTAGAAATCTGTCGTTTGACATTCCTAATAGCTTGAGGATTCGACTCAGTAGGTGCTGTTATTTCTCTCAAGAATCTAATCAGTTGCTCATCGCCAGCAGCGATGTTGATCTCAATTACTCCTCTGGCTCTTAGCTCCTTAACATCTTCCTCTCCGTTAATTAACATACACATGAAATTCAAGTAAGATGAGATCCCAAAAGATCTATTTTGGGATCTATATTGTAAGCTGCATGCATATTCATAAGCAACTAGGTTATGAAAAAGGTACACAGTCCATTCGTTGATCGTTAGTTTCGGAAGGAATAACATTCCTGATAAGATGGATGACTCAAAACGGATGCCTTTGGAAAGATCACTTGCACAGATACATCGAATACCTGCTTTCTTCAACTCTATGGCTGTGAAAGGTGGTCAAACCGCAAGATGATCTTCTTCTTCTTTGTTATTGTTGTCTTCTTCTTCTTCTACATCATCTCCAAATAAAACACAGATCCATATGTCTTTATAAAATTGAAGAAGATGTACAGGAGCTTTCTGACGTTGAAGACAAGAGACACACTTGATATAATCAAGAAACATAGGAGTTGGAGCAGAAGATATGTTTAACAACGGCATTTGGAGGAACCTTATGGTTAACAAGTCCAACGTAAACTCTTCACATCTAAATGCATGTGCTACCACGTCTATAACCTGGAAAGGCAATTGATTATCATACAATAATAGGTCATGACGCACCAAATCTCTATCACGTTTCTTCATATTCAACCAGCTCCTCTTGCCGCTAGTAATTATATTGTCGTTGTAAATGAATTCAATAATAAAACAAGCGTCGAGGAACATCATCAGACACCACATACCGTCATCCGTCATTCATTTGTTTGAACTTAGGGGAGTAACAGTTCCTAGTTTTGAGCAAGTGTTCTTCAACATTCGCATACACCTGTTCAATGGATACATCGTCTTTTACTCTTTCTGCTAATTCCCTCACTGCTTTCCTCTTGAAATTCTCCATGGGCTTAACATGAGGTAATTCATGGTGGTGTGGACCAATGGAAACCACACGGGGACCAAAGAATTTGTGATAAAGTTCCTTTATCATAAGATCGGTAAGTGTAGAAGGAATACTGAAATGTATTTCTTGTGTCGACTCTTCATGTACTGAAGAGCCAGGAATATCAATGGCAGAATGTAACCAGTCAGCCACTTTGGCTGCTCTACTGTTGGGAGCATTAGCCTCATGAATCGACATTTGAGATATATATATGTAAATGCAGATAGATGATTAGATCAGTTAGATCATCCAAGCATACATATACCGAGAATGAAAATTAAGATCTTGCACTTCAATCAGTATCTGCAAAAGCTACAAGTTATTATAGCTTTACCTCGATACCAAGTCTGGCATCTTTTGCATTAAGAGTGCCTTTATTCTCAACTTAACACACTAGCAAAGGCAGATTCTAATAGTCTACTCTTCCTGTCTGTCTGTTTATATCATTATCATCCTTAAAACTACAAATTTGAACGTCATGTGTGAATCATTTTTTTAAAAGATGATTGAGGTGTTCGGATCAGCTTGCACGCATCTCCACTTGTTCCGCGGAGGTCTCAGTCAAGTGCTGTTCATTGATAGTTACCCTCTATTAATCCTTTCTTGGTCATGTGTCAATGCCACTTTTGTTAAAGGATAGGTATGATCACTATCAATAATCTCTTTTACATTCTACTTTTTGTCATATAATTAAAAAGCAAAGATATGAAAGTGATCCCAAGTCCCACATTTGTCTCTCTTTTCACTAACATTAACACATCAAGCCAACTAAGTCCCAACTGGACTACACTACGATTTCATTTGCTTTAATATTGTTAGTATTTATGTTTACTCTTTGATGGGGAGCCATCGCACTATGGTAAAAGATGTCTTTCGTGCGACCAGGAGGTCACAGGTTCAAACCACAGAAGGAACATCTTGCAGGAATGTAAGTAAGGTTGCGAACGTATGATCCAATGTGATCTTGCCGTTCCAGGAGCCCTGTGCATAGAGGGACACATTGGGCTTCCCTTTCTTGAGCATCTATTGTGTAGACATACAAGAAGTATACCAAAAGCAGAAACCGTTACAAATAAGAACCTTATAGGTGCACCAAAAGAAAATAGGGGAAAAGTGGTTATTCCTCAAGATACGATGAATACATGAAAAAGTACAGTTACATACAAATATGCAGGTAACGAGGCCATGTTATTGTTTTATTCAAATACAACTTGAGAAGATACAAGAGCGCACTCAAGAAAAATGCAGAATAAAATGTTGATAGGGGTGCACAGTCAGTCTATTTGTAAGTCTGAATGCCTGTGAGGACAGTCTGAATTACAGTCATACCAACCGTGAAAACAACAGCAAGGAACACAAGAAAACTCCAAGGACCACTAAAGTACCTTTGCTTCATTTCAGCACAGGCAACTACTAGGGAGAAGCGTTTACTTCTGAAATAAGTAGAAATCTGTCGTTTGACATTCCTAATAGCTTGAGGATTGGACTCAGTAGGTTGTGCTATGTTTCTCAAGAATCCAATCAATTGATCATCACCAGCAACGATGTTGATCTGGATTACTCCTCTGGCTCGCAGCTCCTTAAGATCTTCCTCTCCATTTATTAACATGCACATGAAATTCAAGTAAGATAAGATCCCAAGGGATATATTTTGTAAGCTGCACGCATATTCGTAAGCAACTAGGTTAGAAAAAAGTTTCACAGTCCATTCGTCGATGGTTAGTTTTGGAAGGAATAACATTCCTGATAAGATGGATGACTCAAAGCGGATGCCTGTGGAAAGATCACTTGCACAGATACATCGAATACCTGCTTTCTTCAACTCTGTGGCTGTGAAAGGTGGGAACACCGCAAGATGATCTTCTTCTTCTTTGTTGTTGTTGTTGTCTTCTTCTTCTGCATCATCTCCAAATAAAACATTGATCCATAGGTCTCTATAATATTGAAGAAGATGTACAGGAGCTTGAGTCTCCCCCTGCTGATGTTGAAGATAAGAGACACCCTTGATAAAATCAAGATAAGTAGGAGTTGGAGCAGAAGATATGTTTAACAACGGCATTTGGAGGAACCTTCTTGTTAAAAGGTGCAATGTAAACTCGTCACATCTAAATGCACGTGCTAGCGCATCTATGACCTGGAAAGGCAATTGATTATCATACAATAATAGGTCATGACGCACCAAATCTCTATCATGCTTCTTCATATTCAACCAGCTCCTCTTGCCACTAGTAATTATATTGTCGTTGCAGATGAATTCAATAATAAAGCAGGCGTCGAGGAACATCATCTGACACCACATAGGGTCACTTGTTTGTTCGAATCGAGGAGAGTAACATTTCCGAGTTTTGAGCAAGTGTTCTTCTACACTTGCATACACCTGTTCAATGGATACATCGTTTTTTACTCTTTCTGCTAATTCCCTCACTGCTTTCCGTTTGAAATTCTCCATGGGTTTAACATGAGGTAATTTGTGGAAGTGTGGACCAATGGAAACAACACGGGGACCAAAGAACTTGTGATAAAGTTCCTTTATCATAAGATTGGTAAGTATAGAAGGCATACTGAAATGTATTTCTTGTGTCGACTCTTCATCATGTGGCGCTGTACCTACTGAAGAGCCAGGTATATCAATGACAGAATTTAACCAGTCAGGCACTTGGGCTGCTCTACTGTTGGGAGCATCAGCCTCATGAATCGACATTTGGGATATATATTTGTATGCAGATGGAAGATAAGATCAGTTGGACCATCCAAGCATATATATACTGAGAATGAGATCTTGCACTTCAATCAGTATCTGCAAAAAGCTACAAGTTTTTATAGCATTACTTCGATAGCAAGTCTTGCATCTTTTGCATTACGAGTACCTTTATTCTCAACTTAACATATTAACAAAGGCAGATTCTAGCATTCTACTCTTCCTGTCTGTTAAGATCATTATCATCCTTAAAACTGCAAATTTGAACGTCACGTGTGAATCCTTTTTTTTTTTTGTGATAATCGTGGTGTTCGGGTCAGTTTGATCACATCTCCACTGGTTCCACAGAATGCATCAATTCTATGGCAATGCTTGTTTATAGACAAAAGTTTCTACGAAATGCAGCTAGATTCAATCAAAGAATCTTCCTTAATAATAAATCATCACAATTCATAAAAAATGCCGGCTTAAAAGCTTAGTCCTTTGGTTTGAGCATGTGAAGAGGATGGATTTAGTCGATACGAGGAGAGGTTGATTTAGGCCTACGATGAATTGGAGATAAGTGATTAGACAAGAAATGAGACAACATCAGCTTACTGAGGATATGTCCTTATATAAGAGCATATGGAGGTCGCAGATTAGGATAAAAGGTTAGTAGGTAGTTGAGCGTTGGTTTGCTTTACAATAGGATTAAGCTTGGTGATAGTCTAGCGCACCGTATTAGTGATTCTATTATCTGTCACCATCTTTTATTCCTTGCCTATATGCTTTGCATGGCTTTCCTATTAGTTTGCCATGTTTCTTCATTGTTGTTCTTCATTTTATTTCTACTTTTGAGTGTATTGCTTGAGCCGAGGGTCTTCCAAAAAAGTCTCTCTACCTCCACTAGGCTCTACACTCCTCAGACCCTACTTTGTGCGATTTCACTGAGGCCATAATATATGCTTGACATTTGATTCTTTATTGATTGTTCTCTTCAGTCTCTTCGTTTATAAATTGAAAACAACAAAATATACAGTGAAATCCCACAAGCAGGAGTCACTCCATATTCATCAAATCACAGCAAATTAAAAAGAAAACTAACCTTCCTCTAAATCTTCACCCAAACGATAGCTATTAAATAGGATAAACACTGCGTACGATAGATCCTTGTAGTCCAACCCTGCCTCGAACCATTCACATAGCATGGACCTTAGTACACCGAGCTGGGCTTCCCTTTAGCGCATGACGACAACTGCTGTTTTTATCTCTTGAACAGCCAAAGCTTTGAGCAAGCAAATTGCATGTTTCTTCAGGGAGTTATTTGGAAGCTACTAGGATTAGGATGTACATAATAGTACTAAATGAACCTCCACGATTCAATAATACAACATTAATAGTTGGTGTATAGACAACTATTTCTCGAGCACAGATTTAGTGGGAAAGTAAAATGAAGCGCCTAACAACACATCTTTACAGACCAATAACAACAAGATGACCTTTTTCATTTTGGGGGCAACGGAGGATCATATCATTCGAGTCTTTTCTTTTTACTCCTTACGTCATTTGTTGGAGATGAGGAGCCATCGCACTATGGTAAAAGATGTCATCGTGTGACCAGGAGGTCACAGGTTCAAGTGCAGGAATGTAAGTAAGGCTGCGTACATAATATCCAATGCGATCTTGCCCTTCCAGGAGCGCTGTGTATAGAGGGACATTTGGCTTCCCTTTCTTGAGCATCTATTGTGTAGACACGTGGAGTCAATCAAGTGAAAGATGAATTTAAAACCATATTCGTCGCTTACATGGGTGAAGCATTGCCTGCAGTGACTGGTTCATGAACTGTATCATGAAACAAGAGCACGACTAATTAGGAGCTCCTCAATTCGCCGAGTCCCTATAATGCACAGAAAGAAGGCGAGCAAACTGGTCTGTCAAATGTGATAGCCATAGACATTGGTCTTTCATCTGCTGTAAATTTCTCATCATCTTTCTGAACAAGAAAAATGAATTGGCAAATACAAATCATGACTGCTCTATGAACTGTTCGAGATCAAAACATGACTATCAGTTGATCAACGAATTCAATTCCACGAGTTCTCATCAAGTAAACTCATCAGTATTTCTATAAGATTCTTTGATAAGGTACTAAATTTCATCAAAGAAAGGGTGAAAAACATGTCCCATACAAGAAGTATAGCAAAAGCAGAAAGCGTTACAGAAAGACATAGGTTTTTATGAATGATATCAAGTCATTTTTACAAATAAGTTTTTTATGAATGATATCAAGTCATTTATACAAATAAGAATCTTATAGGTGCACCAAAACGAAATAAGGGAAGGCGGTTGCTATTCCTCAAGATACGATGATACATGAAAAAGTACAATTACATACAAATATGCAGCCGAACAAGGCCTTGTTATTGTTTTATTCAAATACAAAACACAATCAAAATACAACTTATGAAGATACAATACCTCAAGAAAAAGTGGAATGAAATGTATATAGGGGTATGTAGTCAGTCTATTTGTAAGTCTGAATGACTGTGAGGACAGTCTGAATTACAGTCATACCAACCGTGAAAATAACAGCGAGGAACACAAGGAAACTCCAAGGACCACTAAAGTACCTTTGCTTCATTTCAGCACGGGCAACGACTAGAGGGAAGCGTTTACTTCTGAAGTAAGTAGAAATCTGTCGTTTGACATTCCTAATAGCTTGAGGATTCGACTCAGTAGGTGCTGTTATGTCTCTCAAGAATTTAATGAGTTGATCATCGCCAGCAGCGATGTTGATCTGGATTACTCCTCTGGCTCGCAGCTCTTTAACATCTTCCTCTCCATTAATTAACATACACATGAAATTCAAGTAAGATGAGATCCCAAAGGATCTGTTTTGGGATCTATTTTGTAAGCTGCATGCATATTCATAAGCAACTAGGTTATAGAAAAGGTACACAGTCCATTCGTTGATCGTTAGTTTTGGAAGGAATAACATTCCTGATAAGATGGATGACTCAAAGAGGATGCCATTGGAAAGATCACTTGCACAGATACATCGAATACCTGCTTTCTTCAACTCTGTGGCTGTGAAAGGTGGGCAAACCGCAAGATGATCTTCTTCTTCTTTGTTGTTGTTGTCTTCTTCTTCTACATCGTCTCCAAATAAAACACTGATCCATAGGTCTTTATAATATTGAAGAAGATGTACAGGAGCTTGAGTCTCCCCCTGCTGACCTTGAAGACAAGAGACACTCTTTCTGCTAATTCCCTCACTGCTTTCCGCTTGAAATGCTCCATGGGTTTAACATGAGGTAATTCGTGGTGGTGTGGACCAATGGAAACCACACGGGGACCAAAGAACTTGTGATAAAGTTCCTTTATCATAAGATCGGTAAGTGTAGAAGGAATACTGAAATGTATTTCTTGTGTCGACTCTTCATCATGTGGCGCTGTACCTACTGAAGAGCCAGGTATATCAATGACAGAATGTAACCAGCCAGCCACTTCGGCTGCTCTACTGTTGCGAGCATTAGCCTCATGAATCGACATTTGATATATATATATATATAATATGTATATGCAGATAGATGATAAGATCAGTTGGACCATCCAAGCATATATATCTTGCGCTTCAATCAGTATCTGCAAAAGCTAAAAGTTATTATAGCTTTACTTCGATACCAAGTCTGGCATCTTTTGCATTAAGAGTGCCTTTATTCTCAACTTAACACACTAGCAAAGGCAGATTCTAATATTCTACTCTTCCTGTCTGTCTGTTTATCTCACTATCATCCTTAAAACTACAAATTTGAACGTCACGTGTGAATCATTTTTTTAAAAAATGATTGAGGTGTTCGGATCAGCTTGCACGCATCTCCACTTGTTCCGCGGAGGTCTCAGTCAAGTGCTGTTCATTGATAGTTACCCTCTATTAATCCTTTCTTGGTCATGTGTCAATGCCACTTTTGTTAAAGGATAGGTATGATCACTATCAATAATCTCTTTTACATTCTACTTTTTGTCATATAATTAAAAAGCAAAGATATGAAAGTGATCCCAAGTCCCACATTTGTCTCTCTTTTCACTAACATTAACACATCAAGCCAACTAAGTCCCAACTGGACTACACTATGATTTCATGTGCTTTAATATTGTTACTATTTATGATTACTTTTTTGGTTTAACATTATCTCTATCTTCACAAAGTAGGGATATAATTTGCATATATATTACCTTCCTCATGCTTTAATTATAAGCAGAGGCGGACCAATAGGTATAGGTGGAGGTGCACGTGCATCTGTTAACATCGAAAAAAATTGTGTGTATATATATTTTGAGAAATTGGGATATATTTAATAGTGCACCAAAAGAATAATGTTAGTGCACTGGTTGAAACCAGCACTTTCACCCACGCGACCTGGGATCGATCCTGGATCTCTCTTATAAATTTATAACATCAAAATTGTTGGTTTGGGATTCAAAACCGCGGCCATTAGGTATGGTGAACCCACCTTGACCATTAAGCTACCATAATTGATGGTTTTAAAATGTTAAAAGTCAATATATTAGTTGAACTTCATGTTATAAGAAAGTAAAATTATTAGCTTAGAAATCATATCTGTTCTATATTTATTTTTCAGTACTATTCATGTTATTGGCGACCAATTGAATATGATAATATCCCTGAATCGACGCCGGAAGTTTTGCTAACGTCTACGTTAAGATAATATTGGTGCACCACAATATTATCAAAAGCAAAAAAGGACAAAAAAAGCTTCAAGGTCCGTATTATAAGTACAAAATACAAATAAAGCGTGAGATTTAACGAAAAAGGCATAAAGGAGAAAAAATATAAATATATGTCTAGTTCAAGGCTAATAATATAGGCATGAATGATAAATATATGAACACGGAAATTGATTTTTTTTTTTATAAAGTGAAATATCAATTGTTTAGTGTTCGTATCTTTAGAAAAGCCTCATTTAAAAGGGAAAGTATGTCTTACAAATTAGAACCTAAATTGCACATTAAACGAGGTGAGCGATCAACACATTTTGAGTCTAGCGCGCCTTTGACAATACTGGTGCACACCCCTGGACCTCAAATCCTGAGTTCGGATCTGATTATAAGATTACGTTGAATATATTGTCATCAATTCGCAGCAAGGTAAAAAGAAAACTAACCTTCCTTCAGATCTTCACCCAAATGCTAACTGTAAAATAGGATAAGACTTCGTACAATTATGTTATTTAGGAGCATTGGTCGACTTTCTACGCAGATTTTGGTCTTATGGCATCCTTAGAGCCATCGCTTTATGGTAAAAGATGTCGCCGTGCAACCAGGAGGTCACAGGTTCAAACCACATACGAAAACAACCTCTTGCAGGAATGTTAGGAAGGTTGCGTACATAAGATCCAATGCGATCTTGCCCTTCCACGAGCCCTTTCCATAAGATCCAATGCGATCTTGCCCATCCTCAAGATACGATGAATACATGGAAAAAGTACAGTTACATACAAATATGCAGGCGACAAGGCCTTGTTATTGTTTTATTCAAAAGCTCGAGAAAAAATGCAGAATGAAATGTTGATAGGGGTACACGATCAGTCTATTTGTAAGTCTGAATGCCTGTGAGGACAGTCTGAATTACAGTCATACTAACCGTGAAAATAACAGCGAGGAACACAAGGAAACTTCAAGGACCACTAAAGTACCTTTGCTTCACTTCGGAAAAGGCAACTATTAGAGGGAGGCTTTTACTTTTGAAGTAAGTAGAAATCTGTCGTTTGACATGCCTAAGGAATAACTTCCCCGATAAGATAGACGATTTAAAATGGATCTCGATGGAAGGATCACTTGCACAGCTGCATGGAATACCGGCTTTCTTCAACTCTGTGACTGAGAAGGCGGGCAACCGGCAAGATGGTCTTCTTCTTTGTTGTCTTCATCATCTTCTTCTTCTTCTACACGATCTCCAAATAATACATTGATCCATATGTATCTATAATATTGAAGAATATGTACAGGAGCTTGAGCCTCCCACCGCTGATGTCGATGATAAGATACACCCTTGAAATAAAGAAGAAATGTAGGATTTGGAGCAGAAGATATGTTTAACAACGGCATTTGGAGGAACCTTATGGTTAAAAGTTCCAACGCAAACTCTTTACATCTAAATGCGCGTGCTAACACGTCTAGAACATGGAAAGGCAATTGATTATCTAACAATAAAAGATCACGACGCACCAGATCTCTATCATGTTTCTTCATATTCAACCAGCTCCTCCTGCCACTAGTATCTGTACTGTCGTTGGAGATGAATTCAATAATAAAGCAGCCGTCGAGGAACATCATCTGACACCACTTACGGTCACTTATACGCTCAAACGAAGTAGAGTAATAACTCCTAGTTCCGCGCAAGTGCTCTTCAACACTTGCATACACTTGTTCAATGGATACATCGTCTACTTTTGCTCTTTCTTCTAATTCCCTCACTGCTTTCCGCTTGAAATTCTCCATGTGTTTAACATGAGGTTTTCCGTGGTTGATTGGACCAATGGAAACCACCCGAGGCTCGTAGAACTTGTTATAATCTTCCTTTCTAGTGATCTCGGCAAGTGTACGTGGAATACCGAAATGTATATTGTGTGTCGAGTCTTCTGTTAGCTTCCGGCCCAACGGAGAGCCAGGTATATCAACGATGGAATGTAACCAGTCAGCCACTTCAGCGTCGACAGCATCAGCCTCTTGAATCGACATTTGAGACATATATATACACTTATATATGTATACAGAGAAATGATAAGATCAGTTGGACCATCCGCGCGCGTATACACACACATATAAGGAAAATTAAGAATCTACAATATATCTTGTACTTCAATTAGTTTCTGCAAAAGTTACAAGTCTGGTATCTTTTGCTTTAAGAGTGGCTTTATTCTCAACTTAACACACTAACAAAGACAAATTCTAGTATTCTACATTGCCTGACGGTTTCGCTACTATTTCAGCCCCGATGACCAGATTGACTCGGAAGGAGGTTCCTTTCCGATGGTCCGAGGAGTGTGAGTCGAGCTTTGGAAAGCTCAAGGATGTTATACATCCTAAAATATGCATGCAAATTTGAACATCAGTATGTTTGAATCTTTTTGATAACTAAGGTGCGGAGGCTGACCAGCTTGCATACACCTCGACTAGTTCCTCGGAACGTTGAATTATATTCTATGTCAATGTTTGTTTATAGACCAAAGTTTTCAAAGAATCTTCCTTGATAATTAATCAAATATAAAACCTAACACTTCCATGATAATTAATCAAATATAAAACCTAACAAAACACTCCATAATCATCAATTCACAGCAAATTAAAAGGAGATAATGGTCAAAAACACATCGAAACTACAATTTTCTCGCGAGTTTCACATCCTAACTATTAGTATAGTTCCCCTTTTTAACCTGCACTATCACCATCTATGTATTAAAATACGTCTAGTTGAGTTGATGTTAATAGTTCACGAAGAAAAAATGAACAACTGATAATTGACCTAATTAGCTTTCATGTGTTTGTTTGATTTTGATTTGACACGACCTTCTATTCATTTAAGAAGAACGCCTCTTTAGTATTTTAATTTTTTAATCTATTTTAAAAGAATATATCTTTCTCTTTTAAGCCACTCTTTAATTTCATTTTTTTACATAATATGTTATAGACTACAAGATCAAAAAATATTTTAATACTTTTTTTATTCATTATTACTTATCGATTATTGACTTGACACATTTTAGTTAAAAGTTGAGACAATAAATAATTAGAATAATTATCATCCTTTTGAATATAATAAATTTAATGTTTTAATAAAATTATTAGCTAATATTTAATAAATTATCTATTAATTTTCAAACTAAACAAATATTATTGCATATCTATTTTTGTATATCCGATATCTAAATATAAATGAAATTAATACATTTATTATGATTTTAATTTAATATCACAAGATTGAATTTTTTTTTATTCCTTAAATTTTGTGTAGAGTCAATAAACAAATTAAAAAAAAAAAATCTTGAAATTAGCTGGTCGTCTTCTTGTTCATCATCTACACTGACCATAACATACCTTCACAATTTGCTTACAGCACACAAAACTGAAAGAGAAAAAATTATGGGGTTGACAAAATGAGAATTTTAAGCACACCCAAAATGAAATTTTAATCAATTAAATATATTTATGGTCCAAGAATTATTGAGCAAGAATCTTTATTTGTGTCAAGAAATTATGGGTCATGCTCAAATTAGTGTTAGAAGAGACCATTTTTTCCTAAGTGGATTTACATGGATGACTTTAAGATCACTTTCTTGTGTACACATTGATGGGGTGAAAAAGTTCAAAGGTACAATTTTTATTAGCCCCCTTTAATGCCCTTTTGCATTTTATTAGTGTTGTAACTGTTAAGTATCCACATCGGAAAAGGGATGGATAATTAGTCTCCTTATGTGGACTTGAGCAATACTCCCCTCATGAGCTTAGCTTTTGAGGTTGAGTTAGATCCAAAGTCCATTCTTTACGTGGTATTAGAGTCAGGTTCATTCCAAATCTTTGTTAACCGATGTTGGGCTCGCATATTATGTTGTCCACGCGCCAGTTAACTAGGTCTGAGCGTGCGGGGAGTGTTAAGTATCCCACATCGGAAAAGAATGGGTAATTGGTCTCCTTATATAGATTTGAGCAATCCTCCCCTCATGAGCTAGCTTTAGAGGTTGAGTTAGGCCTAAGATGTTTTTGAGGTTGAGTTAGGCAAAGTTAGGTTGAGTTAGGCCCAGGATACATTCTTTACACTAACAATTAGTAAAATAGTTGTGGTTGATTATATGTTGATGAGGTGAAAAAGCTTAAAGGTACAATTTTATTAGCCCCTTTAATACCCTTTTGCATTTTATTAGTGTTGCAACAATTAGTAATAAAATAGTTGTGGCTCATTAGATTTGGACTCTTTTCAGCATAAAGGCTACACCCTTATGGTGAGCTGTGTTATCTTGCTCTGCTTTGTACTCTATACATTTTGCTTCTAAAAGATTAGTTAGTGGGTGTGAAAAATTTTGGAGGTCTAGTAGAGTGTTTTTTGGATAACTGTGGTGTCTGGGATAGTTTGCGTTCACCTCGACTAATTCCATTGGATACGTGTAGTGTTTATCTCTGATGGGATTTGAACCTGAGACCTCATGGTGCTCGATCGACTTTATTGACCACTAGGCCACACCGTTGGGTACGGAGGTCTAGTAGTTGAAATGAATAATAATTCTTTCTTGAGAGTTAGCAGACGAGGGTGTGAAAAATTTGGAGGTCTAGTAGAGTGTTTTTTGGATAACTTTGATGTCTGGGCCAGCTTGCGTTCACCTCGACTAATTCCATATAATACATTGTAGTGTTTATCACTGTTAGATTTGAACCTGAGACTTCATGGTGCTCGACCGACTTTATTGACCACTAGGCCACACCGTTGGGTGCGGAGGTCTAGTAGTTGAAATGAATAGTAATTCTTTCTTGAGAGTTAGCTTGACGAGTTCTTGGTTGATTTAACTAATGTTGCAATAATTAGTACGAGTTGAGGTCGATTATGTATTGAGTCCACTGATTTGGACGTGTTTCATCACAAAGGCTTCACCTTTATTTAGACTTGTGGCTGGTTATATGAGCTGGGGTATCTTTCTATGCTTTGTACTCTATACATTTTGCTTCTAAAAGATTAGTTAGTGGGTATGAAAAAATTTGGAGGTCTAGTAGAGTGTTTTTTGGATAACTATGGTGTTTGAGCCAGCTTGTGTTCACCTGGACTAATTCCATAGGATACATTATAGTGTTTATCTCTGTTGATGTTTGAACCTGAAACCTCATGGTGCTCGACCGACTTTATTGACCACTAGGCCACACCATTGGGTGCAAGGGTCTAGTAGTTGTAATTCTTTCTTGAGAGTTAGTTGACAAGTTCTTGGTTAGTCTAGTAGAGTATTTTTTGGATAACTGTGGTGTTTGGGCCAGCTTGTGTTCACCTTGACTAATTCCATAGGATGCTTGTATTGTTTATATCTGTTGGATTTGAACCTGAGACCTCATGGTGCTCGTCCGACTTTATTGACTGCTAGGTCACACCATTGGGTGCAGAGGTAGTAGTTGAAATGACTAGTAATTCTTTCTTGAGAGTTAGCTGACGAGTTCTTGGTTGATTTAACTAATGTTACAAAAATTAGTACTAGTTGAGGTCGATTATACATTGAGGCCGACTCATTTTGGACTTGTTTCATCACAAAGGCTTCACCTTTATTTAGATTTGTGGCTGGTTAAATGAGCTGGGGTATCTTTCTTTGCTTTGTACTCTATACATTTTGCTTCTCAATGAATTTGTTAGTGGGTGGCATCTAAGGGTGTTGGCCTAGTGGTCAATGAAGTGGGTTGAGCACCATGAGGGCTCAATATCAAATCCCAGCAGAGACAAAACACTGGGTGATTTCTTCCTATCTATTCTATCCTTGAGTGGACAGAATTACCTGGTAGCAACACTTAACACTGTTGGTGGTGGGAGGTGGCAAGTAGTCCGTGTTAAAATAGTTTGAGCTGCGGGCAAGCTGGCTGGACAACACGGTTATTAAAAAAAATAAAATTACTTTGTGGGTGTGATAAACTTTGAAGGTTTAGTAGTTGAAATGATATAGTAATCTTTTTAGGGTGGGTCTGTGATTGTCTATTTGGTCTTCTTGACGTCGGTTGGGTTATAGTTGATAAGTGTTCAGATGATAGCTCATGGGCCCCATATTGGTTATATCAGTTTTGACCTCGAGATTCAATTTTCTTTAGGAATTTTGGATGATTTACTCAATGGGAGTAACATACTTGAGTTGTTATCAATGTGTTGTGATTCAGATTTGCGTGCATCACTCTTTTCAAAATTGATTAGAGATTCGGAATCCCCAATCCACAGGCTTCAATGAATTATGTGCATGATTACCATTGTCATGATTATCATCCGGATTAAGGTAAGATTTCATCACTTTATTGGTGAATTTCATTGTTCTTGACCCAAAAACGTCAATTTAGCTTAGGGCTTGATTTAGCCCCAAATTTCATTTGTTTGCACCCATCAATTGAGGGATATGCTTCCTTAGTGATAGATGAACATTGGGTTGACCTCGGAAACGCGATTTCCGTATGTGGGACCCACTTGGAGTTTTTAGTGTTATTTTTGGACCCTAAGCACAATAGTGCAATATGGGTATTGTTAGACTCGTATTGATGAGTAGATTATATTTTTGATAGTGTGATCGCATTTTGAGGATTGTGAAGTGAAGACGAGCATGTGGTGCTTGAAGTGTGATTTTGCGGTTTAGCCTTGAGGTAGGCTTCTGTCTACTCTTCTTCATGGATGATGTATGATATATATTGCGTGTGAACGTGAATGTTAAGATTTCTATTGGATAGAATGACTTAGTATTGAATATACATATAAGTTTGGAGATTAGATAGGGTTTTGAACCCGTAGGTTGAATTACTTAATACCCTTGTAGAATTCTATTGCCTTCTCCCTAGTTTGGGTAAATTTGTAGCATGGATATGATATAAATGCTATGCTCAAAATATGCTTTTAGCATTTAAAGCATGATTTGTATATTTAGCCTTATTGGGCTAGTGTGATAGTTTTGGAACCGTAAGTTTGGTAGAGTTGACTTGAGTACCCTTATTTCTAGTCAAAGTTACTATCTTAGGCGTTAATATGGCTTGCTTGACATCTAGAGGATGAACTAGATACCTTAGCCTAGTTTGGAGCATAGTATGCCTAATTATGGAAATTATGGATTAGAAGTGGGATCATCCGGCCAACTTAGGCCAAGATTTGTGTTAGCCCTTGTGGGCTTAGTTGCGGATAGTAGACCTAGTTGAGACTAATGAGCCTTATTTATGAGAATTACTTGGTGAATTGATAAATTGTGATGATTTTCGTCGGATTATGATTAGTGACCCATATAGATGCATTTTCCTCTTTGTTATGATATTTGACCCCTAGAGATGCATTTCCTCTTTATTATGATATTTGACCCATAGAGATGCATTTTCCTCTTAATTATGATATTTTGTTCATAGAGATGCATTTTCCTCTTTATTATGATATTTGGCCCATAGAGATGCATTTTCCTCTTAATTATGATATTTTGCCCATAGAGATGCATTTTCCTTTGAATTATGATATTTGGCCCATATAGATGCCTTTTTCTCTTAATTATGATATTTTGCCTATGGAGATGCATTTTCCTCTTAGTTATGATATTTGGCCCATAGAGATGATTTTTCTCTTAGTTATAATTATTGAGCTTATAGAGACGATTTTCCTCTTGGTCCTGATGCATAACCTATCGATATGAGATGTCTAATAGAGGCGATATGCTTGTTGATATTATGCCTCCTAGATATGAGATGCCTCCTATATGTGAGATGATTATAGATATGCTACGGTTTATAAATATGATTATTGATATGAGTTCCGGATATGTATATGGGCCTAAGGCCATGTGATTATTCCGGATAAATTAATGAGCCAAGGACCGTGTTATTATGGTACTGATTAAATACCCAAGAAGGAACACCATATCACACACCAAGAACGGGCAATACACTACACTCCATAGGCACCTTTTGTCTTCCCTTCATTAAGGGCATTTGAGATATTTCACTTATGTTTGTAATAAGTCTATAAATAGACTAGTTTTAGGTCTTTAGTTCTTTAGTTGATTATTGTTGTAGGTGTTGACATTTGAAACACCAAAGCCCTCTCTCTACTTGAGGCAAACCGAAACTTGTAACTAGGATAGCAATTCAAGGGTGGAATCTTTTGTGATTGCTTGTTTTTGAGAAACCTTGGCACTTGAGTGGTGGACTCCACTCTTGTGTCATCGTAAGAGTTAGGTGATCGTGTGAGGAGGTGTTAGGGGTCTTAGAGTTTATTGTACTCTTTGGTTACTAGGATTTACACCACCTTTGTCTAACTATCTATCCCTTTACTTTTGTTGTCATCTTGTAGTAGTTGTGTCTTGTCCTCTTGTAATCGTTGGTTGTTGTTATTGTAAGCTTGTTGTTCATCACATTAATGTAGTGTTGCTGCTATTTTGGTGTGGTTATACACGTTATTATCTCACCATTGTTGAAGCATTCTTGGATTTTCTTTTCATTCTTGTGTTGTCATTCTTGGCCGAGACTTGGTTCCTTGGGCTCTCCATTTGTGGTGTGTTTTGTGACGTTTTGGGGACTGTTTTGTGTCTTTTTGGGGTTGCAAGATATCAAGTAGCCCTGATTCGGAGACTTAGAGTGAGCTTCTGACGTTCAGAGTATTACTTATCTCCCTCCTATGTATTAGACTAGCCTCCAAGTTGTATTCAGAGGTAAGTTGAATCGGTGTATTTCTCCTTGATATATCACTTTTGTACTCTTATTATGTTTAGAAGCTCTTGTACTGATACCACCAGGTTTTGAAATTCGTCTATATATTGATCTTTATCTCATATATTCCGCATTCTTTTCCTTAAGTTATTGAGTAGTCCGTTACTAGCCGTTCCGAACTACAAGTTGGCTTGCCTACTGGTGGGTTATGGTAGGCGTCATCATGACCTGAAAAGTTGGGTCGTGATAAATTGGTATCAGAGTCAGGTTTCTTTGGTGTATTAGTACAAGAGCTAAGTGTTTGTAGAGTCCTGCGAATCGGTGCGGAGACGTCCGTAACCTATCTTCGGGAGGCTACAGTGACATTTTAGGAAATTTACTTCATGACTCCTTATCGTGTGTCTCCATTCCTATGAACCTTGAACATATTCTTTGACTCTATTCTATTCCCGAAGGACGATGCGACATTGTTGATAGATTCGGATGAGACTCCAACATGCATTTCCAGAATATGGATTCACAAAGTTAATTACTTCCATAAATCTAAGTTCACGTTAACATTTTTTGGCAAAAAGTTCACCGTGCAATTCACAAGTAGTTCAATTTTCAAAGCTTAATATGTACAGGCTGAGTGCTCTTGCATACATTATGTCTCACTTGGTGCGTGGTCATAACATTACCTCTTTACAAATTTCTCCTATGGACTATCATTGTGTAACTGCTACAGCAGTGGCGGAGCCAGGAATATGGTGAAGGGTATGCAAATTTTATTCTCAACTAAGTTAAGAGTGTACAAAATTGAATATACACTCATTATGATTAACATTTAACCTCTATTCACTATATAATTTTCCAGCAAAGGGTGTGCATCTGACCACCCTTCGTCAAAGGTAGCTCCGCCCATGCGCTACAGGGGTGACTTGTTTGCCCGGGGTTCCTATGCACGCAACTCAACCAATTCACTTCAGAACCTTAAATGACCCAAAGTACTTGCTTTCCAACTTACTGTGTTGCCGGAAGCGCAGGGAGTGCTTGCTGCCTATAAGGACGGAGCTTCACATAATAATCCCTCAACAAACTTCCAACCATAAATCACATATAAATCTACAAAATGCAGGATATAATTGTATTTTAATCAAAGATTGGGACATTTGAATAACTTGCAACGGAAAACAGCATCTGAGCATCAGTTGAAGCAACCACCTAAAATCGGAGAGCATCTATTTTTATATATAGTTTTACAAAGTCGAAAGAAGAAAAAATCAATGAGAAGATCTCAAGAACAAATAGAAGCAATACAGTATTCAACAGGCAATCAAACATCAGCTACGAACAAAACTGTGAAAACTAAAAAAATTATCTCATTCAGAGACCTGAAATAAAGCCAGTAAAAAAAATGTGAAAAGAGAGGTGGGTATCTATCTCAAAGCAAAATCAATGAAGCTATCTATCCTATGATAAGTGCCTATCATGTTTAACTATGCATTTGAAAGAAACAATCCACTACCTATTACAAATGTCACAAAATAGTTTTCGGCAGCAAAAAACACAAGGCTCATCAATGTATCAAAGGATATTGTAAATCATAAAGTAAACTCCGCTTGATTTTTGCAAATCCATAATAACCCCATTTTGTCCCCCAACTATTCTGCACAAAAAGAACTCTTCACCATTTTCCATCCCATATCCTACTATCAGCATAGCATGTGCTGGTTTATTTTTTCCTTCATCAAACAGCTTCTGAAATCTTTCAACTTCTTTCTCAGTGGCCATGTAAACTCCCTGTATTTAAGAAACAAGAAAGAAAATTAGAAGACATCCACATGAACATTAATTGAGAAAGATAAATGAGAACCTGTCCGGTGTGGCGGCGAAAACTAGGATAAAGATCAATAGTACACGTGATAGGTTGTGTTTTGATATATTCTTCTGTCTCCTTTTTACTCAGCATGTCAATATCTAATAATTGGTAATCAACTATCTTGAGTATTTCCTGCATAAAAAAACAAACGGTAAAGATAAGACTTTTACTGAACAATACAAATGAACAATACAAAGAATTACAGCTACACACCGTGTCACATGATATTTGTGGTATTTTGCATTCACTCCTTTCCTTGATGAAGGGATAATATTCTTCTTCACATAAACCTTGTTCCATTGCAAATATATATATATGCCTTCTCACAGCAAAGTGGGAAACACTTTTTTTTATTCAATTTTTTGGCCTCATCCGTCTCTGAGTAATGATTAAACATGCAGTCAATGAGTTGTTGTTTTGACAGTGCAATAGGTTGTAGGTTTCTTTTTATGGCAACGGCAGTCGCTATTGCTCCCGTGGCAAAGGAAGCCCAACAACAACCTATTAATAATAATACAATATTATTATTATTATTAATAATAATAATACAAGAATAATTACCTATTAATAATAATACAATATTATTATTATTATTATTATTAATAATAATAATACAAGAATAATTATTAATAGAAGCTACACTTACTACATCTTCCTTGATCGTGGACACCAAGAAGTGCGTCCTTGCCCACCCAACTAAATTCAATCTGAAAAAAACAAAAAAACAAAAAACAGAGAAAGAAAGAGGAGGAGACATCATTAAAACATAAAAAAAAGAAAAAGTGGAGGATTATAGGATTATCTCAATGTCGTTTCAAATTTGATAATTAAAACACAAATAGCCAACAAGTGGTGTCTTATATTTGGTAATCTTAAATGCTTTGTCTTTTAAACAAAATGACAGTTTTTCATCTTTACAGTGATTAGGCTATCAAAAACTGAGTTGCTATCTTCAACTTTACAGTGAATAAATTATCACTAATTTCAGGGGTGTAACATATTGAAATATAACTAGGTTTACCACTCTCAGACAGAAACAAAACCAAGAAATTTATATTCTTAACATAACTAATTACCTTTTTGAAGAAATTCTTTTTCGCAAGATCTGAACTTTCAGCCTTTGATGAGAAGACTTTTTTAGGTTTACCCATACCTACAAAAACAACAAAAAGTATACTCAAGTATATTTAACATGTATAAAATTCAAAAATTTGAAACTTTATTCTGCTGCGCATGCTATTTTATTTGGCACAATGGAAGACTTTTGAAATGTGGTCTAAACATTCTAATTACAGTAAGGTGGCATTTTTTGGAACGGAGTAAAAAAAAATAACGTTACATAAAATGAGAGGGAGAGAATAGTTTTTTTCCGAGAGCACTTAATTAAAAAGCTACACTTATAGCTTGTAAAAAAATCACAATGCCAGTAGCAGCTTCACACAGAAATGCCTCAACAGCAGACCCCCCCAAAAAAAAACTTCAAAAAGGAACATGTCCAGTTAGAATGATCAAGATATAACAATATTTAACCAAAAACAGAAATACCAAATTAAGGAAACAGAAAACAGATAAGACAAGACACAAAAAAAAATGAGTAAAGAAAACAAGATTCAAAACCTGGCTAATTAACATGTAGGAAATCACCTCTGAAAATTAATAAAACAATGCTGGAAATCCATTTTCCCTATTCTGGAAATTTGTTTCAAAAAGTGTAATTTTTACCTTTTTTTAATATGATGGGAATCAATTTATGTTACAAAGTATTTAAACTGCTGAACAATGATTTTATTGAAAATTGATTCTTGGAGGCTGAAAAATAAAATTGACATGCTGGAAAATAATAGAAATCATGTTGGAACATAAATACAGACGTTTGAACATTAGCCATTTTGTCATCGGTTAAAATAACATGATAGAGCTTTATACGTCGGAGAGTTAATTTAACTAGGAGGAAAAAAAATAAGTTTGTTATCAATCCTAATTCAAAGTTTTCTTAAGTGATTCATGTAGCACATAAAACACATAAACCCCGTCCCCAAACAGTCCCCATAATTTATTTGGTCCCCATAATTTATTACATCGTTGTACAATAAATTACATACCAATAAAACTAAACTAAAAATAATTGAAACGCCCTTCCCAAATTCCCAAAGCGACTCTTCCAATTCCGAAATACCCTTCAATGACACCTGTTAATACAATCAAAATACCACAGCATGCACAAAGAAAACTAGATACCAACATACTCAAGCGGGAAAATAAATTATTTTCGAATTAGCTCCTATTGGCATGCTTTCTAATGATTTTCACAACATATCACATAGAGAATGAAAATTACGTCGATTGGGACATACCGGTTGACAATAATAAACAATAAGAAGAAGAAGAAACCAAGCAGCACAGGATTCAAGTAGGAATTGCCACAGAAGGTTCAAGACCAATGCTCCGAATGTAAGTAGGCAAAAATAATAAAGTAAAATTTTTACTTTTTGCTTACAGCCTTCGTGTCGTGTGTCGTTAAGAATGGGGAGGGAATTGCGGTTGTTTATACAGTGAAAGCAGCAAAGGAAGAAAAAATATTCAAATAAATCAAGGGGAAGTAAAAGAGGAAAAAGGATATTTCAGAAGAAAATCAACTCAGTAAAATATGCTAAATTACCATAAATACACCCAAACACAATTTGTTAAAACCAAAAAGGCACAATTATTTGAATTCTCTCTCCATCACACTTAAATCATATTCTTGCCATAGAAGGATGTCGTCTATGCTGCTAAACATAAGGTGAAGGAACAGAAATATGCTTCAGCTATCGGATTAAATCATACGAAATTGCGATAATTTCTCAAGCAAAAGTCCACAAACAAGTGCGGTTCCCGACGAATCGAGGTAGCAGCAAGCGATTGAGTATAGCGATAAAGAGACCATACCGGAGAAGGATTGTTAGAATCCGTCATTACGATTAAACTTCCCGACAAAAGTAGCTAAATATACGGCATCAGCGCGGGGATGGTAGCTTGGGAAAACGCAACGGCGGTGGTCGCCGTATGCATGGCGATGTGGTTCGCCGGAGCCGCTGCACTTCTTTGATATGTTTGTGGGGATTTCTCCGGCTGGTTCGGTGGCGGCAGTTGACTGGTGGAATCCTCACCGGCAGTTGCGGCCTTCGCAGGTGGGGGATGGTTTTGTTCGGTTCTTTGATAATTTTCCTCCACTGTTTCTTGTCAAACTATTTTACCTTTGTAAATTCTACATTTCTACTCCCTAATCAAGTGTAGTATATGTTGTTTCATGCACATGAGTGTATTGAACTTTTAGATAAATAATTACAGTAATGCAGGTCATTCTGATTATGTCTAAACTTCAACAATTGTGCTTTGTGCATGGCATTGTCAAACATTAGTATCTTTTTTCATTGAACAGTATACCTTTGTCCTATGTTGCTCCAACCATTTAAAAATACTATTGCATGCTCTCGTATTCGATGCATATATACCTCTTGATATTTTTAAAGAGTCTGAGCAATATCCAAGTATGATAAATGGGCAAAACATACTTACATGCATGTAAATACTTTTTCTTTTTTGGCCTATAATTAATTACATGTATGTACCTTAATTACTTTCGGACCCCTTTATTGTACAGATATGTCTCATCAGAAGCTATCCGATCTAAGTAAAATGAAAATATCTGAAGATGGAAAAAGCAAAAAAGTTAAGGGTACAATTGTTTTGATTTAGATGATGTGAAGGCATCTGTTGTCGATCGAGTTGATGAAATACTTGGACATAAAGTCTATTTGCATCTCATCGGTGCTGTCCATGCTGATCCTGGTATGTTAATAGTTTCGTGATTAATTATAATCATAGTCGTCGAATTCATGACTTAGACCTGACATATTCAATCTTAATATTGAACTCGTGTTACTTATATTATGGATTAACAATTCAATCATTAGTGATTGTTCACATAATCATCTAACTTTTTTTGTGTTTACCTCCCCTGTTTGATTTTCTTGTTACAAATCCTTTAGTCCATTTAACATATAAATGGAAAATTGAAATCTGACTATTTTTTGCCCCTTCTAATGTACTTTTAATTCAATTAATTTTATAAATAAGGATACATAAGTTCAAAAGTATTTCCTCGATTTATTGAAATCAGCCTCTCTTAAAATAAGTAATAAATATACAAAGTTAATCACTTCCATAAATCTAAGTTCACGTGAACATTTTTAGGTAAAAATGGTTCACCTTGCAATTCACAAGTAGTTCTATTTTCAAAGCTTAATATGTACAGGCTAGCATACATTGTGTCTCACTTAGTGCGCGGTCATAACATTACCTCTTTACAAATTTGTCACGATCCGAACCGAGGCCCTGGCCGTGACGAGCATTCCAAACCATGAAGGCCCGGACGCCCCTCTCTATCTGGTAATCATGCACAACGTTCATATAAATAAAGAAGATGCGGAACAAAACATAATACGGAATCATGGTCAATTCTGAATTCAAGATAATGTTGAAAACTGCATTTCAACAACATCTAAATAACATCTGACTCAGTCTGCGAAATCTCTACTATATCTGGGATAAGGCCCCCAGTAGACCAAAACTATAGAAATCATAAACGACTGTAAGACATTAGGCTTCTGGAATATAGAAGGCTCACCACTGAACTCTGCTCTGCTGTCTGAAATATCTACTGCTTATCAGGACCCCTAGACTGAGCCTCAGAACCTGGGAGGTAGGGAAGGGGGGTCAATACAGATGTACTGGTACGCAGAGAAAATTCAAAATAACAATTTATATTCAACATATATGAGAGCAATTTAAATCAGTTCGTAAATATGTCATCTAATAAGAAATCACATGGGCATATTTAAAAGACTCTGTAAAATCATCTGAACTCTGTGACACTCTTTGTTTTACTTTTGCGCTAGGTGGTATACGCTACAACTCTGAAATTCCATGGGCTATATGGAAACTGCCATTAACTTGGCAGCCAAGCTCCCAACCCAAGTGTGCCGCAAGGGTCGGAGTCTCTATATCTACTACGCCACACGGCCGTCGCCAGCGTACAATAATAATCTACTCGTATCGGCAAATACAGTTTCAGGATAAGGGTTACTTGAACTCAAGCCCTCTTCGGGTAACCACCTAACCCTGTTTAAGCACATTTTTAATTCTTTTAAAATCATGCATTTTCTGAAAACATATTCTGAAAATATACTCTGAAATCTCTTACTCTGTTATGGCATACATACTTATGGTATCGTCATACCATTGACTTGCAAGTCACATCTTTGAGCCATTTCTAGCATATTACAATCACTGTTTTCAAAACATAAGTTCGGGACCACCATATCAATAAAACAATTCAAGAAACTCTATGTAAACATATGCAAGAAACTCTTTGTCAGCATTTCCATAATGCAAGGTGGTCATGTCAAATATCTCAATCACATGCAACTCTTTCTCTTTAAAACAAAACATAACTATATCAAGAAGCTCCCTCTCATAGCTCCCTCTCATTATCTCTAAATCAGGCTCAAACACTATGATTTTGAGAAAACTATTTTCAAACCATAAATCATGCATTTCAAATCATTCACAATGAGATCAAAAACTTGAATTTATCACAGGAGAGGAATTTCATAATTTATGCTCTCAAACAAAATCTTAAATTTCAATTCTTCATACATATACATATATGTGTAAATCAATTTAAGGGGATAAGGCCTAAAGGCAAAAACAACAATATCATTAAACATGCATAAAGCATAATAAAATTATGGATTTCAAAACCCCTTTAACAAATTCATGCTTGATGATCTTTAAATCATAATTCAGTGTTTTCAACAAGCCCATGTAGTTTTAGGATAAACCCCACGTACTTTAGATTTCGTAGTTAGAAGAATGGAACCTAGATCTTGATCCTTTTCTTGGAATTTTTGATCTTAGGGATGAGTTCTTGAATCTTTGGGGGAAGAGAGGATGATTTTAGTTTGGGGAGAATGTGAATTTTGGGGCTCAAATGCTGTTCTAGGGCTTAAATTCGGTGTTATAAACGAAATTTGGGTGAGGGTAAATGACTAAAACGCCCCTAGACCAATTAGAAACTGATTTGGCATGAAAAAAAATTCCATAACGCACAGGCCGACGCGTCGCGTCGACATCACTTCGGCTTACTACCTCACACGGAAAATGTCATAACTTTTCGCTCGGTTATCGGATTTTAGCGAAATTGGTATCGTTGGAAAGCTAATTCAATTATCTACAATTTGGTAGGTTTTGAGCTGAAAAATTGGATGTGTATGAAGATTTATACTCATTTAAAGTAAACCCTTGTAGAATTGAATATCCAATTTTGGATGAATGACAGGTTCTTAGCGTCAACCTTGCTTTTGGCCACTTCTATGAACATTTTTCACCTCATAAGCACTTCATATACTAGGATAAAGATCATGGAACATGAATTTAAGTATAAACCATGGAATTTGAGCTTACGCATGTAGGAACGATGGTTCATTTTCTAGCTCGAGAATGCGGGGTGTTACGAAATTTCTCCTATGGACCATCATTTGTGTAAATGCTACAGAGATGACTTGTTTTCCCGGGGTTCCTATGCAGGCAACTCAATCAATTCACTTCAGAATCTTAAATGACCCAAAGTACTTGCTTTCTAACTTATTGTGTTGCCGAAAGCGCAGGGAGTGCTTACTGCCTATAAGGACGGAGCTTCACATAATAATCCCTAAAAGCCATCACATTAGGGAAACTCAAGATCACAACTTCCAACCAGAAATCACGTATAAATCTACAAATTAAAATGCAAGATATAATTGTATTTTAATCGAAGGTTGGGACATTTGAGCTCTCTATGTAAATATGTGTCATGTGGTCTTTCTTATTCCCGACTTTTGCTTTTTGTTATGTTGGAAGGTTTGCACAATCAACTATCACATATAACTTTGATTTGATTTTCTGAAATCGTGCGGGGCGGGGGACTTCAGTTTCTGCATTGCATGTAAACTGAATGTAATATTGTTAGGAACATGATTTTGTTGTTCAGTTTTATTGGAGAATTTATGCAATGATAAAAAAAATTTCAAGTGTTTGCTTGATAGTTCATGTCTTTTTCTGATTCGACAAAAAGAAAAAAAACATATGATAGACACAGGATTGTATTTACGCTATTGAAAATGGTTTTTATTTATTTTTATATATATATATATATATATATATATATATATATATATATATATATATATAAGAAAGATGGGGGAGAGGGTTGGGGGAAATTTTTTTCTATATCTATAATCTATATATAATCTATCTATAATCTATAATCTATATCTATAATCTATAATCTATAATCTATATCTATAATCTGTATCTATAATCTATAATCTGTATCTATATCTATATCTATATCTATATCTATATCTATATCTATATCTATATCTATATCTATATCTATATCTATATCTATATCTATATCTATATCTAATATCTATATCTATATCTATATCTATATCTATATCTATATCTATATCTATATCTATATCTATAATCTATATCTATAATCTATATCTATAATCTATAATCTATACCTATAATCTATATCTATAATTTATTAAAAGTGTGAAGACCCTTAGAAAAGTGATTTGAATTTTTTTTTTCCCGTCATTAAAAGTTTTCGCAATAGACAAAACTGTCTTTTTACTATTTTCATATTTATAATATTTAAATTTTAAAATTAAGAAATCCTAAAGTATATGGTAAGAAAACTAATTAGTATATTTTAACCCTAGCGATTTTGGAAGAAAAAATATAATGGATTTTATTTTAATGTTGGTAGGTTTTTTGTCCCCAGAATTAATATTAAACCACTCTTTCTACATTTAGGTGACTTTTAATAGGAAAAAACCCTCAATTTCACGTGAAGAAACAAAGACAGCTAATTAATTGGTAACAATATATAAAACCTTTATAAAAAAAATAATTGAATAAGAGTTTAAGAAAAAAATGGAAATAACATGTAAAATAAGGAACCATATTTTCACCCTTTTCCTTTTCAAAAATATATTTTAAAAATTCACCTAAACACAACCAAAAAAAAGTTTTCTCCAAAATTGTTAGTTTGTCTCCTTTTTGATTTTGGATACGTGATTTTTCTCAAAAATATAATTAATGTCTTTTTGATTTATGAATCGTCTACTTTATATATATATATTTATAATTTTTTAAGCTCTGCCCTTCTTAATTGATTTTTTTTTTCTTTTTTCCTATGCTGTAGGTTGTTTATTTTAATTGGTGGTAATGTTGTGTGCAAACATATTTTTTGGTTTTGTCATATTATTTGGAGTTCCTAATTGTGCAGGGCCATTATTCAGTGGTTCCGAGTGTTAAAAATATGATATTTTGGATGATATATAACTCACATCATCTTATAATAGACCAAAAACTTCGTGCCACATTATATGGATGTATATGCTTATTTTAAAAGGTTAGATTTTATCTTAACTTTGTTCGCTATAATTAGGTGTTTTACATTAATTAAAATTTTACCTTATAAAATAATTATTTTGCCTTAAGAGTTTTGAAAATCAAATTCTATTAGAAGTCCAGTATGGACGAGCAATAATAAAATGTCCAAAAGGACGTGTGCTGCTTACGCCGTGTAATCTCTTTATATTTGAAGTTTATGTTTTCTAATGAAATAAATCAAATTATTTTTGGTGTTGAATTTTATGGAAATTTCATAGTAAAATTTTCATAAATTTTATAAAACCTACAGCTATATCCAATAAAATAGGTATCAGCTTTGGGGTTATTTATTTCAGGTAAGAAATTATAATATTTACCATTTCTAAATCAATTAAAATTTTTACAAGAAACACATGCTTTTCTATTTCTACTTTTTATATATTTTGATTTTGATTTAAGTTTCCTTACATTCATTATCATCATCTTTTTGATTCAAGACTTTTTGCGTTCATTATCATCGGCCTTTTTGTCTTTATTTATAACTTTTAATTAATAACTATAAAGATTATATAACAAATGATCACAATAAATTCCCCCACCCCACCCCACCCCACCCTTTAATTATTTTCTCATGTTTCTTTTTCAGTTAAGGTTTTGATCCAAAAGTTGGATGAAACAATCATGTTGCCGCTGAATAAAATAGCAAAAAATCTAAGGTTTATCTATTTTCTTTTTTCTTTGTTCAATTGTGACTTGGTTTGATTATATTATTAATTACTATATTTTGGATATTATTTTTTAGTATTATTGTTGAATCTTTGCTTGGGTGGACAAACGAGTGAAACGGCGCGAACGAGGCATTTTCGGGCCAAATCGATGTGCTATAGCCCACGGTTTCGGGATGGGCCTGGGTTCGGGCGTCCTGTGGGCTAAAAATCAACCGGGGCATGCCAGGGAGGTTGGAGATTGTCCTAGTGTGGTCCGTTTAAATTTCCGTGGCCATTTGGGTTAACAAACGGGCAAAACGGCGTGAACAGGGCATTTTTCGGGTCAAATCGGTGAGCTATAGCCCATAATTTCAGAGATGGGCTCCGGGTTCGGGCGTGCTGTGGGACGAAAATCGATCGGGGCGTGTCAGGGAGGTTGGGGATCATCCCAGTGTGGTCCGTTTAAATTTTCGTGGCCATTTGGGTGGACAAATGGGTGAAATGGCGCGAACAAAGCATTTTCAGGCCAAATCGGTGTGCTATAGCCCAAGGTTTTAGGGGGGGGCCTGAGGTCTGGGCGTTCTGTGGGCTGAGAATCGACCGAGGTGTGCCAGGGAGGTTGGGGATCGTCCCAGTTGGTCCGTCTAAATTTTCGTGGCCATTTGGGTGGACAAACGGGCGAAACGGCACGAACGGAGCATTTTTAGGCCAAATCGGTGTGCTATAGCCCACGGTTTTGGGGGTAGGCCTGAGGTTCGGACGTGCTGTGGGATGATAATCGACTGGGGCATGCCAAGGAGGATGGGGATCGTCCTAATATGGTCCTTTTAAATTTTTGTGGCTATTTGGGTGGACAAACGGGTGAAACGGCGCGAATGGGGCATTTTCGAACCAAATCGGTGTGCTATAGCCCACGGTTTTGGGGGTGGGCACGGGGTTCGAGCGTACTGTGAGTCAAAAATTGACCGAGGCATGCCAGGGAGGTTAGGGATTGTCCCAGTATGGTTCGTATAAATTTTCATGGACATTTGGGAGGACAAACGGGTAAAACGGCGTGAACGGGGCATTTTTTAGCCAAATCGGTGTGCTATAGCCCACGGTTTTGGGGGTGGGCCGGGGGTCTGGGCGTGCTGAGGCCAAAAATTGACCGGGGCATACCAGGGAGGTTGGAGATCATCCCAATATGGTCCATTTAAATTTTTGTTGCCATTTGGGTGGACAAATGGGCAAAATGGCGCGAACAGGGCATTTTCGGGCTAAATCAGTGTGCTATAGCACTCGATTTCGGGGGAGGGCCTAGGGTCCGGGCGTTCTGAGAGCCAAAAATCGACCACGGTGTGCCAGGGAGGTTGGAGATCTTCCCAGTGTGGCCCGTTTAATTTTTCGTGGCCATTTGGGTGGACAAACAGGCGAAACGACACGTATGGAGCATTTTCAGGCCAAATCGATGTGCTATAGTCCACGGTTTCATGGGTGAGCCTGGGGTCTAGGCGTGGTGTGGGCAGAAAATTGATCGGGGTATACCAAGGAGGCTGGGGATCATCCCAATGTGGTCCGTTTAAATTTTCCTAGCCATTTAGGTGGACAAACGGGCGAAACGGCATGAGCGGGGCATTTTTGGGCTAAATCGGTGTGCTATAGCCCACGATTTGTGGTGTAGGCCCGAGGTCTTGGCGTGCTTTGGGCTGAAAATTGATCGAGCGTGCCAGGGAGGTTGGGGATCATCCCAGTATGGTCCATTTAAATTTTTATGGCCATTTGGGTGGACAAACGGGTGAAACAGCGCGAATTGGGCATTTTTGGGCCAAATCGGTGTGCTATAGACCACAGTTTTAAGGGTGGGCCCCAGATTCAGGAGTACTATGGGCCGAAAATTGAACGGGGAATACCAGGAAGGTTGGGGATCATCCCAGTGTGGTTCGTTTAAATTTTTGTGACCATTTGGGTGGAAAAACGGGCGAAACGGAGTGAACGGGGCATTTTCGGACCAAATCAACGTTCTTTAGCCCATGGTTTTTAGGGTGGGACTGGGTTCGGGCATACTGTGGGTCAAAAATCAACCGAGGCGTGTCAGGGAGGTTTGGATCATTCTAGTGTGATCCGTTTAATTTTTTGTGGCCATTTGGTTAGACAAACGGGTGAAACGATGCGAACGGGGCATTTTCGGGCCAAATCGGTGTTCTATAGCCCACGATTTCGGGGGTGGGCCTGGGGTCCGGCGTGCTATTCATTGAAAATTAACCAGGGCATGCCAGGGATGTTGGGGATCATCCCAGTATGGTTCGTTTAAATTTTCGTTGTTATTTGGGTGGACAAACGGGCAAAACGGCGCGAACGAGGCATTTTTGGGCTAAATTGGTGTGCTATAGCCCACGGTTTTGAGGGTAGCCCTGGGGTACAGGTGTGATGTGGGTCGAAAATTGATCGAGGCATGCCAGGGAGGTTGGGGATCGTCCCAGTGTGGTTCATTTAAATTTTTGTGGCCATTTGGGTGGACAAACGATGCAAACGGGGCATTTTCAGGCCAAATTGATGTGCTATAAGCCCATTATTTTGGGGGTGGGCCCGAGGTCCAGGCGTGCTGTGGGTCAAAAATCTACCGGGGCATGCCAGGGAGGCTGGGGATCGTTCCAGTTTGGTCCGTTTAAATTTTCGTGGCCATTTGGGTGGTCAAACGGGTAAAAGGGCGCGAACAGAGCATTTTTTGGCCAAATCAGTGTGTTATAGACCACGGTTTTGGGGGTGGCCTCGGGGTCCGGGCATGCTGTGTTCCGAAAATCGACCAGGGCATGCCAGGGAGGTTGAGTATTATCCCAGTTTGGTCCATTTAAATTTTCGTGGCCATTTGGGTGGACAAACGTTCGAACCGACGTAAACGGGGTATTTTCAGGTCAAATCGATGTGCTATAGATCACAGTTTTAGGGGTGGGCCTGGGGTCCGAGCTTGTTATGGGCCAAAAATCAACCTGGCCATGACAGGGTGGTTGGGGATCATCCCAGTATAGTTCGTTTAAATTTTCGTGGCTATTTGGGTGGACAAATAGGAAAAACAGTGTGAACGGGGCATTTTCGTGACAAATTGGTGTGGTATAGCCCATGATTTCGGGGTTGGGCCCAGAATTCGGGCGTGCTGTAGGCCGAAAATCACCAGGGGCATGCCACGAAGGCTGGGGATTATCCCAGTGTGGTCCGTTTAAATTTTTATGGTTATGTGGGTGAAGAAACGAGCAAAACGATGCGAACGAGGCATTTTCAGGATAAATTGGTGTGCTATAGCCCACGGTTTTGTGGATGGGCCCAGGGTTCGGGTGTGCTGTGGGTCAAAAATCGACTGGAGCGAGCCAAGAAGGTTGGGATCATCCCAATATGGTCCGTTTAAATTTTTGTGGCCATTTAGGTGGACAACGGATGAAACGACGCGAATGAGGCATTTTCTGGCCAAATAGGTATGTTATAACCCACTGTTTTGGGGGTGGGGCGGGGATCCGAGTGTGCTGTGGGCCAAAAATAGACCGAGGCGTGCCAGGGAGGTTGGGATCATCCCAGTGTGGTCCGTTTAAATTTTCTTGCCTATTTGGGTGGATAAACGGGCAAAACATCGCGAACGGGGCATTTTCGAGCCAAATCGATGTGCTATAGCCCACAGTTTTGGAGGTGGGCGCGGGGTTCGGGCGTGCTTGTAGCCAAAAATTGACCAGGGCATGCCAAGGAAGTTGGGGATTGTCCTAGTATGGTCCATTTAAATTTTTGTTGCCATTTGGGAGGATAAACGAGCGAAACAGCGCGAAAAAGTAATTTTCGGGCCAAATCGGTGTGCTATGCCCATAGTTTCGGGGTGAACCCGGGGTCCGGGTATGCTGTGGGTCGAAAATCGACCGATGCATTCCAAGGAGGTTGGGGATCATCCCAGTGTGGTCCGTTTAAATTTTTATGGCCATTTGGATTGACAAACGGGCGAAACGGCGCGAACGGGGCATTTTTGGGCCAAATGGTGTGCTATAGCCTATGGTTTTGAGGGTGGGCCCATGGTTCAAGCTTTCTGTGTGCCAAAAATTGACCGAGGTATGCTATAGAGATTGGGGATCATACCAGTGTGGTCCGTTTTAATTTTTGTGGCAAATTGGGTGGACAAACGGGCAAAACGGCATAAAATAGAGCAGTTTCGAGCCAAATCGGTGTGCTATTGCTCATGGTTTTGGGTGTGGGCCCGGGGCACGGGCGTGTTGTGGGCGGAAGATTGATCGGGGCATGCCAGAGAGGTTTGGGATCGTCCCCGTATTGTCCGTTCAAATTTTGGTAGCCATTTGGGTGGACAAACGGGTGAAACGACGCAAACAGGGCATTTTGGGGCCAAATCAGTGTACTATAGCCCACGATTTTGAGGGTGGGCCCGGGGTCTGACGTGCTGTGGGCCATAAATTGATCGGGGCATGCTAGGGAGGTTGGGGATCATCCTAGCTTGGTCCGTTTAAATTTTCGTGGCCATTTTGGTGGAGAAATGGGTGAAATAGTACAAACATGGCTTTGCGGGCCAAATCGGTGTGCTATATCCTACGGTTTTAGGAGGGGGGTGGGAGGCCTGGGGTTCGAGCGTACTGTGAGCCAAAAATTGATCGGGGCATGCTAGGGAGGTCGAGAATCATCCCAGTATGGTTCATTTAAATTTTCGTAGCCATTTGGGTGGACATACGGGCGAAACGATGTGAACAGGGCATTTTCGAGCCAAATTGGTGAGCTAGAGCCCACGGTTTCGGGGGTAGGCCTGGGGTTCGGGTGTGCTGTCGGCCGAAAATCGACCGAGGTATGCCAGGTAGGTTGGGGATCGTCCCTGTATGGTCCGTTTAAATTTTTGTGGCCTTTTGCATGGACAAACGGGCTAAATGGTGCGAACTGGGCATTTTCAGGCCAAATCGGTGTGCTATAGCCCACGGTATTTTTGTGGGCTCGGGGTTCGAGCATGCTATTGGCCGAAAATCAATCGAGGCATACCAGGAGGTTGGGGATCGTCCCAGTGTAGTCCGTTTAAATTTTCATGGCCATTTGGATGTAGAAACAGGCGAAACAGCGTGAACGGGGCATTTTTGGGCCAAATCGATGTGCTATAGCCCACGGTGTTAGGGGTGGACCCGGGGTATGGGCGTGTTGTGGGCTGAAAATTAATCGTGGTATGCCAGGAATGTTGGGGATCATCCCAGTATGGTCCATTTAAATTTTTGTGGCCATTTGGGTGGACAAATAGGCGAAATGGCGTAAATGGGGCATTTTTAGGCCAAATCGGTGTGTTATAGCCCACGGTTTTGGGGGTGGGTGATACGCCCAAATTACAACTCTCGTTAGTAAGTGTAAGCGGTTGCTGTCAAATATAGAACCCAACTGGGTTGGGTGTCGAATCCCACAGGGAATACTCTGGTCACTAAGTGTTGCAATTATTAGTAGACTGTTGGTCAAAAATTCCAAGGACAAAAGGGGGGTTTGGTTTAGGCGTGAACTAATATTATCAAAGTAACGATGGAACGATTTGCGTAGTAAGATTTAATCACAGAGATTGATAAGTTAGGGTTATGTCCACCTTATAAGTTCTACTTCTCTATTAACTATGAGTAACGCGGAATTTAGACATGCATGCACTTATAGAGAATCGTATTCTAATTCTAAATCCAAGTGTTTCTCAACCATCAAGGATTTATTTCGCTTTACCTCTCTCGAGCCTAAAGTGTATAACAAATGGTACAAATTCTCCAAGAAGTTAATCCGGTTAAGGCATTAACGTGTAAATAGAGGTTGGAAACCCTATTTCCTTGTCACACTCTCTTTTCCAAACATGTAACTTTTCTCTCGAACAAGTTAATGCTATAATGGCGTATTCTCTATGTTTTCAACCATAAGAATTCAATCAAAATGAAGAGAGTAATGATATAAGTAGCATAACACATCAAGAATTCACAAACTCATAGTAATAGATAGTATACTACAAGGTTTCCATAACCCTAACAGATAAGTTTAGCTACTCATGAATACAACGGAAATCAAAGTAGACATCATCATCATACCAAAAATTAGAGAAATCTCGGCTATGGAGATGAAACGTGTTTTCTTTCTCCGTTGCTCAAGTGAGCCATTTTCTGTTCTCAAAACTAGTGCAGAATCTCCCAACGTGAATTGTCAATAATAATCGAATGATAATCATGCTGAAAAATTCAGCAATAAGGTTTTTAATAGCATCCTTGTCTAATAAGTTGCTACTGCATCCTTAAGTATTTAAAAATACTGGGTTTGCCCGGGAAAAAGTTCCCATGCATCACATTCAGTCCAAAAGCTGCCTTCCCTCTTATGTGAAGTTTTTCTTTGCTTCCCACAGGTCCACAAAGTGCTGAAATCTTCATCATTAGTACCTGAAAAACATGATAATCACATAGGTCAGCTCACTTAAAGGAAAATGGACTAAAAGTGCAAGAATTATATATTTTATCCTCAAAACTTAGCCAAAACATGGGTAAATTATGGTGCTTAGACGTATAAATACGCCCAACATCACCACCCCACACTTAAAGCTTTGTTTTTCCTCGAACAAAATATTACATCCATGCAAACACCTAACTAGAATTTCACAATAGCAACACAAAATTTTCAACAAGACATGCACGACAATTATTAATAAAGAGTAGGTTTCTTGATCATTACTAGAAACAACTCAGCCTCCAACATAGACTCATTAGGGTGTTCAATTCGTTATACACAAGTTAAGCCACAAAGAATCATATAAAACCACCCAACAATCATCAACCATGTGTGCTCACAAAAGATATCACCCATAAACACTCATATTTTTGCATTTTTCGAAACATGGGTATAAGATTTTCCTTGCGCTCACTCTCACAAGGAATTCTTATATTGCAACTGATGACCATAGGCTTGCCCTTAGTGTAATGCTCCACTAATATCAGAATGCTAAGCTTAGGATCAAATAAGTCTTTACAGGTTGTAATGTAGACTAAGGGACAGGTAGGACTATTTTGGCCAGAAATAGTGACTATGTTCCCTAAGCGCTTTAATACACTACATTATGCCATTTACACTATCTTTTAACAACCACTTTACCTCTCTTTCATCTACCAACCCCTTTTCACCCATTTTGTTATTCAATCATCAACACAACTATCTTTTTGTTTTTCTAATTTAATTTTTTTTTTCTTTTTTTTTTATATTAAGCAAGCATCTCTATAATAGCCACTCTTTTTCACAACATTTTCAAGTACCAATACACCCTGAGGCATCACTTTCACCATTCTCCTCTTATTTTTCCATATGATTCTACAATTTAAAGCGCTTAGGAGTTTGGATCAAATTGTGGTCTTAAAAAAAAAGAATAGGCTACATATGAGGCTGCCAAAGAAAATAGCTAAAGGCTCAAAGGGGGTTCACTAGGACAATGTACAAAGGTAGGTAAAAAAAAAGAAGGTAAACAATTTCAGGCTGCCAAAGAAATGCCTAAATCATCTCCTAAACTCACATTCTTTATTTCGCTTCACACACACACCAGGCAAGTTCTAGCATCAGTCACAACAAAGAATATACAATAAGCTCTCACACACAAGGCACATGGTCAACTTCATTGGGGGCATTATAGATTCTTGACCCAACAGGTGAATGAATTAAACCACAACAATTTATCACACAGTGAATCACAACTTAGAGCCTAAGCGTCTCAATATCAATGATTTAGCACAAACTCTTGTTATAATACCATGCCATCTATCAGAACAATTTCATGCAACATCTAAAATCTACTAACTAATTACAACTAACTAACTAACTACTAATTCAAACAAACAAGAATAAATGTAGGCAAAGAAATACAATACAATAGACATATACCCGCACCCCACACTTAGACGGGACACACTGTCCTCAGTGGAAATAAATAAGGAAAACCTGATTAGTCGGACTCCTCTTCTATGTCTGGGGTCATACCCCCTGCGTCGGAATCATCAACAAAGTCGTCGTCATCAGAGTTGTCCTCCATATCTGAGTCTGGTAGTTGGTGATCATCGTCAGTCGGCACGTCATCATCGAGAGGTTCCTCCAAATTGTGTTCTAAGGTTGAGGATCTATTTAAAGGCTAAGCCATGGGTCGGGTTTGATCCATGTACAATCGGGTTAGGAGGCAAAAAAGGATAAGTAGGCGGCGCCTAATGCTTTGCCTATGCTTAGCATAGGAGACGCCTTTAGCAATGCCTAGATAGGCATAGGAGGCGCCTTTAGCAATGCCTAGATAGGCATAGGAGGCACCTTGCCTATCGCCTAGATTGGCATAGGCGGCGCCTTGCCTATCGCCTAGATTGTCATAGGCGGCGCCTATGGCATTGCCTATGTGAGGCAGTGAGCATAGGAAATGGCATAGGCGGCGCCTATAACATTGCCTACATTGGTATAGGCCTTGCCTTGTCCATTGCCTATGTGAGGCAGTGAGCATAGGCAATGACATAGGCATTGCCTTGTCCGTTGCCTAGATTTGCATAGGCATTGCCTTGTTCGTTGCCTAGATTGGCATATGCATTGCCTTGTTCGTGGCCTAGATTGGCATAGGCAATGCCTAACCTATAGCCTTTGATCCATCATTCCTCACTTACCACCTTTAGCATGGCTCACTTTCAAATCAAAATTTGGGACTAATCTCCTCCTTTGTATATCTTGCACCTACACTTAATCAAAAACAACAAAAATGATTAGAAGGATGGGTTACCTCCCACGAGCGCCTTAGTTTTGGTCGTGGCTCGACTCTTCTTTTTGAACTTTTATTTATCAAAAACAAAATCCTAACGAAACAAACTCCTAATGATGGGTTGCCTCCCATGTAGCGCTTGCTTTATTGTCGCAGCACGACATAGTTATCTCGATTACTCAGACTTCATCAAGATATCTGGTGGCTTCGCCGGTGGTGAGGGTCGATTCTTAAGGTCAAGGTCCAGCTTCTTGGGGTCATATGAATACGACCCCATTCCTGTCAAAGCACGGATAGTTTCTTCGTTCTCTTCAACATCCTCACGCTCAAAGTTCAAAAGCACAGTAGCCAATGGCTCAACAGTAAGCTGCTTCTCTAAAGATAATTCCTTCTTATCCTCATAATGAACATCAGCTATAGAGAACACATTCATATCTTTGGGCTGCTTCATTGATTTGCTTACATCAAAATGTACCACTTTGTCATTCATCCGAAATAAAAGCTCATTTGCTCGTAAATCAATAAGCATACTTCCTGTTGCGAGGAAAGGTCGACCCAAGATTATGGGCACCTCAAAATCCACCTCGCAATCCAAAATAACAAAGTCTGCAGGAAAAATGAAGGTAGAAACCTTCACTAATACATCATGTAAGATACCAACAGGTCGTTTTACCGACCTATCTGCCATCACGATCCGCATATTGGTTGGTGTAGGATCGCCCAACCCCAACTGTTTATAAATAGATAGCGGCATCAAATTGATGCTAGCCCCCAAATCGCACAATGCCTTAGCAAAATCCAAGGATCCAACCGTGCAAGGAATAGTGAAAGCACCAGGATCCGCCTTTTTCTCTACTAAAGATCTCGTGGCAATTGCACTGCAATGATGAACATTATCTGCCAGTTCATAACTTGCTGCCCTTTTCTTTTTCAAAAGGTCCTTCATGAATTTGGCGTACCCTGGCATCTGCTCCAGTGCCTCCACCAAAGGCACATTAATAGTCAGCTGCTTCAGCATGGTCATGAATTTATTAAACCTGGTGTCATCAGCCTTCTTCTTCAGTCTCTGAGGAAAAGGTGGTGGTGGATTTGGAAGAGTCTTTTCCACCACTTTCTTTTGTTTTTTTCTTCCGATTATCAATCTTTTCAGGCTGGTGACATCTAGGTGTAGTGTCATGAACGTTCTCATTCTGATTTTCAACTTCTATAGAATCATCACAATCTGCTTCAATAACATTCTCTTCTGTATTATCAACCACTTGCTTGCCTTTGGATGGATTTTCCAACACCTTACCACTCCTGGTAGTAATAGCCATACATGATCCATCATTCCGTGGATTTTGCACAGTGTTACTAGGTAAAGTGCCAGCTTTTCTTTGATTGAATGCTGCTGATAATTGACTCATTTATTGTTCCAGCTGTTTTATTGTAGTGGAATGTGAGTCAACCAATTGATTTATTGAGGACAAATCATTTTTTACCTTAGCTAGTCCCGTGTTGGTTGCCTCCACTCCTTTCAAAAGCTTGGCCATCATGTCCTCCATGGATATCTTCCCAGAACTAGTTGCAACAGCTTCACAATTTCCAGGAGGGACATACAAACCACTCCTGTCAGTCTTATTCTTGAATCTGGATTTTTCATAATAGTTTCGACCTTGGTTTCCTTGGGCATTGCCTCGGAAACCCCCCTGATTATTCAAATAATTCGATTCCTTCTTAGAATCGAATTCATCTCTACCCTGTGATACAACAGCCTTGACCTTTTCTGTCTTCCCTGATAATAAATGCTTGGTAAGAAGGTCCATCTGCGTTTTCATGTGAGCCATATCTTGGTCACGTTCCTCTTCTCTTCGCCTCTGTTCTGCTGTCATGCCACTAGATACAGTAGATCTTGGTACCTCAAAATCCCTGGTATGCCAAGATCTACTCTGCTTTGTCATACGATCCATCATATCACCAGCCTCAATAAAAGTAAGGTCCATGAATGACCCACCTACAGCATTATCAACCACTGGCTTAGTCACCGAGTTCAAAGCCCTATATAATATTTCCATCAAGTGGACATTGGTCATCTGATGATTTGGGCACCGCGTAAGCTTCTTCTTGAACCTCTCCCATGTTTTGTGGAGAGCTTCAGTTGGAAGCTGTCTGAAATTGCTTATCTCATCTCTCAATTGTGCCCTCTTGGATGGTGGAAAGAATCTTTCTAGAAAAGCGTCTTTTAGTTGCCTCCAATTGGTAATAGAGTCAGGAGTTAGCCCGTTTAACCATAGAGTTGCCTCTCCAGATAGAGACAATGGAAATAAGCGCAGCCGGATCACATTCTGTCCAACCCCTGGATTATCAAATGATTTGCATGTTGAGATAAAATTAATTAGATGCATATTCGGATCATCGCCTGCAAGTCCACCAAATAACCCTTTGAGTTGTAATAGCTGGATTATGGTGCTGGTGATATTGAACTTGGATCTGGGTGCCAAGGGTGGAGGAATAATAGCCCCTGTGGCACCAGCCCCATCCAAATCGTCATCATCATCATCGAAAGGGGCCTGCATAGCTCGGCGTTCAGGTCTCATTCTAGCTTGACGATCTCTCCTGTTCACAGGTGCTGCCACCTCACCAGCACGCCTTGGATTTAATAACTCATCATCACCCAGGTCTTCTTCATCAAGATTTGTTGCCCGACCTGGGTTATCAATATTCTGTTGATGCACTTGAGCAGCTGCCAATGCAACTAATCTTTCCTGCTCCTGTTGAGCAGCCATCCGTTCAAGGTTTCGTTGCACATCCATTCTGCCAATAAGATGTGGTTCAGGATTTATAGGTAATAACGGTTGACCAGAACTTCGTGTATTTGGCATGCACTCCAATAAACCTGAGCAAAACAAAAACAACAAACAAAAAGTAAAATTCGAGAATCTTTGACCAAAGGGTCTATTAACTATCACAAACTTAGTTGACAACCGTATTCCCCGGCAACGGCGCCAAAATTTGATACGCCCAAATTATAACTGTCGTTAGAAAGTGTAAGCGGTCGCTGTCAAATATAGAACCCAACTGGGTTGGGTGTCGAATCCCACAGGGAATACTCTGGTTACTAAGTGTTGCAATTATTAGTAGACTGTTGGTCGAAAATTCCAAGGACAAAAGGGAGGTTTGGTTTAGGCGTGAACTAATATTATCAAAGTAATGATGGAACGATTTGCGTAGTAAGATTTAATCACAGAGATTGATAAGTTAGGGTTATGTCCACCTTATAAGTTCTACTTCTCTATTAACTATGAGTAACGCGGAATTTAGACATGCATGCACTTATAGAGAATCGTATTCTAATTCTAAATCCAAGTTTTTCTCAACCATCAAGGATTTATTTCGCTTTAGCTCTCTCGAGCCTAAAGTGTATAACAAATGGTACAAATTCTCCAAGAAGTTAATCCGATTAAGGCATTAACGTGTAAATAGAGGTTGGAAACCCTATTTCCTTGTCACACTCTCTTTTCCAAACATGTAACTTTTCTCCCGAACAAGTTAATGCTATAATGGCGTATTCTCTATGTTTGCAACCATAAGAATTCAATCAAAATGAAGAGAGTAATGATATAAGTAGCATAACACATCAAGAATTCACAAACTCATAGTAATAGCTAGTATACTACAAAGTTTCCATAACCCTAACAGATAAGTTTAGCTACTCATGAATACAACGGAAATCAAAGTAGACATCATCATCATACCAAAACTTAGAGAAATCTCGGCTATGGAGATGAAACGTGTTTTCTTTCTCCGTTGCTCAAGTGAGCCGTTTTCTGTTCTCAAAACTAGTGCAGAATCTCCCAACGTAAAATGTCAATAATAATCGAATGATAATCATGCTGAAAAATTCAGCAATAAGGTTTTTAATAGCATCCTTGTCTAATAAGTTTCTACTGCATCCTTAAGTATTTAAAAATACTGGGTTTGCCCGGGAAAAAGTTCCCATGCATCACATTCAGTCCAAAAGCTTCCTTCCCTCTTATGTGAAGTTTTCCTTTGCTGCCCACAGGTCCACAAAGTGCTGAAATCTTCATCATTAGTACCTGAAAAACATGCTAATCACATAGGTCAGCTCACTTAAAGGAAAATGGACTAAAAGTGCAAGAATTATATATTTTATCCTCAAAACTTAGCCAAAACATGGGTAAATTATGGTGCTTAGACGTATAAATACGCCCAACATCAGTGGGCCCGGGGTCCGGGCGTGCTGTGGGCTAAAAATCGAATGAGACATGCCAGAAAGGTTGGGGATTGTCCTAGTGTGGCCCGTTTAAATTTTCGTGGCCATTTGCATGGACAAACGAGTGAAATGGTGCGAATGGGGCATCTTAGGGCCAAATTGGTGTGCTATAGCCTATGGTTTTGGGGCTGGGCCCAAGGTCTGAGTGTGCTGTGGGACGAAAATTGACCGGGGTGTGCCAGGGAAGTTGGGAATCATCCTAGTGTGGTCCGTTTAAATTTTTGTGGCTATTCTTGTAGACAAACGAGCAAAACAGCACGAACGGGGCATTTTCGGGCTAAATCGGTGTGCTATAGCCCACGGTTTTGGGGGTGGGCCTAAGCTCCGGGCGTGCTGTGGGCCGATAATCGATCGGGGCCTGCCAGGGAGGTTGGGGATCATCCTTGTATGGTCCGTTTAAATTTTGGTGGCCATTTGGTTGGACAAACGGGCGACTTGGCGCGAACAGGGCATTTTCGAGCCAAATCAGTATGCTATAGCCCACGGTTGTGGAGGTGAGCTCGGGGTCCGAGCGTACTGTAAGCCAAAAATTGACTGAGGTGTGCCAGGGAGGTTAGGTATTATTCTAGTGTGGTCCGTATAAATTTTTGTGGACATTTGGGCAAACGGGCGAAACGGCGCGAACGGGGCATTTTCGGGCTAAATCGGTGTGCTATAGCCCACAGTTTTGGGGGTGGGTCGGGGGTATGGGCGTGCTGGGGCCAAAAATTTACCAGAGCATACCAGGTAGTTCCCAGTGTGGTCCGTTTAAATTTTTGTAGCCATTGGGGTGGTCAAACGGTCAAAACGTTGCGAACAGGGCATTTTCGGGCCAAATCAGTGTACAGCACACGATTTTGAGGGAAGGCCTGGGGTTTGGGTGTTCTGAGGGCCAAAAATTGACCAGGGCATTCCAGGGAGGTTTGGGGTCTTCCAAGTATGGTCCGTTTAAATTTTTGTGGCCATTTAGGTGGACAAACGGGCAAAACAGCACGAACGGGGAATTTTTGGGCCAAATCGATGTGCTATAGCCCACGATTTTGGAGATGGGCCCGAGGTCCAGGTGTGCTGTGGGCCAAAAATCGATTGGGGTGTGCCATCGAAGTTGGGGATCATTCTAGTGTGGTCCGTTTAAATTTTTGTGACCATTTCAATGGACAAACGGGTAAAACGGCGTGAAAAGGGTATTTTGGGCCAAATCGGTGAGCTATAGCCCACGGTTTTAGGGGTGGACCCGGGGTCCGGGCATGCTGTAGGCCAAAAATCAACCAAGGCATGCCAGGGTAGTTGGGGATAATCTCAGTGTGGTCCATTTAAATTTTCGTGGCCAGTTGGGTGGACATACGAGCGAAATGGTGCGAACGGGGCTTTTTCGGGCCAAATTAGTGTGCTATAGCCCATGGTTTCATGGGTGGCCCTGGGTTTTGGGTGTACTGACTGCCAAAAATCAATTGAGGCGTGCCAGGGTTGTTGGGAATCATCCCAGTGTGGTTCGTTTAAATTTTTGTGGCATTTGGGTGGAAAAACGGGCGAAACGGCACAAATGGGGAATTTTCGAGCCAAAACGGTGTGCTATAGCCCACGGTTTTGGGGATGGGCCCAGGGTACGGGTGTGTTGTGGGCTGAAAATTGACTGGGGCATGCCAGGGAGGTTGGGGATCATCCCAGTGTGGTCCATTTAAATTTTCGTGGCCATTTGGAGGGTCAAACGGGCGAAACGGCGAGAACGGGACATTTTCGGGCCAAATCGGTGTGCTATAGCCCACAATTTTGGGGGTGGACCAGGGGTCCAGGTGTGCTATGGTGATACAAATCAGTCCTCTAAAATGCCAAAACAGTCCACAAAATGTGAGAAGAACAAGCAACATAAAGGGATACAAGATGACAAACACAAACACACGGATTTCCAAAATAATGAAAGGATAGATAGTGAGACCAAGATTATTACAAGATTAAGAACCAAGTATATTTCAACATTAACCCCTAAGGAATGTAATAATCAAAACCACACTCTTACGGTGACCTCCAAGGTAATTGACTCACCTCAAGATCCACCGTTTCCAAGCAAAGAACAATATTGGCTTTTCCAAGCCCTATACTAAGGATGACTTTTCCAAGTCCTAACTAAGACTATAATAAGGTGGCCTACTCTCAAGAGAGAGGATTTCAAGTTTTTTAATCTTTCATCTTTCATAAACTAACTAGCAAATGAACTAATAGAACCTATTTATAGTCTAACTTATTACATAACAAAATAACCACAATACCCTTAATGAAAAGGGGTGGCCATGGAGTGTTACTTAGACAAGGCTAAGTAACCAAAATGTTCTTAATGAAGGCCCAAAACCATGAGTCCTCAATCTTCAATGCTCCAAGCAATCTTTCACACGTGGGATTGAACTTTGGTGTACTCAAATCGGCACCTCCATGTAGGATCCCATTTTCTTAATGCGACCAAAGCTTGATGCCCCACGTACTGACTTAGAATGATCTCATTGAAAGCTAAGGCGGCCATTTGAATCGTATCATATGGGCCAAAAATTGACTGGGGTATGACAGAGAGGATGAGGATCATCCCAATATGGTCCGTTGAAATTTTTGTAGCCATTTGGGTGGACAAACGGGAGAAACAATGTGAACAAGGCCTTTTAGGGCTAAATCGATGTGCTATAGCCCACGATTTTGGGGGTGGTCCCGGGGTCTAGGCGTGCTGTGGGACAAAAATTGATCGAGGTATGCCAGAGGGGTTGGGGATAGTCTTAGTGTGGTCCATTTAAATTTTTATGGCAATTTGGATGGACAAACGAGCAAAATAGCGTGAACGGGGCATTTTTGGGCTAAATTGGTGTGCTATAGCCCACGGTTTTGGTGTTGGGCCATGGGTTTGGGCGTGCTGTGGGCTAAAAATTAACCGAGGTGTACCAGGGAGGTTAGGGATCATCCCAGTATGGTCCATTTAAATTTTTGTGGCCATTTGGGCGGACAAACGGGCAAACGGCGTGAATGAGGCATTTTTGTGCCTAATCAATGTGCTATAACCCACGGTTTTAGAGAAGGGCCCAGGGTCCGAGCGTGCTGTGCACCAAAAATTGACAAAGGCATGCTAAGGAGGTTGGAGATCGTCCCAGTATGGTTTATTTAAATTTTCATGGCCATTTTAGTGGACAAACGGGCAAAACGGCGCGAAGGGGCATTTTTGGGCCAAATCGGTGTGCTATAGCCCACGAATTTGGTGGGGTGCCCAGGGTCGAGCGTGTTGTGGTTAAAAATTAACCCGAGCATGAAAGAGAGGTTGGGGATCATTTCAGTGTGATCCATTTAAATTTCCGTGGCTATTTGGGCGGACAAACGGGCGAAACGATGCGAACGGGGCATTTTAGGGCCAAATTGATGTGCTATAGCCTACGGTTTTGGGGTTGGGCCCGGGTTTCGGTTGTGCTGTGGTCTGAAAATTGACCGAGGTATGCCAGGGAAGTTAAGAATCATCCCAGTATGGTCCGTTTAAATTTTTGGGGCAATTTGGGTGGACAAACGGGCAAAATGGCGCAAACCAAGCATTTTCAGGCAAAATCAGTGTGCTATAGCCCACAGTTTTAGGGGTGAGCCCGGGGTTCGACCGTGCTGTGGGCCAAACATTGATCGGGGCATGCCAAGGAGGCTGGGGATCATCCCAGTGTGGTTCTTTTAAATGTTCCTAGCCATTTAGATGGACAAACGGGCGAAACGACGTGAACGGGGTATTTTTGGGCCAAATCGGTGTGCTATAGCCCACGATTTTAGGGGTGGGCCTGATATTCGAGCGTGTTGTGGGCTGAAAATTGTTTAAGCATGCCAGGGAGGTTGAATATCATCCTAGTATGGTTCGTTTAAATTTTTGTGGTTATTTGGGTGGACAAACGGGCGAAACAACGCGAATTGGGCATTTTCGGGCCAAATCGGTGTGCTATAGACCGAAGTTTCGAGGGTGGGCTTGGGATTCAGGCATAATGTGGGCCAAAAATTAACCGAGGCATACCAGGAAGGTTGAGGATCATTCTAATATGTTTCGTTTAAATTTTTGTGGCCATTTGGGTGGACAAACGGGCGAAACGGAGCGAACAAGGCATTTTTGGACCAAATCAACATTCTTTAGCCTATGGATTTTGGGGTGGGACTGGGTCCGGGCGTACTGTGGGGAAAAAATCGACCGAAGCATGCCAGGGAGGTTGGAGATCATCCCAGTGTGGTCCGTTTAAATTTATGTGGCCATTTGGTTGGACAAATGGGTGAAACAGTGCAAACGCGGCATTTTCGGACCAAATCGGTGTTCTATAGCCCACGATTTTGGGGGTGGGCCTGGGGTCCGGTGTGATGTTCGCTGAAAATTGACCGGGGCATGCCAGGGATGTTGGGGATCATCCCAGTATTGTCCGTTTAAATTTTTATGGTTATTTGGGTGGGCAAACGGACGAAATGGCGTGAACGGTGCATTTTTGGGCCAAATTTGTGTGCTATAGCCCACAGTTTAGGGGTGGGCCTGGTGTACGGGTGTGCTGTGGGACAAAAATTGATCGAGGCATGCCAGGGAGGTTGGTGATCATCCCAGTGTCGTCGATTTAAATTTTGTGGCCATTTGGATGGACAAACGATGCGAATGGGGCATTTTCGAGCCAAATAGGTGCGCTATAAGCCCATTATTTCAGGGGTAGGCCCAAGGTCCGGACGTGCTATGGGTCAAAATTCAATCGAGGCATGTTAGGGAGGCTCGAAATCATCCCAGTGTGGTCCGTTTAAATTTTCGTGGCCATTTGGGTGGACAAAAGGGCAAAACAGCGCAAATGGGGAGTTTTCTGGCCAAATCAGTGGGCTATAGCCCACAGTTTCAAGGGTGGGCCCAGGGTTTGGGCATGATGTGGGCCAAAACTCGATCGGGGCATGCCAAGGAGGCTGGGTATCATTCCAGTGTGGTCCGTTTAAATTTTTGTGGCCATTTCAATGGACAAATGGGCAAACTGGCGCGAACAGATCATTTTTGAGCCAAATCGATGTGCTATAGCTTACGGTTTCAGGGGTGGGCCCGGGGTCTAAGCGTGTTGTGGGTGAAAAATCAACCTGGGTGTGCCAGGGTGGTTGGGGATCGTCCCAGTATGGTCCATTTAAATTTTTGTGTCTATTTGGGTGGATAAACAGGCGAAACAGCACCAACGGGGCATTTTCATGACAAATCGATGTTCTATAGCCCATGATTTTGGGGGTGGGCCCAGGATTCGGGCGTGCTGTGGGTCAAAAATTGATCGGGCCATGACAGGGAAGCTGGGGATCATTCCAGTGAGGTCCGTTTAAATTTTTGTGTCCATGTGGGTGGAGAAATAGAGCGAACGGGGCCTTTTCAGGCTAAATTATTGTGCTATAGACCACGGTTTTGGGGGTGGGCTCGGGGTTCGGGCGTGCTGTGGATCAAAAATCGATCGGAGTGAGCCAGGGTGGTTAGGGATCGTCCCAATATGGTCCGTTTAAATTTTTGTGGCCATTTGGGTGGACAACGGGCGAAACGGCGTGAATTGGGCATTTTCTGGCCAAATTGGTATGTTATAACCCACTGTTTTGGGGGTGGGGCGGGGATCCAAGTGTGCTGTGGGCCAAAAATAGGCCGGGGCATGCCAGGGAGGTTGGGATTGTCCCAGTGTGGTCCGATTAAATTTTCGTAGCCATTTGGGTGGATAAATGGGCAAAACGTCTCAAACGGGGCATTTTTGGGCTAAATCGGTGTGTTATAGCCCATAATTTTGGGGTAGGCGCGGGGTCCGGGCGTACAGTGAGCAAAAAATTGACTAGGGTATGCCAGGGAAGTCGGGGATCATCCCAGTATAGTCCATTTAAATTTTCTTATCCATTTGGGAGGACAAACGGGCAAAACAGCACGAACAAGGCATTTTCAGGCCAAATCGGTGTGCTATGCCCATGGTTTTGAGGGTGAGCCTGGGGTCCGGGCATGCTTTAGGTTAAAAATTGATCGGTGCATGCCAGAGAGGCTGGGGATAATCCCAGTATAGTCCGTTTAAATTTTTGTGGACATTTGGGTGGACAAACAGGCGAAACGGTGCGAACGAGGCATTTTTGGGCTGAATCGGTGTGCTATAGCCCCCGGTTTTGGGGGTTGGATGCGGGTTTTGGGCATGCTATGGGTCGAAAATTGACTAGGGTATACCAGGGAAGTCAGGTTTCATCCCAGTGTGGTCTGTTAAAATTTTTGTGGTCATTTGGCTGGACAAACATGAGAAACAACGCGAATTAGGGATTTTGGGGCCAAATCGGTGTGCTATAGACCGCAGTTTCGAGGGTGGGGTCGGGATTTAGGCATACTGTGGGCCAAAAATTGACCGAGGCATACCAGGAAGGTTGGGGATTGTCCTACTGTGGTTCGTTTATATTTTTGTGGCCATTTGGGTGGACAAACGGGCAAAACGGAGCGAACAAGGCATTTTAGGACCAAATCAGCATTCTTTAGCCTATGGATTTTGGGGTGGGACTGGGTCCGGGCGTACTGTGGGCCAAAAATTGACCGAGGCATGCCAGGGAGGTTGGGGATCATCCCAGTATGGTCCGTTTAAATTTATGTGGCCATTTGGTTGGACAAATGGGTGAAACGGTGCGAACGAGGCATTTTTGGACCAAATCGGTGTTCTATTGCCCACGATTTTGGGGGTGGGCTTGGGGTCCGATGTGATGTTCGCTGAAAATTGAACGGGGCATGCCAAGGATGTTGGGGATCATCCCATTGTTGTCCGTTTAAATTTTTATGGTTATTTGGGTTGACAAACGGACGAAATGGCGCGAACGGTGCATTTTTGGGCCAAATTAGTGTGCTATAGCCCACAGTTTAAGGGTGGGCCTGGTGTATGGGTGTGCTGTGGGACAAAAATTGATCGAGGCATGCCAGGGAGGTTGGTGATCGTCCCAGTATCATCCATTTATATTTTGTGGCCATTTGGGTGGACAAACGATGCGAATGGGGCATTTTCGGGCCAAATAGGTGTGCTATAATAAGCCCATGGTTTCAGTGGTAGGCCCGAGGTCCGAACGTGCTGTGGGTAAAAAATCGACTGAGGCATGCCAGGGAGGCTGAGGATCTTCTCAGTGTGGTCTATTTAAATTTTCGTGTCCATTTGAGTGGACAAAAGGGTATAACAGCGCAAACAGGGCATTTTCTGGCCAAATCAGTGGGCTATAGCCCACGGTTTCGGGGGTGGGCCCAGGGTCCGGGCATGCTGTGGGCTGAAAATCGACCGGGGCATGCCAAGGAGGTTGGGTATCATCCCAGTGTGGTTCATTTAAATTTTCGTGGCCATTTCGATGGACAAATAGGATAACTGGCGCGAACAGGGCATTTTCAGGCCAAATCGATGTGCTATAGCTCACGGTTTCAGGAGTGGCTCGGGGTCTGAGCGTGTTGTGGGCCAAAAATCAACCTGGGCGTGCCAGGGTAGTTCGGGATCATCCCGGTATGGTCCGTTTAAATTTTTGTGTCCATTTGGGTGGATAAACAGGCGAAACAACACCAACGGGGCATTTTCGTGACAAATCGGTGTTCTATAGCCCATGATTTCGTAGGTGGGCCCATGATTCGGGCGTGCTGTGGGTCAAAAATCGACCAGGGCATGCCAGGGAGGCTGGGGATCATTCCAGTGTGTTCCGTTTAAATTTTTATGGCCATGTGGGTGGAGAAATGGAGTGAACGGGGCGTTTTCAGGCTAAATTGGTGTGCTATAGACCACGATTTCGGTGGTGGGCTCGGGGTTCAGCTGTGCTGTGGATGAAAAATCGATCGAAGTGAGCCAGGGTGGTTAGGGATCGTCCCAATATGGTCCGTTTAAAGTTTTGTGGCAATTTGGGTGGACAACGGGCGAAACAGCGTGAATGGGGCATTTTCTGGCCAAATCAGTATGTTATAACTCACTGTTTTGGGGGTGGGGCGGGGATCCAAGTGTGCTGTGGGCCAAAAATAGGCTGGGGCATGCCAAGGAGGTTGGGATTATCCCAGTGTGGTCCGATTAAATTTTCGTAACCATTTGGGTGGATAAATGGGCAAAACATCTCGAACGAGGCATTTTCGGGCTAAATCGGTGTGCTATAGCCCACAATTTTGGGAGTGGGCGCGGGGTCCGGGCGTACAGTGAGCAAAAATATGACTAGGGTATGCCAGGGAAGTCGAGGATCATCCCAATATAGTCTAGTTAAATTTTCTTGGCCATTTGGGAGGACAAACGGGCAAAACAGCGTGAATAAGGCATTTTCAGGCCAAATCGGAGTGCTATGACCATGGTTTCGAGGGTGAGCTTGAGGTCCAGGAATAATTTAGGTCAAAAATTGACCGGTGCGTGCCAGAGAGGCTGGGGATCATCCCAGTATAGTCCGTTTAAATTTTTGTGGACATTTGGGTGGACAAACAGGCGAAACGGTGCGAGCGAGGCATTTTTGGGCCGAATCGGTGTGCTATAGCCCACGGTTTTGGGGGTTGGATGCGGGTTTCGGGCGTGCTATGGGTCAAAAATTGACTAGGGTATACCAGGGAAGTCAGAGATCATCCCATTGTGGTCCGTTAAAATTTTTGTGGTCATTTGGGTGGACAAACAAGCAACACAGCGCGAATTGGGCATTTTCGAGCCAAATCGGTGTGCTATAGACCGCAGTTTCGAGGGTGGGGTCGGGATTCAGGCATACTGTGGGCCAAAAATTAATTGAGGCATACCAGGAAGATTGGGGATTGTCCTACTGTGGTTCGTTTATATTTTTGTGGCCATTTGGGTGGACAAACGGGCAAAACGGAGCGAACAAGGCATTTTCAGACCAAATCAGCATTCTTTAGCTATGGATTTTGGGGTGGGACTGGGTCAGGGCGTACTGTGGGCCGAAATTGACCGAGGCATGCCAGGGAGGTTGGGGATCATCCCAGTGTGGTCCGTTTAAATTTATGTGGCCATTTGGTTGAACAAATGGGTGAAACGGTGCGAACGAGGCATTTTCAGACCAAATCGGTGTTCTATTGCCCACGATTTTGGGGGTGGGCCTGGGGTCCGATGTGATGTTCGCTAAAAATTGATCGGGGCATGCCAGGGATGTTAGGGATTATCCCATTGTTGTCTGTTTAAATTTTTATGGTTATTTGGGTTGACAATCGGACGAAATTGCACGAACGGTGCATTTTTGGGCCAAATCAGTGTGCTATAGCCCACAGTTTAGGGGTGGGCCTGGTGTATGGGTGTGCTGTGGGACAAAAATTGATCGAGTCATACCAGGGAAGTTGGTGATCGTCTATTTAAATTTTGTGGCCATTTGGGTGGACAAACGATGCGAATGGGGCATTTTCGGGCCAAATAGGTGTGCTATAATAAGCCCATGGTTTCAGGGGTAAGCCCGAGGTCCGGGCGTGCTGTGGGTCAAAAATCGACCGAGGCATGCCAGGGAGGCTGGGGATCATCCCAGTGTGGTCCGTTTAAATTTTCGTGGCCATTTGGGTGGACAAAAGGGCAAAACAGCACAAACGGGGCATTTTCTAGCCAAATCAGTGGGCTATAGCCCACGGTTTTGGGGGTGGGCCTAGGGTCCGGGCATGCTGTGGGCTGAAAATAGATCGGGGCATGCCAAGGAGGTTGGGTATCATCCCAGTGTGGTTCGTTTAAAATTTTATGGCCATTTCGATGGACAAATGGGAGAACTGGCGTGAACAGGGCATTTTCAGGCCAAATCGATGTGCTATAGCTCACGGTTTCAGGGGTGGGCTCGGGGTATGAGCGTGTTGTGGGCCAAAAATTAACCCGGGAGTGCCAGGGTGGTTGGGGATCATCTCGGTATGGTCCGTTTAAATTTTAGTGTCTATTTGGGTGGATAAACTGGCGAAACAACACCAACGGGGCATTTTCGTGACAAATCGGTGTTCTATAGCTCATGATTTCGTAGGTGGGCCCAAGATTCAGGCGTGCTGTGGGTTAAAAATCGACCAGGGCATGCCAGGGAGGCTGGGGATCATTCCAGTATGGTCCGTTTAAATTTTTTTGGCCATGTGGGTGGAGAAATGGAGCGAACGGGGCATTTTCAGGCTAAATTGGTGTGCTATAGACCACGGTTTCGGGGGTGGGCTCGGGGTTCGGCCGTGCTGTGGATCAAAAATCGATCAGAGTAAGCCAGGGTGGTTAGGGATTATCCCAATATGGTCCGTTTAAATTTTTGTGGCCATTTGGGTGGACAACGGGCGAAATGGTGTGAATGGGGCATTTTCGAGCCAAATCGGTATGTTATAAGCCACTGTTTTGGGGGTGGGGCGGGGATCCAAGTGTGCTGTGGGCCAAAAATAGGCCGGGGCATGCCAGGGAGGTTGGGATTGTCCCAATATGGTCCGATTAAATTTTCGTAGCCATTTGGGTGGATAAATGGGCAACACGTCTCGAACGGGGCATTTTTGGGCAAAATCGGTGTGCTATAACCCACAATTTTGGGGGTGGGCGCGGGGTTCGGGTGTGCAGTGAGCGAAAAATTAACCAGGTCACGCCAGGGAAGTCGGGGATCATCCCAGTATAGTCCATTTAAATTTTCTTGGCCATTTGGGAAGACAAACGGGCAAAACAGCGTGAATAAGGCATTTTCAGGCCAAATCGGAGTGCTATGCCCATGGTTTCGGGGGTGAGCCCGGGGTCCGGGCATGCTGTAGGTCAAAAATTGATCGGTGCATGCCAGAGAGTCTAGGGATCATCCCAGTATGGTCCGTTTAAATTTTTGTGGCCATTTGTGTGGACAAACAGGCAAAACGGTGCGAACGAGGCATTTTTGGGCCATATCGGTGTGCTATAGCCCATGGTTTTGGGGGTTGGATGTGGTTTTCGGGCGTGTTATTGGCCAAAAATTGACTAGGGCATGCCAGGGAAGTCAGGGATTATCCCAGTTATGTCCGTTAAAATTTTCGTGGCCATTTGGGTGGAGAAACGGTCGAAACGGCATGAATGGGGCATTTTTGGGCTAAATTGGTGTGCTATAGTCTACGGTTTCGGGGGTGGACCCGGGTTCTGGGTATGCTGTGGGCCTAAAATTGATCAGGGTATGGCAGGGAGGTCGGGGATCATCCCAGTATAGTCCATTCAAATTTTTGTGGCATTTGGGTGGACAAACAGATGAAACGGCGCGAACGGGGCATTTTCAGGCAAAATCAGTGTGCTATAGCGCACGGTTTTACGGGTGGGCCTTGGGTCAGGGCATGTTGTAGTTCAAAAATCAACTGGGGCATACCAGGGAGTCCTGGGATCAACCGAGTGTGGTCCGTTTAATTTTTTGTGGCCTTTTACATGGACAATCGGGCGAAACGGCGCGAACTCGGAATTTTTGGGCCAAATCGGTGTGCTATAGCCCATGATTTTAAGGGTGGGCCCAGGTTCGAGCGTGCTGTGGGCTAAAAATTGACCAGGGCATGCTAGGGAGGTTGGAGATCGTACCAGTATGGTCTGTTTAAATTTTTTTGGCCAATTGGGTGGACAAACGGGCGAAACGGTATGAAATAGGGAAATTTCAGGCCAAATCGGTGGGCTATTGCTTACGGTTTTGGGTATGGGCCCGGGATTCGGGCATGTTACGGGCCAAAAATAAATCGAGGTATGTCAGGGATGTTTGGGATCGTCCCAGTATGGTCCGTTCAAATTTTAGTGGCCATTCGGGTGGACAAATGGGCGAAACGGCACAAACGGGGCATTTTCGGGCCAAATTAGTGTACTATAGCCCACGATTTTGACGGTGGGCCCGGGGTACGACGTGATGTGGGCTAAAAATCGATCGGGGCATTCTAGGGAGGCGAGGGATCATCCCCGTGTGGTCCGTTTAAATTTTGGTGGCCATTTGGGTGGAGAAACTGTACAAACGGGGCTTTTCGGGCCAAATCGGTGTCCTATAGACCATGGTTTTGGGAGGGAGGGGGAAGGCCTGGGGTCCGGGAGTGCTATGATCCAAAAATTGATCGGGGCAAGCCAGGCAGGTTGGGGATCGTCCCATTGTAGTCCATTTAAATTTTTGTGGCCATTTGGGTGGACATACGGGCGAAACGACTCGAACCAGGTATTTTCGGGCCAAATTATTGTGTGCTATAGCCCACGGTTTTGGGGGTGGGCCTAGGGTTCAGGTGTTCTGTCGGTCAAAAATTGACCAAGGCATGCCAGGGAGGTTGGGGATCTTCCCCGTATGGTCCGTTTAAGTTTTTGTGGCCTTTTGCATGGAGAAAAGGCAAAACAGCGTGAACTGGGTATTTTCGGGCCAAATCGGTGTGCTATAGCCCACGATTTTGGTGTGGGATCGGGGTTCGGGAGTGTTGTTGGCCAAAAATCGATCGAGGCATGCCAGGGAGGTTAGGTATCGTCTCAGTGTGGTTCGTTTAAACTGTCATGGCCATTTGGGTGTAAAATCAGGCGAAACGGTGCGAATGGGGCATTTTTGGACCAAATCGGTATGCTATTGCCCACGGTGTTGGGGGTGGGCCCGGGGTACGGGCGTGCTATGGGCTAAAAATCAACCTTGACGTGCCAAGAAGGTTGGGGATCATCCCAGTATGATCCATTTAAATTTCGTGGCCAATTGGGTGGACAAACGGGCGAAACAGCACAAACAGGCGAAACAGCACAAACGGGGCATTTTAAGGTCAAATCGATGTGTTATAGCCCACGATTTTGGGGGTGGGCTCGGGGCCCGGGTGTGCTGTGGGCCAAAAATCAATTGAGGCATTCCAGGGAGGTTGGAGATCATCCTAGTGTGTTTCGTTTAAATTTTCATGGCCATTTGGGTGGACAAACGGGCGAAATAGTGCGAACGTGGCATTTTTGGGCCAAATCAGTGTGCTATAGCTCATGGTTTCGGGGGTGGGCCCGAGGTTCGAGTGTGTTGTAGGTCAAAAAATGACCGGGGTCTTCCAGGGAGGTTGGGGATTATCCCAGTATGGTCCGTTTAAATTTTCATGGCCATTTAGGTGGACAAACGGGCGAAACGGCACGAACAGGGCATTTTCGGGCTAAATTGGTGTGCTATAGCCCACGGTTTTAGGGGTGGGCCTGAGGTCCGGGCTTGCTGTGGGCCGATAATCGATCGGGGCATGACAAGGAGGTTGGGAATCATCCTAGTGTGGTTTGTTTAAATTTTCGTGGCCATTTAGTTTGACAAATGGGCGAATTAGCGCGAACGGGGCATTTTTGAGCTAAATCAGTGTGCTATAGCCCACAGTTTTGGGGGTAGACTCGGGGTCCGAGCGTACTGTGAGCCAAAAATCGACTAAGGCATGCTAGGGAGGTTAGGGATTATTCCAATGTGGTCCGTATAAATTTTAGTGAACATTTGGGTGGAAAAACGGGCGAAACAAAGCAAACGGGGCATTTTCAGGCCAAATCAGTGTGCTATAGCCCATAGTTTTGGGGGTGGGCCGGGGGTGTGGGCGTGTCGGGGCCAAAAATTGACCTGGGCATACCAGGGAGGTTGGGAATCATCCCAGTATGGTCTGTTTAAATTTTTGTGGCCATTTGGGTGGTCAAACGGTCGAAACGGCGCAAATGGGGCATTTTCGGGCCAAATCAATGTGCAGCGCACGATTTTGAGGGAAGGCTTGGGGTCCGGGCGTTAGGAGGGACGAAAATCAACTAGGGCATGCCAGGGAGGTTGGGGATCTTCCCAGTGTGGTACGTTTAAATTTCCGTGGCCATTCGGGTGGATAAACGGGCAAAACAGCACGAACGGGGCATTTTTGAGCCAAATCGATGTGCTATAGCCCACGATTTCGAGGGTGGGCCCAAGGTCCAGGTGTGCTGTAGGCCAAAAATTGATAAGGGCATGCCAGCGAGGTTGGAGATCATCCCAGTGTGGTCCGTTTCAATTTTTGTGGCCATTTCGATAGACAAATGGGCGAAACGGCGCAAACGGGGCCTTTTGGGCCAAATCGATGCGTTATAGCCCCCAGTTTTGGGGGTAGACCCGGGGTTCGGGCGTGCTGTGGGAAAAAAAAACTGATCGCAGCATGACAGGGTGGTTGGGGATTATCCCAGTGTGGTCCATTTAAATTTTTGTGGCCATTTGGGTGGACATACGGGCAAAACGGCGCGAACTGCGCATTTTTGGGCCAAATTGGTGTGCTATAACCCACGGTTTCGGGGGTGGGCCTAGGCTTCGGGCGTTCTGTCGGTCATAAATTGACCGAGCCATGCCAGGTAGGTTGGGGATCATCCCGGTATGGTCCGTTTAAATTTTTATGGCCATTTGGGTGGAAAAATGGGCGAAAGGCGCGAACGGGGCATTTTCGAGCCAAAGTGTTATGCTATAGCCTACGGTTTTGGGGATGGGCCCGGGGTACGGGCGTGTTGTGGGCTGAAAATTAACTGGGGCATGCCAGGGAGGTTGGGGATCATCCCAGTGTGGTCCATTTAAACTTTCATGGCCATTTGGATGGTTAAATGGGCGAAACGGCGTGAACGGGGCATTTTAGGGCCAAATCGGTGTGCTATAGCCCACGATTTAGGGGGTAAGCCAGGGGTCCGGGCGTGCTGTGGGACAAAAATCAATCGGGGTATGCCATAGAGAATGGGGATCATCCCAGTGTGGTCCGTTTAAATTTTTGTGGCCATTTGGGTGGACAAACGGGCGAAACGATGTGAACGAGGCCTTTTTGGGTTAAATTAGCCCACGATTTTGGGGGTGGGCCCGGGGTCCAGGCATGCTGTGGGCCAAAAATTGGTCGGGGCATGCCAGATGGGTTGGGGATCGTCCCAGTGTTTTCCGTTTAAATGGTTATGGCAATTTGGGTGGACAAATGGGCGAAACGGCACAAACGGGGCATTTTTGGGATAAATCGGTGTGCTATAACCTATGGTTTCGGGGGTGGGCCAGGGGTTCGAGCGTGCTGTGTGCCAAAAATTGACCGAGGACTACCAGGGAGGTTGGGGATCGTCCCAATGTGGTTTGTTTAAATTTTTGTGGCCATTTGGGTGGACAAACTGGCAAAACTGCGCGAACGGGGCCTTTTTTTTGCCAAATCGGTGTGCTATAGTGATACAAGTGCGACTATGAAGATCAACGTGTGTACAAGTGCAGCAAATTATCATCCTAGGAAGTTCAATATTGAGACGTGAGATGGACCAAAGACACACCCAAAGCCTCCCATTTTCTTATTTGCTACACTAGAGGGGTGGCCTTTGAAGGCTTTTTATTAAAGGGGCACTTTTGTCATTTTAAGTCTAAATTGTTATGTAATATAAATAGAACAAGATAGGTCTTTAAATTTTCATGGACATTTGGGTGGACAAATGGGTGAAACGGCGTGAAGGGGCATTTTTTGGCGAAATCGGTGTGCTATAGCCCACGATTTTGGTGGTGTGCCTGGGTCGGTCGTATTATGGGGCAAAAATCGACCGGGGCATGCCATGGAGGTTGGGGATCGTCCCAGTGTGGTCTGTTTAAATTTTTGTGTCCATTTGGATGGACAAACGGGCAAAACGGCGCGAACGGGGCAAATTCGTGCCAAATTGGTGTGCTATAGCCCACGGTTTTGAGGGTGGGCTCGGGGTCCGAGCGTGCTTTGGGCTGAAAATTAACCGGTGCGTGCAAGGGAGGTTGGGGATCATCCCAGTGTGGTCCGTTTAAATTTTCGTGGCCATTTGGGTGGACAAACGGGCGAAGCGGCATGAATGGGGCATTTTCGGGCCAAATTGGTGTGCTATAGCCCACAGTTACGTGGATGGGCTCGGGTTCCGGGTGTGCTGTATGCCAAAAATTGACCGGGGAGTGCCGAGGAGGTTGGGGATCATCCCAGTGTGGTCCGTTTAAATTTGTGTGGCCCTTTAGGTGGACAAATGGTCGAAACGGCACGAATGGGGCATTTATGGACCGAATCGGTGTGCTATAGCCCACGATTTTGAGGGTGGGTCTGGGGTTCGGGATTCGAGGTCTGGGTGTGCTGTTGGTTAACAATCGACCGGGGCGTGCCAGGGCGGTTCGGGATCATCCCAGTGTGGTCCGTTTAAATATTTGTGGCCATTTGGGTGGACAAATGGGAGAAACGCCGCGAGCAGGGTATTTTTGGGCCAAATCGGTGTGCTATAGCCACGGTTTTGGGGTTGTCTCGGGGTCCAAGCATGATGTGGGTCAAAAATCAATAGGGGTGTGCCAGGAAGGTTGGGAATTGTCCTAGTGTGGTTCGTTTAAATTTTTGTGGCCATTTGTGTGGACAAACGGGCAAAATGGGGCATTTTTAGGCCAAATCGGTGTGCTATAGCCCAAGGTTTCGGGCGTGGGCCCAGGGTCCAAGCGTGCTTGGGGCCAAAAATTGACCGAGGCATGCCAGGGAGGTTGCGGATCATCCCAGTATGGTCGATTTGAATTTTTGTAGCCATTTGGGTGGACAAATGGACCAAACGACGCGAATGGGGCATTTTCGGGCCAAGTCGGTGTTCTATAGCCCTCGATTTTGGGGGTGGGATAGGGGTTCAGGCGTGCTGTGGGCCCAAAATCGACCGGGGTATGCCAGCGAGGTTGAAGATCATCCCAGTGTGGTCTGTTTAAATTTTTGTGGACATTTAGGTGGACAAGCGGGCAAAACAGCACGAACGGGGCATTTTTGGGATAAATCGATGTGATATAGCTCACAGTTTTAGGTGTGGGCCCAAGGTCCGAGCGTTCTGTGGGCCGAAAATTGACCGAGGTATGCAAGGGAGGTTGGAGATCATCCCAGTATGGTTCGTTTAAATTTTTATGGCCATTTGGGTGGACAAACAGGCAAAACGGCACGAACGGGACATTTTTGGGTTTAATCAGTGAGCTAAGCCCACAATTTCGATGGTGGTCCCGGAGTTTGGGTGTGGTGTGGTCCAAAAATCGATTGGAGCATGCCAAAGAGGTTGGGGATCATCCTACTATAGCCCGTATAACTTTTCGTAGCCTTATGGGTTGACAAACGAGCGAAACAGCTTAAATGGGGCATTTTTGGGCCAAATTGGTGTGCTATAGCCCACAGTTTCTGGGGTGGTCTCGGGGTTCGGGCATGCTGTGGGCTGAAAATCAACCGGGGTATCCTAAGAAGGTTGGGGATGATCCCAGTTTGGTCTGTTTAAAATTTTGTGGACATTTGGACGGACAAACGGGCGAAACGGCACGAACGAAGCATTTTTGGGCCAAATTGGTATGCTATAACCCGCGATTTTGGGGGGTGGGCTCAGGTTCCGATCTTGATGTGGTCTAAATATCGATAGAGACATACCATGGAGGTTGGGAATCTTCCCAGTATGGTTCATTTAAATTTTTGTGGCCATTTGAGTAGACAAACGTGGAAAATGGGGCATTTTCGGGCCAAATCGGGGTGCTATAGCCCACGATTTCGGGGAAGGGCCCGGGGTCCAAGCGTGATGTGGGCCAAAAATCAACCGGGGCATGCCAGGGAGGTTGGTGATCATCCCAGTATGGTTCGTTTTAATTTTCGTGGACATTTGGGTGGACAAACAGGAAAAACGGCGCGAACAAGGCATTTTTGGTCCAAATCGATGTGCTATAGCCCACAGTTTTGGGGGAGGGCCTGGGTTTCGGGCGTGATGAGGGACAAAAATTGATCAGGGCATGCCAGGGAGGTTGGGGATCATCCCAGTGTGGTCTGTTTAAATTTTGGTGGCCATTTGGGTGGACAAAGGGAGAAACAGCGTGAATGAGGCATTTTCAGGCCAAATCAGTGTGCTATAGCCCACGGTTTCGGGGATGGACCCGAGGTACAAGCGTGTTATGGGCTAAAAGTCGACCAGGGTATGCTAGGGGGCTGGGGATCATCCCAGTGTGGTCCATTTAATTTTTCGTGCACATTTGGGTGGACAAACAGGCGAAACAGCACGAACAGGGCAATTTTGGTTCAAATAGGTGTGCTATAGCCCACAGTTTAGGGGGTGAGCCCAGGATACGGACGTGCTGTGGGACGAAAATCAACCGAGGTGTGCTAGGGAGGTTGGGGATTGTTACAGTTTGGTCCGTTTAAATTTTCGTGGCCATTTGGGTTGACAAACGGGCAAAACAGCGTGAACGGGGCATTTTGGGCCAAATCATTGTGCTATATCTGTCGGTTTCAGGGGAGAGCCTGGGGGCCAAGCGTGTCGTGGACTGAAAATTAATTGGGGCATGCAAAGGAGGTTGCGGATTGTCCCAATTTGGTTCGTTTAATTTTTCGTGGCCATTTGGGTGGAAAAACAGGCGAAACGACGCGAACATGGCATTTTCAGGCCAAATTGGTGTTCTATAACTAACAATTTTGGGGGTGGGCCCAGGGTTCGGGCATGCTGTGGGTCAAAAATTGACTGGGGCATGATAGGAAGGTTGGGGATCATCCTATTATGGTCTGTTTAAAGTTTCATAGCCAATTGGATGGACAAACGGGCAAAACGGCCCGAACGGAGCCTTTACGGGCCAAATCGGTGTGCTATAGCACACGATTTTGGGTATGGGCCTGGGGTATGGGCATGCTGTGGGCCTAAAATCGATGGAGCATGCCAGGGAGATTGGGGATCATCCCAGTATGGTCTGTTTAAATTTTTATGGCCATTTGGGTGGACAAACGGGCGTAATGGCGCGAACGGGACATTTTCAGGCTAAATCGGTGTGCTATAGCCCACGGTTTTGGGGGTGGGCCTAGGGTCCGGGCATGTTGTGTGTTGAAAATTGACTGGGGTGTTCCAGGTAGCCTGGGGATCATCCCTGTGTGGTCCATTTAAATTTTCATGGCCATTTGGGTGGAAAAAAGGGCGAAACAGCGTGAAGGGGGCATTTTTGAGCCAAATCGGTATGCTCTAGCCCACGGTTTCGGGGGTGGGCCAGGGGTTCGGGCGTACTGTGGGCCAAATATCGACTGGGGCATGCCAAGGAGGTTGGGGATCATCCAGTATGGTCCGTTTATATTTTTGTGGCCATTTGAGTCTTCAAACGGGCTAAACGACGCGAATACGACATTTTTGGGCCAAATGGGTGTGTTATAGCCCATGATTTTGGGGGTGGGCTAGGGGTCCGGGCGTGCTGTGGGACGAAAATTGACCGAGGTGTGGCAAGGAGGTTGGAGATCATCCCAGTATGATCTGTTTAAATTTTTGTGGCCATTTGAGTGGACAAACGGGCGAAACGACGCGAATGGGGCATTTTTGGGCCAAATCGGTGTGCTATAACCCACGGTTTTGAGGGTGGGCCAAGGGTCCGAGCAAGCTGTGTGCTGAAAATTGACCGAGGCGTGTCAGGGAGGCTGAGGATCGTCCTTGTTTGGTCCGTTTAAATTTTTGTGGCTATTTGGGTGGATAAATAGGCAAAACAGCGCAAACAGGTCATTTTTGAGCCAAATCGGTGTGCTCTAACCCACCGTTTTGGGGGTGGGCCAGGGGTCCGGGCGTGCTGTGGGCTGAAAATCTACCGGGGCATGCCAAGGAGGTTGGGGATCATCCCAGTATGGTTCGTTTAAATTTTTGTGGCCATTTGAGTCTTCAAACGGGCGAAACGACGTGAATGTGGCATTTTTAGGCCAAATTGGTGTGCTATAGCCCATGATTTTGGGGGTAGGCCAGGGGTCCGGGCGTGCTGTGGGCTGAAAATCGATCGGGGTGTGCCAAGGAGGTTAGGGATTGTCCCAGTATGGTCTGTTTAAATTTTCGTGGCCATTTGAGTGGACAAACAGGCAAAACGGTGCGAATGGGGAATTTTTGGGACAAATTGGTGTACTATATGATACAAGACTAACAAGGAAGGCACGAAAAACACTACAAATCAGTCCACAAATCTTAAGGATTCGAGGACCAAGATGGAAACCACTCTCGAATTCACTACCAACAATAAGAATACAAGATATAGTGGTGTATTTGACACCAAATCAACAGTCCAAACTAAGATTAACCACAATATATGATGAACAAGAAGACACAAGATTCAAATTTAACAATAACAACAAGAACACAAGATTACCAAACAACAATAAAAAAGATTACATGAAGGTAAAAGGATAGATAGATAGACCACATGAAGGTATAATCTTAAGAACCCAAGAATGGACAATCTTGGACACTTAACACTACACACAAATCTTGGACCCTTAACACTACACATAAATCTATATCTTACAAAGATACAATTTGGATTTCACCTCTCAAGCATCAATGTTTCCAAGCAAACACAATCACTAGTCATTCCACACTAGATCTTGCCCTAGTTTCGGTTGGTGGATTTTCCAAGCCCTAACTATGGTGTTTCAAGTCTTACAAGACTTACAATAATATCCCCCAAAACCCCTAATGGAAGTCCTAGCATGTTACTTATATAGTTATTATAAAATGAAAAATAAAAATGATCAAAAGGCCCTTAAGTGATGGGCTCCCATCAAGTGTAGCCCAAGTGTAGTGTTTGGACTGTTTTGGGTGCATAATTAGGTCATCTTTGGCTCTTCAATTGAACACACCAAGTCTTGGATCCAACACACACTCTCATAAATCCATGTCCGAGATTATTCTTGTATCACTATAGCCCACGATTTTGGGGTGGGCCCGGGAGGTTGCAGATCATCCCAGTATGGTTCGTTTAAATTTTTGTGGCCCTTTGGGTAGACAAACAGGCAAAACAGCACGAACGGGGTATTTTTGGGCTAAATCAGTGTGCTATAGCCCACGGTTTTGGGGGGGGGGCAGAGGTTTGGGCGTGCTGTGGTTCAAAAATCGATCGAGGCATGCCAGGGAAGTTAAGGATTTTCTCAGTGTAGTCCGTTTAAATTTTTGTGGCCATTTGGGAGGAAAAATAGGAGAAAGGGCGCGAATGGTGCATTTTTGGGTCAAATCGGTGTGCTATAGCCCACGGTTTCGGAGGTGGGCTTGGGGGCCGAGCGTGCTGTAGGCCAAAAATTGACCGGGGCATGCCTAGGAGGTTGGGGATCATCCCAGTATTGTCCATTTAAATTTTTGTGGTCATTTGGGTGGACAAACGGGTGAAACTGCGGGAACGGGGCATTTTTGAGCCAAATCGGTGTGCTATAGCCCACATTTTTGGGGGTGGGCCTGGGGTCCGGCGTGCTGGGGCTAAAACTTGATCGGGGCATGCCAGAAAAGTTGGGGATCATCCCAATGTGGTCCGTTTAAATTTTCACAGCTATTTGGGTGGACAAACGGGCGAAACGGCGCGAACGGGGCATTTTCGGGCCAAATTAGTATGCTATAGCCCACAGTTTCGGTTGTGGGCCTGGGTTTCGGGCATGTTGTGGGCCAAAAATTAATCGGGGCATGCCAAGGAGGTTAGGGATCATTCCAGTATGGTCCGTTTAAATTTTTGTGGCCATTCGGGTGGACAAACAGGTGAACCGACCTGAAAGACGCATTTTTGGGCCAAATCGGTGTGCTATAGCCCATAGTTTTAGGGGTGGGCCCGGGGTTCGAGCGTGCTGTGGGCCAAAAATCGACTGTGGCATGCCAGGGAGGTTAGAAAACATCCCAGTGTGGTTCAATTAAATTTTTTTGGCCATTCGGGTGGACAAGCGGGCGAAACGGCACGAATGCAACGTTTTCATGGTAAATCGGTCTCCTATCCCCTATGATTTTGGGGTTCGGGCGTGTTGTTGGCCGAAAATCAACTGAGACATGCCAAGGAGGTTGAGGATCGACCCAATATGGTTCGTTTAAATTTTCGTGGCTATTAGGGTGGATAAACGGGCAAGATGGCGCGAACGGGGCATCTTCAAGACTAATCGGTGTGCAATAGCCCACGGTTTTGGGGGTGGGTCCGGGGATCGGGCATGATGTGGGCCAAAAATTGACTGGAGCATGACAGGGAGGTTGGGGATCGTCCCAGAGTGGTCCGTTTAAATTTTCATGGCCATTTTGGGTGGACAAACGGGCGAAATAGCGCGAATGGGGCATTTTTTGGCCAAATCTGTGTGCTATATAGCCCACGGTTTTGAGGGTGGGCCCGTGGTTCGGGCATGCTGTGGCCCAAAAATTGATCGAGGTGGGCCCAGGGAGGTTAGGGATCGTCCCAGTGTGGTCTGTTTAAATTTTTGTGGCCATTTGGATAGACAAATTGGTGAAACGACGCGAATGGGGCTTTTTCGAGCTAAATCGGTGTGCTATAGCCCATGGTTTCAGGGGTGGGGGCCCGGGGTCCGTGCGTGCTGTGGGGCAAAAATTGATCGGGTCATGACAGGGAAGTTGGGGATCGTACTAGTGTGGTTTATTTAAATTTTCATGGCCATTTGGATGGACAAACGGGCAAAACGGCGCGAATGGGGCTTTTTTCGGGCCAAATCGATGTGCTATAGCCCACGATTTCGGGGGTGGACCCAGATGTGTTGTAGGCCAAAAATTGATCAGGACGTACCAAGAGGTTGGGGATTATACCAGTGTGGTCCATTTAAATTTTTGTGGTTATTTGGGTGGACAAACGGGCGAAATGGAGGTAACAGTCATTTTTAAGCCAAATCGGTGCATTATAGCCCACGGTTTCAGTGGTGGTCTAGGGGTTCGGACGCGCTGTAGAGTGAAAATCAGTCAAGGCATGCCAGGGATGTTGGGGATCATCCCAGTGTGGTCCGTTTAAATTTTCATGGCCATTCAGATGGATAAATGGGTGAAACAACATGAAAGACACATTTTTGGGCAAAATCGATGTGCCATAGCCCATGGTTTCGGGGGAACGACTGGGGTCCGGGCGTGCTATGGGCTAAAAATCAACCGTGGCATGCCACGGAGGTTAGGAAATATCCCTGTGTGATTCGACTAAATTTTTTTAGCTACTCGGGGGGACAAACGGGAAAAACGGCACGAATGAGGCATTTTAGAGGCAAATCGGTCTGCTATAGCCTATGATTTTGAGGGTGGGTTGGGGTCCGGGCGTGCTATTGGCCGAAAATCAACCGAGGCTTGCTAGGGAGGTTGAGGATCATCCCAGTGTAGTTCTTTTAAATTTTCTTGGCTATTTGGATAGATAAATGGGCGAGATGATGCAAATGAATCGGTGTGCTATAGCCCACGGTTTTGGGGGTGGACCCGTGGTTCGGGAATCCTGTGTGCCAAAAATTTACCGAGGCATGCCAGGGAGGTTGGGAGGACAAATGGGCAAAACAACGCGAACAGGGCATTTTCAGGCCAAATCGATGTGCTATGCCTATGGTTTCGGGGGTCAGCCCGGGGTCTGGGCATGCTGTGGGTCGAAAAATGACCGGTACGTGCTAGGGAGGCTGAGGATCATTCTAGTATGGTCCGTTTAAACTTTTGTGGCCATTTGGGTAGACAAACGGGCGAAACGGTGCGAACGGCGCATTTTTGGGCTAAATCGGTGTGCTATAGCCCACGGTTTTGGGGGTTAGACACGGGGTTCGGGCGTGCTATGGTCTAAAAATCAACTAGGGCGTGCCAGGGAAGTCAGGGATCTTCACAGTGTGGTCCGTTAAAATTTTTGTGGCCGTTTAGGTGGAGAAACGGTCGAAACGACATGAATGGGGCATTTTCGGGCCAAATCGGTGTGCTATAGTCTACGGTTTCGGGGGTGGGCTTGGGTTCTGGGCGTGCTGTGGGCCTAAAATTGACCGGGGTATGCCAGGGAGGTCGGGGTTCATCCCAGTGTGGTCCATTCAAATTTTTATGGCCATTTGGGTGGACAAATGGATGAAACAGCGCGAACGGAGCATTTTCAGGCAAAATCGGTGTGCTATAGCGCACGGTTTCATGGGTGGGCCCAGGGTCATGGCATGTTGTGGGTTGAAAATTAACTGGGGCATGCCCGGGAGGCTTGGAATCAACCTAGTGTGGTCCATTTAAATTTTTGTAGCCTTTTGCATGGACAACCGGGTGAAATAGCGCGAACTGGGCATTTTTAGGCCAAATCGATGTTTTATAGCCCACAATTTCGAGGTTGGGCCCAGGTTCGAGCGTGCTGTGGGCTAAAAATTTACCGGGGAATTCTAGGGAGGTTGGGGATCGTACCAGTGTGGTCCGTTTAAATTTTTGTGGCCAATTGGGTGGACAAACGGGCAAAACGGCATGAAACAGGGTAATTTCGGGCCAAATCGGTGTGCTATTCCTTACGGTTTTGGGTATTGGCCCAGGGTCCAGGCGTGTTGCGGGCCAAAAATCAATCAGGGCATGCCAGGGATGTTTGGAATCGTCCCAGTGTGGTCCGTTCAAATTTTAATGGCAATTTTGGTGGACAAACGGGAAAAACGACACAAATGGGGCATTTTTGGGCCAAATTAGTGTACTATAGCCCACGATTTTGAGGGTTGGCCTAGGGTCCGACGTGCTGTGGGGAAAAAAATGATTGGGGTGTGCCAGGGAGGTTATGGATCATCCTCGTGTGGTCCGTTTAAATTTTTGTGGCCATTTGGGTGGAGAAACGGTGCAAATGGGGCTTTTCGGGCTAAATCGGTGTGCTATAGACCACAGTTTTGGGAGGGAAGGGGAAGGCCTAGGGTACGGGCATGTTGTGAGCCAAAAATTGATCGGGGTAAGCTAGGAAGGTTGGGGATCATCCCATTATAGTCCATTTAAATTTTTGTGGCCATTTGGGTGGACATACGGGCGAAACGACGCGAACGGGGCATTTTTGGGCCAAATTATTGTGTGCTATAGCCCATGGTTTTGGTGGTGGGCCTGGGGTTCAGGTGTTCTGTCTGCCAAAAATCGACCAAGGCATGTCAAAGAGGTTGGGGATTTTTCCAGTGTGGTCCGTTTAAGTTTTCGTGCCCTTTCGCATGGAGAAACAGGCGAAACAGCGCGAATTGGGCATTTTCGGGCAAAATCGGTGTGCTATAGCCCACGATCTCGATGTGGGCCCAGGGTCCGGGCGTGTTGTTGGCCGAAAATCGATCAAGGCATGACAGGGAGGTTGGGAATCATCCTAGTGTGGTCCGTTTAAATTTTCATGGCCATTTGGGTGTAAAAACAGGTGAAACGGCACGAACAGGGCATTTTTGAGCCAAATTAGTGTGCTATTACCTATGGTGTTGAGGGTGGGCTCGGGGTACGGGTGTGCTGTGGGTTAAAAATGAAACGCGGCATGCCAAGAAGGTTGGGGATCATCCTAGTATGGTCCATTTAAATTTTTGTGGCCATTTGGGTGGACAAACGGGCAAAATGGCGCAAACGGGGCAATTTCAGGCCAAATTGGTGTGTTATAGCCCATGGTTTTGGGAGTGGCCCCAGGGTTTGGGTTTGTTGTGGGCCGAAAATCGACCAAGGAATGCCAGGGAGGTTGGGGATCATCCTAGTATGGTCCATTTGAATTTTCATGGCCATTTGGGTGGACAAACGGGTGAAATGGCATGAACGGGGCATTTTTGGGCCAAATCGGTGTGCTATAGCCCACGATTTTGGGGGTGGGCCCAAGGTTCGAGCGTGCTGTTGGTAAAAAATTGACCAGGGTGTGCCAGGGAGGTTGAGGATTATCCCAGTATGGTCCGTTTAAATTTTCGTGGCCATTTAGGTGGACAAACGGGTGAAACGGCACGAACAGGGCATTTTCGGGCCAAATCGGTGTGCTATGCCCATGGGCCCAAGGTCCGTGCGTGCTGTGGGTCGAAAATTTATTGGGCTGTGACAGAGAGGCTGGGGATCGTAGCAGTATGGTCCGTTTAAATTTTTGTGGCTATTTGGATGGACAAATGGGCAAAACGGCGCGAATGAGGCTTTTTCGGGCCAAATCGATGTGCTATAGCCCACGATTTCGGGGGTAGGCCTAGACGTGCTGTGGGCCAAAAATTGATTAGGACGTACCAGGAGGTTGGGGATCGTACCAGTGTGGTTCGTTTAAATTTTCTTGGTCATTTGGGTGGACAAACAGGTGAAATGGCGGTAACGGGCATTTTCTAGCCAAATCGGTGTGTTATAGCCCACGGTTTCGGTGGTGGTATCAGGGTTCGGGTGTGCTGTGGGCTGAAAATTAGTCGAGGCATGCCAAGGAGGTTGGGGATCATCCCAGTGTGGTCCGTTTAAATTTTTGTGGCCATTCGGATGGACAAATGGGTGAAACAACATGAAAGACACGTTTTCGGGCCAAATCGATGTGCCATAGCCCATTGTTTCGGGGAGGGACCGGGGTCCGGGCATGCTGTGGGCCAAAAATCGATCGTGGCATGCCAGGGATGTTGGGAAATATCCCTGCGTGGTTCGATTAAAGTTTTTTGGCTATTCGGGTGGACAAACGGGCAAAACGGAGCGAATGAGTCATTTTAGAGGCAAATCGATCTGCTATAGCCTATGATTTTGAGGGTGGGCTCGGGGTCCGGGTGTGCTATTGGCCAAAAATTGACCGAGGCGTGCTAGAGAGGTTGAGGATCATCCCAGTATGGTTCTTTTAAATTTTCATGGACATTTGGGTGGATAAACGGGCGAGATGGTGCGAACGGGGCATTTTCGGGATAAATCCGTGTGCTATAGCCCATGGTTTTGGGGGTGGACCTGTGGTTCGGGTATGCTGTATGCCAAATATTGACCGAGGCATGCCAGGGAGGTTGAGGATCATTCAAGTGTGGTCCGTTTAAATTTTTTTGGTCATTTCGATGGAAAAACGGGCGAAAGAGCGAGAACGGGGCATTTTCAGGCCAAATCGGTGTGCTATAGCCTACGATTTCGGAGGTGGGCCTGGGGTTCGGGCGTGCTATGGGTTAAAAATTGATCGGGGTATGACTGGGAGGTTGGGGATCATCCCAAGGTGGTCCATTTAAATTTTCATGGCTATTTTGGTGGACAAACAGGCAAAACGGTGCGAACGGGGCATTTTCGGGCCAAATTGGTGTGCTATAGCCCGCAATTTTGGGGGTGGGCCCAGGGTCCTGGCGTGATGATGGCCAAGAATTGACCAAGGCATGACAAGGAGGTTGGGGATTATCCCAGTGTGGTCCTTTTAAATTTTCGTGGCCATTTAGGTGTATAAACGGGCGAAATGGCGAGAACGGGGCGTTTTCGAGCCAAATCGGTGTGGTATAGCTTACGATTTAGGGAGTAGGCCCAGGATCTGGGCGTGATGTGGGCCAAAAATTGATCGAGGCATGTTAAGGAGGTTGAATATCATCCTAGTATGGTCCATTTAAATTCTCGTGGCCATTTGGGTGGACTAAAGGGCAAAACGGCGCAAACGGGGCATTTTCGGGCCAAATTGGTGTGCTATAGCTCACGGTTTTAAGGGTGGGCCTGTGGTCCGGGCGTGCTGTGGGATGAAAATCAATCCAGGCATGTTAGGGGAGTTGAGAATCATCCCAGTATGATCCTTTTAAATTTTTGTGGCCATTTTCAAGCTAAATCTATGTGCTATAGCCCACGGTTTTAAAGGTGGCCCTGTGGTTCGGGCGTGCTGTGGGCCAAAAATCGACCGGGGTATGCCAGGGAGGTTTGGACCATCCCAGTATGGTCTGTTTAAATTTTTGTGGCCATTTGGATGGACAAACGAGCGATACGGGGCGAACGGGGCATTTTCGGTCTAAGTCGATGTGCGATAGCCCACTGTTTCGGAGGTGGGCCTAGGGTCCGGGCGTGCTGTGGCCCAAAAATCAACCGAGGTGTGTTAGGGAGGTTGGGGATCATTCCAGTGTGGTCCGTTTAAATTTTTGTGGCCATTTGGGTGGACAAACGGGCAAAACGGCACGAACGGGGCATTTTTAGGCCAAATTGGTGTGCTATAGCCTATGGTTTCGGGGGAGGACCCAGGTGTTCTGTTGCCCAAAAATTGACCGAGACGTGTGAGGGGGGTTGAGGATCATCCCAGTGTGATCCGTTTAAATTTTTGTTGCCATTTGGGTGAACAAACGGGCAAAACGGTGCAAACAGACATTTTCGAGCCAAATCGGTGTGCTATAGCCTACGGTTTTAGAGGTGGGCTCCAGATCTGGGCGTGCTGTGGGTCGAAAATCAATCGAGTCATGCCAAGGTAGTTGAGGATCATTAAAGTGTTTTCCTTTTAAAATTTTGTGGCCATTGGGTGGACAAACGGGCGAAACGGCGCGAATGGGGCATTTTCGGGCCAAATCAGTCTGCTATAGCCCACAGTTTTGGGGGTGGGCATGGGGTCCGGGTGTTTTGTGGGCCAAAAATTGATTAGGGCATGCCAGGGAGGCTGGGTATCATCCCAGTATCTTATGTTTAAATTTTCCTAGCCATTTGGGTGGACAAACGGGCGAAACCGCGTGAACGGGGCATTTTTGGGCCAAATCGGTGTGCTATAGCCTACGATTTTGGGGGTTGGCTCAAAGTCTGGGCGTGCTGTCGGCTAAAAATTGACTGGGGCATGCCAGGGAGGTTGGGGATCATCCTATTATGGTCCGTTTAAATTTTCGTGGCCATGTGGGTGGATAAACAGGTGAAACAACGCGAACTGGGCATTTTTGGGCCAAATCGAAGTGCTATAGCCCACAGTTTTGAGGATGGGCCCGAGATTCAGGTGTACTGTTGGCCAAAAATTGATCAGTCCGTGCTAGGAAGGTTAGGAATCATCCCAATATGGTTCGTTTAAATTTTTGTGACCATTTGGGTGGACAAATGGGCGAAACGGCGCAAACGGGGCATTTTTGGGCCAAATCAGCATTCTTTAGCCCATGATTTTTGGGGTGGGATGGGATCCGAGTATACTGTGGGCCAAAAATCGACCGAGGCATGGTAGGGAGGTTGGGGATCATTCCAGTATGGTACATTTAAATTTTTGTGGCTATTTGGGAGGACAAACAAGCGAAACAGCGCGAATAAAGCATTTTTGGGTTAAATCGGTGTGCTATGCCCATGGTTTTGGGGATGAGCCCCGGGTCCGTTTATGTTGTGGGCCGAAAATCAACCGGGACATGCCAGGGAGGTTGGATATTATCGCAGTATGGTCTGTTTAAATTTTGTGGCCATTTTGGTGGACAAACGGGCAAAACGGTACGATCGGGGCATTTTTGGGCCAAATCGGTGTGCTATAGCTCACGGTTTTAGGGGTGGGCCCGGGGTCTGAGCGTGATGTGGGTCAAAAATCAACCTGGACATGCCAGAGGGGTTTGGGATCATCCCATTATGGTCCGTTTAAATTTTTGTGGCCATTTGGGCAGACAAACAGGCAAAATAATGCGAACGGGGCATTTTCGTGATAAATCGATGTGCTATAGCCCATGATTTTGGGGGTGGGCCCTCGTTTCGGGCGTTTTATGGGTCAAAAATCAACCGAAGCGAGCCATGGAGATTGGGGATCATCTAAATTTGGTCCGTTTAAATTTTTGTGGCCATTTGGGTGGACAAACGGGCGAAACGGCGCGAATGGGGTATTTTCTGGCCAAATCGGTGTGCTATAACCCACTATTTTGGGGGTGGGGCGGGGATCCGAGTGTGCTATGGGATAAAAATAGATCTTGGTGTTCCAGGGAGGTTGGGATCATCCCAGTGTGATCCGTTTAAATTTTTGTGGCCATTTGAGTGGATAAACAAGCAAAATGGCGTGAACCGTGTATTTTCGGGCTAAATTGGTGTGCTATAGCCCACAGTTTTGGGGTGGGCGTGGGGTTCAGGAGTGTTGTGGGATGAAAATCAACCAAGGCATGCCAAGGAAGTCGGAGATCATCCCAGTATGGTCCATTTAAATTTTCATGCCGATTTGGGAGGACAAACGGGCGAAACAGCGCAAACAAGGCATTTTCAGGCCAAATGGGTGTGCTATGCCCATGGTTTTGGGGGTAAGCCCAGAGTCCGGGCATGCTGTGGGTCTAAAATCATTCGGGGCATGCAAAGGAGGCTGGGGATTGTCCCAGTGTGGTATGTTTAATTTTGGTGGCCATTTGGGTGAACAAACAAGCATAACGACGCGAACGAGGCAGTTTTGGGATAAATCGGTGTACTATAGCCCACGGTTTTAGGGGTGGACGAGGGGTTCAGGCGTACTATGGGCCTAAAATCGACTAGGGCTTGCCAAGAAAGTCAGTGATTATCCCAGTATAGTTTGTTAAAATTTTTGTGGCCATTTGGGTGGACAAACGGGCGAAACGGCGTGAATGGGGCATTTTCTGGCTAAATCGATGTGCTATAACCCACGGTCTTGGGTGTGGTCCCAGGTTTCGGGCGTGCTGTGGGCCTAAAATTTACTAGAGTATGCAAGGGTGGTTGGGGATCATCTCAGTATGGTCCATTTAATTTTTCGTGGCTATTTGGGTGGACAAACGGACTAAACGGCGCAAACGGGGCATTTTCAGGCTAAATTGCTGTGCTATAGCCCGCAGTTTCATGGATGGGCCAAGGGTCAAGGCATGTTGTGTGTCAAAAATCAACTGAGGCATGCCATCGAGGGTTGGGATCAACCCAGTATGGTCATTTTAAATTTTTATAGCTTTTTGGGTGTACAAACGGGCAAAACGACGCGAACGGGGCATTTTTGGGCCAAATCGGTGTGCTATAGCCCATGGTTTTGAGGGTGGGTCTGGCGTGCTATGGGCCAAAAATTGACCGGGGCATGCCAGGGAGGTTGGGTAATGTCCTAATGTGGTCCGTTTAAATTTTTATGGCCTTTTGGGAGGACAAACGGGCGAACAGACGCAAACGGGGTATTTTTGATCTAAATCGGTGTGCTATAGCCCACGGTTTTGGGAGTGGGCCTAGGGTTCAGGCGTGTTATGGTCTAAAAATTAACCGGGGCATGCCAGGAAGGTTAGGGATCATCCCAGTGTGGTCAGTTTAAATTTTCGTGGCCTTTTGCATTGACAAACGGGTGAAACAACGCAAATTGGGCATTTTCGGGCCAAATCGGTCAGCTATTGCCCATGGTTTTAGGGGTGGGACCAGGGTTCGAGTGTGTTGCGGGACAAAAATTAATCAGGGCATGCTAGGGAGGTTCGGAATCATACCAGTGTGGTCTGTTTAAATTTTTGTGGCTAATTGGGTGGACAAACGGGCAAAACAGCACGTAACGGGGAAATTTCAGGCCAACTCGGTATGCTATTGCCAACGGTTTTGGGTTTGCACCCGGGGTCTGGGCATGTTGTAGGCCGAAAATCAACTAGGGCATGACAGGGAGGTTTGGGATCATCCCAGTGTGGTTCGTTCAAATTTTCGTGGCCATTTGGGTAAACAAATGAGTGAAACGGTGTGAATGGGGCATTTTTTGGCTAAATCGGTGTGCTATAGCCCACGGTTTCGGGTGTGGGCCTGGGATTCGGGCATGATGTGGCTTGAAAAAAGATCGAGGCATGCCAGGGAGGTTGGGGATCGTCTCAGTATGGTCCGTTTAAATTTTTGTGGCCATTTGGATGGACAACCGAGCGAAACAGCACGAATGAGGGATTTTTGGGCCAAATCGGTGTGCTAGACCATAATTTTGGGGGTGGGCCTGGGGTCCGAGCGTGCTGTGGGCCAAAAATAGACCGGTCCGTGATAGGGAGGTTGGGGATCATCCAAGTGTGGTCCGTTTAAATTTTTGTGGACATTTCGGTTGACAAATGGGCAAAACAGCGAGAACGGGGTATTTTTTGGATAAAACGGTTAGCTATAGCCTACGGTTTTGGGGGTGGGCTTGGGGTCCGGCTGTGTTGTGGGATGAAAATCGACTGACCCATGCTAGGGAGGTTGGGGATTGTCCCATTGTGGTCCGTTTAAATTTTCGTGTCCATTTGGGGGGACAAACGGGCAAAATGGCGCTAATGAGGCATTTTTGGGCCAAATCAGTGTGCTATAGCCCACGGTTTCTAAGGTAGGCCAGAGGTACGGTGTGATATGGGCTAAAAACTAACTGGGGTGTACCAGGGAGGTTGGGGATCTTCCAGTATGGTCCATTTAAATTTTCGTGGCCATTTGGGTGGACAAACAAGCAAAACAGCGCAAATGGGGCATTTTCGGGCCAAATCAGTGTGCAATAGCCCACGATTTTGGGGGAGAGCCTAGGGTCCGGGCGTGCTGTGGGCTGAAAATTGACCGGGGCATGCCAGGGAGGTTGGGGATCATCCCAGTGTGATTCGTTTATATTTTTTTGACCATTTGGGTGGACAAACTGGTGAAACGGCGTGAACGGGGCATTTTCGGAATAAACTGGTGTGCAATAGCACACGGCTTTGGGGTAGGAGGCGCAGGCTCGGGGTCTAGGCATGCCGTGGGCTGAAAATCGATTGGGGAGAGACAAGGAGGTTGGGGATCATCCCAGTATGGTCCGTTTAAATATTTGTGGCCATTTGGGTGGACAAACGGGCAAAACGGCATGAATTGGGCATTTTTGAGCCAAATCGGTGTGCTATTACCCATGCTTTTGGGGGTGGGACCGAGGTACAGCCGTGCTGTGGGCCAAAAACATATCGGGGCATTCCAAGAAGGTTGGGGAAAGTCATAGTATGGTCCGTTTAAATTTTCGTGGCTATTTGGGTTGACAAACGGGAAAAATGGTGCAAACGGGGCATTTTCAGGCCATATTGGTGTGCTATAGTCCACGATTTCGGGGGTGGTCCCGAGGTCCAGGCGTGCTGTGGACCAAAAATTGATTTGGACATTCAAGGAAGGTCGAGAATCATCCCAGTATGGTCCATTTAAATTTTCGTGGCCATTTGGGTGGACAAACGAGAGAAATGATGCGAACGAGGCATCTTCGGGCCAAATTGATGTGCTATATAGCCCATGGTTTTAGGGGTGGGCCCGGGGTCCGGGCGTGCTATGGGTTAAAATTTGACCTGGGCATGTTAGGGAGGTCGGGGATCATCCCTGTATGGTCCTTTTAAATTTTCCTGGCCATTTGGGTGGACAAACGGGCGAAACAACAAGAATGAGGCATTTTTGGGCCAAATCGGTGTGCTATAGCCCATGGTTTTAGGGGTGGGCACGGGGTCCAGGCATTTTAAGGAGGTCGGGGATCGTCGTAGTGTGGTCTGTTTAAAATTTTGTGCCCATTTGGGTGGACAAATGGGAAAAATGGTGTGAACAAGGCATTTTTGGACCATATCAGTGCGATATAGCCCACGATTTCGGGGGTGGGCCCGGGGTCCAGGCGTGCTGTTGGCAGAAAATTGATTTGGGCATTCCAGGGAGGTTGGGGATAGTCCCAGTATGGTCCGTTTAAATTTTCGTGGCCATTTGGGTGGACAAACGGGCAAAACAGCGCGAACGGGACATCTTCGGGCTAAATTGGTATTCTATAGCCCACGGTTTTGGGGGTGGGCCCAACGTTCGGGCGTGCTGTGGGCCAAAAGTTGACCGAGGCATGCCAAGGAGGTCAAGAATCATCACAGGATGGTCCGTTTAAATTTTCGTGGCCATTTGGGTGGACAAACGGGCGAAACAACACGAATGGGGTATTTTTGGGCCAAATCAGTGAGCTATAGACCACGGTTTTAGGGGTGGGCACGGGGTTCGAGCGTGTTATGGTCCAAAAATCGATCGGGCATAGGGTTCGGGCGTGTTGTGGTCCAAAAATTTATCGGGACGTGCCAGGGAGGTCGAGGATCGTCCCAGTGTGGTCCGTTTAAATTTTTGTGGCTATTTGGGTGTACAAACGGGCAAAACGGTGCAAACGGGGCATTTTCAAGCCAAATTAGTTGCTATAGCCTACAGTTTTGGGGGTGGGTCTGGGTCCGAACATGCTGTAGGACAAAAATTGATTGGGACATGCTAGGGAGGTCGGGGATCATCCCAGTGTGGTTCGTTTAAATTTTCGTTGCCATTTGGTTGGATAAATAGGAGAAACGGCGCGAACGGGGCATTATTGGGAAAAATCAGTGTGCTATTGCCCACGATTTTGGGGGTGGGCTCGGTGTTCGGGCATGTTGTAGGACAAAAATTGATCGGAGCGTGCCAGGGAGGTCGGAGATCATCCCAGTGTGGTACGTTTAAATTTTTGTGGCCATTTGGGAGGTCAAGCAGGTGAAAGGGCGCGAACGAGGCATTTTTGGGCCAAATCGGTGTGCTATATCCTACGGTTTTGGGGATGGGTCCCCGGGCGTGCTGTGGGCCGAAAATCAACCGTGGCATGCCAGGAAAGTTGGGATCATCACAGCATGGTCCGTTAAAATTTTTGTGGCTATTTGGGTGGATAAATGGGCAAAACAACGCGAACGAGGCATTTTGGGGCTAAATCGGTGTGCTATAGCCCACGATTTTGGGGTTGGGCCCGAGGTTCGGGCATGATGTGGGTTAAAAATTAATCGGGGTATACCAAGGAGATTGGGTGGATAAACGGATGAACGGGTCATTTTTGAGCCAAATCAATGTGCTATAGGGCACAGTTTTAGGGTGGGCCCGGGGTCCAGGCGTGCTGTGGGCCGAAAATTGATCGGGCTATGCCAGGGAGGTTGAGGATCCTCCCAGTGTAGTCCATTTAATTTTTTGTTTCCATTTGGGCGGACAAATAGGTGAAACGGCGCGAACGACGCATTTTCGAGCTAAATCGATGTGCTATATCCTATGGTTTTGGGGGTAGGCCCGGGGTCCGCGCGTGCTGTGGGCTAAAAATTGACCAGGGCATTCCAGGGAGGTCGGGAATTATTCCAGTGTAGTCCGTTTAAATTTCCTGGCCATTCGGGCGGACAAACGGGCGAAACGGCGTGAATGGGGCATTTTTTGGCCAAATCGGTGTGCTTTAACCCACAGTTTCGAGGGTGGATCCAGGGTTTGGGTGTGCTGTGGGCCAAATATCGATCAGGTCATGCCAGGGAGGTTGGTGATCATCCCAGTGTGGTCCGTTTAAATTTTTGTGTTTATTTGGGTGGACAAATGGGCAAAACAGCGTGAATGGGGCATTTTCAGGCTAAATCGGTGTGCTATAGCGTATGGTTTTGGGGGTTGGCTCGGGGTTCGGACGTGCTGCGGGCCAAAAACAACCGGGATATTCCAGGGAAGAAAAAGATCATCCCAGTGTGGTCCGTTTAATTTTTCGTGTCCATTTAGGAGGACAAACAGACGAAACGGCGTGAACGGGGCATTTTTGAGCCAAATTCGTGTGCTATAGCCTGCGGTTTTAGGGGTGGACTCGGGGTCGGGGCATGCTGTCGGCCAAAAATTGGCAGAGGTGTGCCAGCGAGGTTGGGGATCGTCCCAGTGTGGTCCATTTAAATTTTTGTGGCCATTTGAGTGGACAAATGGTCGAAACGGCGCGAACGGGCCATTTTTGGGACAAATCGGTGTGCTATAGCCCACGGTTTTGGGGGTGGGCCTGGGGTCTGTGCGTGTTGTGGGCTGAAATTAATCGGGGCATTCCAGGGAGGTTGCAGATCGTCCCAGTATGGTCCGTTTAAATTTTCGTGGTAATTGGGTGGACAAACGGGCAAAACAGCATAAACGGGGCATTTTCAGGCCAAATTGGTGCACTATAGCCCTCTGTTTCGGGGGTAGGTCCGGGGTCCGGGTGTTCTGTGGGTCGAAAATTAATCGTGGCGTGCCAGGGTGGTTGGGATTATCCTAGTATGGACCATTTAAACTTTCGTGGCCATTTGGGTGGACAAACAAGCGAAACTGCGCGAACGGGGCATTTTCCGGCCAAATCAGTGTGCTATAGACGACGGTTACGAGGGTGGGCCCGAGGTTCGGGTGTGCTGTGGGTCTAAAATTTATAGGGGCGTGCCAGGGGGGTTGGGGATCATCCCAGTATGGTCCGTTTAAATTTTTATGGCCATTTGGGTGGACAAACGGGCGAAGCGGCACAAATGGGGCGTTGTCGGTCTAAATCGGTGTGATATAGCCCACTATTTTAGGGGGTGGGTTCGGGATCCGGGTGTGCTGTGGGCCAAAAATCAATTGGGGCATGCCAGGGAGGTTGGGGATCATCCTAGTTTAGTTCATTTAAATTTTTGTGGCTATTTGGGTGGACAAACGGGTGAAATAGCGCGAACGGGGCGTTCTCGGACCAAATTAGTGTGCTATAGCGCACTGTTTTGGGGGTGGTCCTGGGGTTCTGGCGTTCTATGGGCCAAAAATCGATCGTGGCGTGTCATGGAGGTTGGGGATTATCTCATTGTGTTCTGTTTAAATTTTCGTTGCTATTTGGGTCGACAAAAGGGCAAAACGGTGCTAACGATGCATTTACGAGCCAAATCGGTGTGCTATAGGCCACGATTTTGGGGGTGGACCCATGGTTCGGGCGTGTTGTGGGTTAAAAATTGACTGGTGCATGCTAGGGAAGTTGGGGATCATCTCATTATGGTCCATTTAAATTTTCGTGGCCATTTGGGTGGACAAACGGGTGAAACGACATAAATAGGGCATTTTCAAGCCAAATCGGTGTGCTATAGCCAACGGTTTCGGGGGTGGGCCTAGGGTCCGAGTGTCCTGTGGGCTAAAAATTGACCGAAACGTGCTAGGGAGGTTGGGGATCATCCCATTGTGGTCCATTTATTTTTTCATGGCCATTTGGGTGGACAAATGGGCGAAACGGCGCGAACGAGCCATTTTTGGGCTAAATAGGTGTGCTATAACCCACAGTTTAGGGAGTGGGCTCGCGGTCTGGGCATGCTGTGGGCTAAAAATAGATTGAAGCTTGCTAGGGAGGTTGGGGATCATCCTAGTATAATCTGTTTAAATTTTCATGGCTATTTGGGTGGAAAAACAGTCGAAACAACGCGAACGGGGCATTTTCGGGCCAAATCGTTGTGCTATAGCCCATGGTTTTGGGGGTGGGCCCAGGGTCTGGACCTGCTGTGGGCTAAAAATTGATCGGGGCATGCCAAGGAGGTTGGGGATCGTCCCAGTGATTTTTGTTTAAATTTTTGTGGCATTGGGTGGACAAACGGGCAAAATGACGCAAACGGGGCATTTTTGGGCAAAATTAGTATGCTATAGCCCACGATTTTGGGGGGTGCTTGGGGTCAAGGTGTACTGTATGCTAAAAATCGACCGAGGTGTGGTAGGGAGGTTGGGGATCATCCCAGTATGGTTCGTTTAAATTTTTGTGGCCATTTGGTTGGACAAACGGGCGAAACGATGCGAACGGGGCATTTTTGGGCCAAATCTGTGAGCTATAGCCCACAGTTTTCGGGGTGGGTTCAGGGTCCGGGCGTACTTTGGGACAAAAATCAACCGGGGCATGCCAGGGAGGATGTGGGTCCTCCCAGTATAGTCCGTTTAAATTTTTGTGGTTGTTTGGGAGGAAAAACGGCCGGAATGGAGCGAACGGACAATTTTGGGGCCAAATTGGTGTGCTATAGCCCAGGATTTTGGGAGTGGGATCTGGGTCCGGGCGTGTTATAGGCTGAAAATTGATTGAGGTATGCCAGAGAGGTTGGGGATCTTCCAAGTGTGGTTCGTTTAAATTTTTATGGCCATTTGGGTGGGCAAATGGGCGTAACGGCACGAACGAGGCATTTTTGGGCTAAATCGATGTGCTATAGCCCACGATTTGGGGGGTGGGCCCGGGGTCCGGGTGTGCTGAGGTCGAAAAATCAATTGGGGCATGCCAGAGAGGTTAGGTATCATCTAAGTGTTGTCCGAATTTTTGTGGCCATTTGGGTGGACAAACGGGAGAAACATCATGAACGGAGCATTTTTGAGCCAAATCGGTGTGCTATAGACCATAGTTTCGGGGGTGGGCCCGGGTGTGCTGTGGGCCAAAAATAGATCAAGGCGTGCTAGGGATATTGGGGATCATCCCGGTGTAGTTTGGGAGGACAAATGGGCGAAACGACATGAACAGGGCATTTTCTGGGTAAATCGGTGTGCTATAGCCCACGGTTTCGAGGGTGGGCCCGGGCGTGCTGTGTGTAGAAAATCAAATGGGGCGTGTAAGGGTGGTTGGGAATCGTCCCAATGTGGTGCGTTTAAATATTCGTGGCCATTTAGGTGGACAAACGGGCGAAACGGCACAAACGGGGTATTTTTGGGCCAAATCGGTGTGCTATAGCCCACGGTTTTGGGGGTTGGCTCAGGGTCCGAGAGTGTTGTGGGCTAAAAATTGACCATGGCATGACAGGGAGCTTGGGGATTGTGCCAGTGCAGTTTGTTTAAATTTTTGTGGCCATTTTGGTGGACAAAAGGGCGAAACGGTGCGAACGGGGAATTTTCAGGCCAAATTAGTGTGCTATAGCACACGGTTTTGGTGTTGGGTTCGGGCGTGCTGTGGGATGAAAATTGACCGGGGTGTGCCCAGAGAGGTTGGGAATCGTCCTAGTATGGTCTGTTTAAATTTTCGTGGCCATTTGGTTTGAAGAAATGGGCAAAACGGCGCGAACGGGGCATTTTCTGGCCAAATCGGCGTTCTATAGCCCACGATTTTGGGAGTGGGATCGGGGTTCGGGGGTTCTGTGGGACAAAAATCAACCGGGGCATGCCTGGGAGGTAACGAATCATCCTTGTGTGGTCCATTTAAATTTTTGTGGCCATTTGGGTGGAGAAACGGGCGAAATTGCGTGAACGACGCATTTTCGGGCTAAGTCGATGTGCTATAGCCCACGGTTTGAGGGTGGGCCCAGGGTCCGTGCATGCTTTGGGCCAAAAATTAATCGGGGCATGCCAGGGAGGTTGGGGATCAACCCAGTGTGTTCCATTTAAAGTTTTGTGGCCATTTGGGTGTACAAACGGGCAAAACGGCACGAACGGGGTATTTTGGGCCAAATCGCTGTGATAAAGCCAATAGTTTTGGGGTGGGCTCAAGGTCTGGGAGTGATATTGGCCAAAAATAGATTGGGGTATACCAGGAAGGTTGGGGATCGTCTCAGTGTAGTTTTTTTATATTTTCGTTGCCATATGGGTGGACAAACGGGCAAAAAGGGCGCGAACGAGGCATTTTCGAGCCAAATCAGTGTGCTATAGACCACGATTTCGGGGGTGGTCACGGAGTTCGGGGGTGTTGTGGGAAAAAAATTGATCGGGGCATGCCAAGGAGGTTGAAGATCGTTCCAGTGTGGTCCATTTAAACTTTTGTGGCCATTTGGGTGGACAAACGGGCAAAACTGCGCGTACAGGGCATTTCAAGCTAAATTGGTGTGCTATAACCCACGATTTTGGGGGTGGGCCCGAGGTTCGAGTGTGCTGTGTGTTAAAAATTGACTGGGGCATGCCATGGATGTTAGGCATCATTCCAGTGTGGTCCATTTAAATTTTCTTGGCCATTTGGGTGGACAAATAGGCGAAATTGCGCGAACGAGGCATTTTTGAGCAAAATCGATGTGCTATATAGCCCACGATTTTGGGGGTGGTCTCGGGATCCGGGCGTGCTGTGGGATGAAAATTGACTGGGACATGCCAGGGAGGTTGGAGATCTTCTCAGTGTGGTCCGTTTAAATTTTCATGGCCATTTGGGTGGACAAACGGGCGAAATGGTGCAAACAGGGAATTTTTGGGCCAAATCGGTGTGTTATATAGCCCACGGTTTTGGGAGTGGGACCGAGGTCCAGGTGTTCTGAGGGTAAAAAATTGACCGGGATTGCCAGGAGTTTGGGGATCATCCCAGTGTGGTTAGTTTAATTTTTTGTGGCTATTTAGGTGGACAAATGAGCGAAACAGCGCGAACGGGGCATTTTCGGGCCAAATCGGTGTGCTATATAGCCCACGGTTTCGGGGGTGGCCCTGAGGTCCGGGCGTGATGAGGGTAAAAAATCGATCGGGCATGCCTGGGAGGTTGGGGATCATCCCAGTGTGGTCCGTTTAACTTTTTGTGGACATTTGGGTGGACAAACAGGCAAAACGGCGCGAATGAGGCATTTTTTAGCCAAGTTGGTGTGCTATACCCCACGGTTTTGGGGGTGGGCCCGAGGTTCGGGCGTGCAGTGGGCTAATAATCAACTAAGGTATGCCAGGGAGGTTGGGAATCATCCCAATGTGGTCCGTTTAATATTTTTATGGCAATTTATGTGGACAAACGGACGAAATGGCTCGAACGGGGCATTTTTAGGCAAAATTGGTGTGCTATAGCCCACAATTTTGGGGGTCGGTCTGGGTACCGGGCGTGATGTGGGACATAAATAAATCGAGGCATGCTAGGGAGATTGGGGATCGTCCTAGTATGGTTCGTTTAAATTTTTGTGACCATTTGGTTAGACAAATGGACAAAACGGCACGAATGGGGCATTTTTGGGCTAAATCAGTGTGCTATTGCCACGGTTTGGGGTGGACCCGAGGTTAGGGCATGCTGTGGGGCCAAAATCGACCGAGGTGTGCCATGGAGGTTGGGGATCATCCCAGTGTGTTCCGTTTAAATTTTCATGGCCATTTGGGTGTACAAACAGGCAAAATGGCACAAACGGGGCATTTTTGGGACAAATTGATTTTCTATAGCAAATGATTTTAGGGGTGGGCCCGAGGTCTGGGCATACTGTGGGACGAAAATCAACCGAGGAATGCCAAGGAGGTTGGGGATCATTCCAGTGTGGTCCGTTTAAATTTTTGTGGACAAACGGGCAAAAAGGCACGTACGGAACATTTTCAGGCCAAATTGGTGTGCTATAGCCCACGGTTTTGGGGATGGCCCTAGGTTTCGAGAGTGTTGTGGGCCAAAAATCAATCGGGGCATGCTAGGGAGGTTGGGGATCGTCCAAGTATGGTCTGTTTAAATTTTTTTGGCCATTTGGGTGGACAAACGGGTGAAACGGTGTGAATAGGGCATTTCAGGAAAAATCAGTCTGCTATAGCCCATGGTTTTGGGGGTAGGCCCGGGGTTCGGGCGTGCTGTGGCATGAAAATCGTCCGGGGATTGACAAGGAGGTTGGGCATCATTCCAGTGTGGTCTGTTTAAATTATTATATCCATTTGGGTGGACAAACGGGTGAAACTGCGTAAACTGGCATTTTCGGACTAAATCATTGTGCTATAGCCTACGGTTTTGGTGGTGGGCCCAGGGTCTGGGCGTGCTATGGGATAAAAATTGATCGGAGGGTGCCAAGGAAGTTGGGGATCATCCCAGTGTGGTTTGTTTAAATTTTCACGGCCATTTGGGTGGACAAATAGGCAAAACGGTGTGAACGAGCATTTTTGAGGCAAATTGGTGTGTTATAGCCTACGTTTTTGGGGTGGGCCCGGGGTCCAGGCATGATGTGGGTTGAAAATCGACCAGGGCATGCCAGGGAGGTTGTGGATCATCCTAGTATGGTCTGTTTAAACTTTTGTGGCCATTTGGGTGGACAAACGGGTGAAACGAGGCATTTTTGGGGCAAATTGATGTTCTACAGCCCATAGTTTTGGGGGTGCGCCCGGAGTACGGGCATGATGTGGGCCGAAAATCGACTAAGACATGCAAGGGAGGTTGGGGATCATCTCAGTATGGTCCGTTTAAATTTTTGTGGCCATTTGGGTGGACAAATGTGCTATATTCATGATTTCGAGAATAGGCCCAGGATCCGGGCGTGCTGTGTGTTGAATATCGACCTAGGCATGCCGTGGAGGTTGGGGATCATCCAGTGTGGTCTATTTCAATTTTCTGGCTATTTGGGTGGACAATCGGGCAAAACGGTACGAACGGGGCATTTTCAGGCCAAATCGGTGTGCTATAACCCATGGTTTTAGGGGTGGTCCCAGGGTTCAACCGTGCTTTATGCCAAAAATCAATCGGGGCGTGCCAGGGAGATTGGGGATCATCTCAGTGAGGTTCGTTTAAATTTTCATGGCTATTTGGGTGTACAAACGGGAAAAACGATTTGAATGGGGAATTTTCGGGCCAAATTGGTGTGCTATAGCCCATGGTTTTGGGGGTGGGCCCATGTTTCTGGAGTGCTTTGGGCTAAAAATAGACCGAGGAATGCCAGGGAGGTTGGGGATCATCTCAGTGTGTTCCGTTTACATTTTTGTGGCCATTTGGGTGGACAAACAGGCTAAACGGCATGAATGGGGCAATTTTAGACCAAATCGGTGTGCTATTGCCCACCGTTTCGGGGGTGGACCTGGGGTTCGAGAATACTATAGGCCAAAAATTGACCGGGGCTTACAAGGGAGGTTGGGGGTCATCCCAGTGTGGTCCGTTTAAATTTTTGTGGCCATTTGGGTGGACAAACGGGCAAAAAGGCATGAACTGGGCATTTTTAGGCAAAATCGGTGTGCTATAGCCCACAGTTTTAGAGGTGGGCCTGGGGTCTTGGCGTGCTGTGGGCCAAAAATCAACTGAGCTGTGCTAGGGAGGTTGGGGATTATACCAGTGTGGTCCCTTTAAATTTTCGTGGCCATTTGGGTGTATAAATGGGCAAAACGGCGCAAACGGGGCAACTTTGAGCCAAATTAGTGTGCTATAGCAAACGGTTTCGGGGGTGAGCCCGAGGTTCGGGCATACTGTGGGCCAAAAATCAACTGAGGTATGCCAGGAAGGTTGAGGATCATCCCAGTGTGGTCCATTTAAATTTTGGTGGCCATTTGGGTGGACAAACAGGCAAAACAACGCGAACGAGGCATTTTTTGGCCAAATTGGTGTGCTATAGCCCACGGTTTCGGGGATGGGCTCGGGATTCGAGTGTGTTGTGGTCCAAAAATCAATCGGGAATGCTAGGGAGGTTGGGAATTTATGGACATTTGGGCGGACAAACGGGCAAAATGGTGTAAATAGGGTATTTTTGGGCCAAATCAGTGTGTTATAGCCCACGTTTTTAGGGGTGGGCCCAGGGTACGGGCATGCTGTTGGCTGAAAATTGACCGAGGCATGCTAAGGAGGTTTGGATCATCCCAGTGTGGTCCGTTTAAATTTTTGTGTCTATTTGGTTAGACAAACGGGCGGAACGGCACGAACGGGGCATTTTTGTGCCAAATCATTGTGCTATAGCCTACGGTTTTGGGAGTGGGCCCGGGGTCTGGGCGTGCTGTGGGCCGAAAATCTATCGGAGCATGCCAGAGAGGTTAAGGATCATCCCTTTGTGGTTCATTTAAATTTTTGTGGTCATTTGGGTTGATAAACGAGTGAAATGGCACAAACGGGCATTTTCGGGTCAAATCAGTGTGTTATAGCCCACGGTTTTGGGGGTGGGCCCAGGGTCTGGGCACGCTGTGGGCAAAAAATTTGTCTTGGAATGCCAGGGATGTTGAGTGTGGTTCGTTTAAATTTTTTTGGCCATTTGGATGGAAAATCTGGAGAAACAACGCGAATGGGGCATTTTCGAGCCAAATCAATGTGCTATAGCCCGCGATTTTGGGTGTAGGCCCGGGATTCGGGCATACTGTTAGTCAAAAATCTATCGGCGCATTCCAGGGAGGTTTAGATCATCCCAGTGAGGTTCGTTTAAATTTTCGTGGTCATTTGGGTGGACAAACGGGCAAAACGACGCGAACAGAGAATTTTCGAGCAAAATCGGTGTGCTATATCCCATGGTTTTTGGGGTGAGCCCGGGGTCTGGGCATGCTGTTGGCTAAAAATCGACCGAGGATTGGAAGGGAGGATGAGGATCACCCCAGTGTGGTCTGTTTAAATTTTCGTGGCCATTTGGGTGGACAAACGGGCGAAACGGCGCGTACGAGGTATTTTTAGGCCAATCAGTGTGCTATAGCCAACAATTTTGGGGCTAGGCTCGGTGTCCGGACATGCTGTGGGGAAAAACTTGACCGGGGCATGCCAGGCAGGTTGGGGATCATCCCAGTATGGTCCGTTTAGATTTTTCATGGCCATTGGGAGGACAAATGGGCGAACGGTGCGAACGGGGTATTTTCGAGCCAAATTAGTGTGTTATAGCCCACAATTTCGGGGGTGGGCTTGGGGTCCGAGAGTGCTGTTGGTCAAAAATTGATTGGGTCATGCCAGAGAGGTTGGGGATCGACCTAGTGAGGTCTGTTTAAATTTTCGTGGCCATTTGGGTTGACAAACGGGCAATACGACATGAAATGGGCATTTTCGGGCCAAATCGGGTTGCTATAGCCCAGGTTTTGGGATGGGCCCATGGTCCGAGCATTTTGTGGGCTAAAAATTGACTGGGGCATGTCAGGTAGGTTGGGGATCATCCCAGTGTGGTTCATTTAGAGTTTTGTGGAAAGTTGCATGGACAAACGGGCATAAACGACTTAAATGGGGCATTTCTGGGCCAAATCGATATGCTATAGCCCATATTTTTAGGGGTGGGATAGGGGTCCGGGCGTGATGTATGCCGAAAATCGATCGAAGCATGCCAGAGAGGTTGGGGATTATCCCATTATGGTCAGTTTAAATTTTTGTGGCCATTTAGGTGGTCAAACGGGCGAAACAGTGTGAACGGGGCATTTTTGGGCTAAATCGGTGAGCTATAGCCCACAGTTTTAGGGGTGGCCTCGGGGTCCGGGTGTGTTGTGGGTGAAAAATTGATCGGGGGCTGCCAGAGAGGTTGGGGATCATCCCAGTGTGGTCCGTTTAAATTTTTGTGGCCATTTGGGTGGACAAACGAGCGAAACGGCGCAAATGGGGCATTTTTGGGCCAAATCGGGGTTCTATAGCCCACTGTTTTGGGGATGGGCCTGGGGTCCGTCGTACTTTGGGCCAAAAATTGACCTGGGTATGCCAGGGAGGTTGGGGATCGTCCTAGTGTGATCCGTTTAAATTTTAGATGCTATTTGGTGGACAAATATGCAGAATAGCGCGAATGGGGCATTTTTTGGCCAAATTGGTGTGCTATAGCCCACGGTTTTGGTGGTGGGCACGAGGACCGGGCGTGCTGTGGGTCGAAAATTGATTGGGGCATGCTAGAGAGGTTGGGGATTATTCCAGTAAGGTCCGTTCAAATTTTTGTTGCCATTTGTGTGGACAAATGAGTAAAACAATGTGAACGGGGAATTTTCGAGCCAAATCGATGTGCAATAGCCCACAGTTTTGGGGGTGGGCCTGGGGTCCGGGCATGCTGTGGTCGAAAAATCAATCGGTGTATGCCAAGGAGGTTGGAGATCATCCCAGTATGGTTCGTTTATATTTTTGTGGGTATTTGGGTGGATAAACGGGCGAAATAACGCGAACGGGGCATTTTTAGGCCAAATCGGTGTGCTATAGCCCATTATTTTGGGGGTGGGCACGTGGTTCGGGTGTGTTGTGGGCAAAAAATTGATATAGGTATGCCAGAGAGGTTGGGGATCATCCTAGTATGGTCCGTTTAAATTTTCGTGGCTATTTAGCGGACAAACAGGTGAAACGGAGCGAACGGGGCATTTTCAGAACAAATCGGTATGCTATAGCCCATGGTTTTTGGGGTGGAAACGGGGTTCGGGCGTGATGTGGGCCAATAATTGATAGAGGATGGCCAGGGAGGTTGGAGATCATCCCAGTGTAGTTCGTTTAAATTTTCGTGGCCATTTTGGTGGACAAACGGGCGAAATGGTACAAAAAGGGTGTTTTTGGGCCAAATTGGTGTGCAATAGCCCACAGTTTCAGGGGTGGGCCTGAGGTCCAGGCGTTCTGTAGGCCAAAAATCGAACAGGGCATGCCAGGGAGGTTGGGGATCTTCCTAGTGTAGTCCATTTAAATTTTTGTGGCCATTTGGGTGGACAAACGGGCAAAACAATATGAACAAGGCCTTTTCGGGCCAAATTGGTGTGCTATATCCCACGGTTTTGGGGGTGGGCACGGGGTTCGAGCATGCTGTGGGCCGAAAATAGACCGAGGCCTGCCAAGGAGGTTAAGGATCATCCCAGTATGGTCCGTTTAAAATTTCGTGGCTATTTGGGTGGACAAACGGGTGAAACGGTGCGAATGGGGCATTTTCGAGCCAAATCGGTGTGCTATAGCCTACGGTTTTAGGGGTGGGCCCGGGATCCAGGTGTGGTGTGGGCAGAAAATTAATTGGGGCATGCCAGCAAGGTTGGGGATCATCTCAGTATGGTCTGTTTAAAATTTTATGGCCATTTGGCTGGACAAACGGGTGAAATGGCATGAACGGGTTATTTTAGGGCCAAATCGGTGCGCAATAGTCCACGGTTTTGTGGGTGGGCTCGGGGTTCGGCCATGCTGTGGGTCAAAAATAGACTGGGACACGCCAGGGAGGTTGAGGATCATCCCAGTGTGGTCCGTTTAAATATTAATGGCCATTTGGGTGGACAAATGGGGGAAACAGCGTGAATGGGGCATTTTTGGGCCAAATTAGTGTGCTATAGCCCATGTTTTTTAGGGTGGGCCCGGGGTACGAGTGTTCTATGGGCCGAAAATCAAATGGGGCATTGCAAGGAGGTTGGGGACCATTCTAGTGTGGTCCGTTTAAATTTTTGTGGCCATTTGGGCGAACAAATAGGAGAAACGGAGCGAACGGGGCATTTTCGGGCCAAATTGGTGTGCTATAGCCCATGGTTTCGGGGGTGGGCCTGGGGTCCAGGGATGTTGTGGGCTGAAATTGATCGGGGAATGCCAAGGAGGTTAGGGATCATCTCAGTGTGGTCTATTTAAATTTTTGTGGCCATTTTGGTGGACAAACGGGCGAAACGCGCGAACGAGGCATTTTTAGGCCAAACTGGTGTGTTATAGCCCACGGTTTCGTGGGTGGACCTAGGGTTCGGGCGTACTGTGTGCTAAAAATTGACCGAGGCATGTCAGGGAGGTTGGGGATCATCCCAGTGTGGTCCGTTTAAATTTTCATGGCCATTTGGGAGGACAAATGGGCGAAACAGCGTAAACAGAGTATTTTCGAGCCAAATTGGTGTGTTATAGCCCACGGTTTTGGGGGTGGGCCCGGGATCCAGGCATGCTGTAGGCTTAAAATTGACCGGGGCATGCTAGGGAGGTTAGGTATCTTCCCAGTGTGGTTCGTTTAAACTTTCGTGGCCATTTGTGTGGACAAAGGTGTGAAACTGAGCAAATGAGGCATTTTCGAGCCAAATTGGTGTGCTATGGCCTACGGTTTTGGGGGTGGTCCCGGGGTCCAAGTGTTCTGTGGGCTGAAAATCGACCGGAGCATGCCAAGGAGGTTAAGGATCATCCTAGTGTGGTTCGTTCAAATTTTTGTGGCCATTTGGGTGGACAAACGGGGGAAACGATGCAAATGGGGCATTTTTTTTAGCCAAATCGGTGTGCTATAGCCCACGGTTTTGGGGGTGGGTTTGGGAGTTTGAGGATTATCCCAGTGTGGTCCATTTGAATTTTCATGGACATTTGGATGGTCAAATAGGCGAAACAGCGAGAACGGGGTATTTTCGAGCCAAATTGATGTGCTATAGCCCACGATTTAGGGGGTGGGCCAGGGGTCCGGGCGTGCTGTGTGCCAAAAATCAATCGAGGCATGCCATAGAGGATGGGGATAATCCCAGTGTGGTCTGTTTAAATTTTTGTGTCCATTTGGGTGTACAAATGGGTGAAACGATGCAAACTAGGCCTTTTTAGGTTAATCGGTGTGCTATAGCCCACAATTTTGGGGGTGGGCCTGGGATCCAGGTGTGCTATGGGCCAAAAATCAATTGGGGCATGACAGAGAGGTTGGGGATGGTCCCAGTGTGGTCCGTTTAAATTTTTGTGGCAATTTGGGTGGACAAACGGGCGAAACAGCACGACGGGGCATTTTTGGGACAAATCGGTGTGCTATAACCCAAAGTTTTGGGGGTGGGCTAGGGGTTCGGGCGTGTTGTGGGTCAAAAATTGATCGAGGTGTACCAGGGAGGTTGGGAATCATCCTAGTGTGGTCCGTTTTAATTTTCGTGGCCATTTGGGTGGACAAACTAGTAAAACTGCGCGAACGGGGTATTTTTTTGCCAAATCGGTGTGCTATAGTGATACAAGTGCAACTATGAAGATCAATGTGTGTACAAGTGCAGAAAATTATCATCCTAGGAAGTTCAATATTGAGACGTAAAAGCCTCCCATTTTCTTATTTGCTACACTAGAGGGGTGGCCTTTGAAGGCTTTTCATTAAAGGGGCACTTTTGTCATTTTAAGTCTAAATTGTTATGTAATATAAATAGAACAAGATAGGTCTTTTGAGTCTTAGTTGATTATTGTTGTAAGTTTTGACATTTGAAACACCAAAGTCCTCTCTCTACTTGAGGCAAACCGAAACTTGTAACTAGGATAGCAATTCAAGGGTGGAATCTCTTGTAATTGTTTGTTTTTGAGAAACCTTGGCGCTTGAGTGGTGGAATCATATCTTGTATCATCGTAACAGTTAGGTGATCGTGTGTGGAGGTATTAGGGGTCTTAGAGTTTTATATACTCTTTGGTTACTAGGATTTACACCACCTTTGTCTAACTATCTATCCTTTTGTTTGTTTTCATCTTGTAGTAGTTTGTATCTTGTGTTGTAAGCCGTGTGGTGTTTTCTTGTTATAACATTGTCGTTGTTCTTCTTGTTCATTATATTGTGTTGTAACTTAGATTGGTTGGCTGATTTTGGTGTCACCAACACCTTGTTAACTTGTGAAACTCGTATTCTTGTTCTTGGACGAAACTAGCTCTCAAAGGGTCCTCGGTTTGTGCCTTGTTGAGTGGACTGTTTTAGTATCATTTCATGAGTTCCTTGGGTTGTCCCGTATCATATAGCCCATGGTTTCGGGGGTGGGCCCGAGGTCCAGGTGTGCTGTGGGCCAAAAATTGACCGGGGCGTGCAGGGGAGTTGGAGATCATCCCAGTGAGGTGTGTTTAAATTTTTGTGGCCATTTGGGAGGACAAACGAGCAAAACGGCGCAAGCGGGGCATTTTTGGGACAAACTGAGGCGTTCCAGGGAGGTTGGGGATCATCCCAGTATGGTTCATTTAAATTTTCATGGCTATTTGGGTGGACAAACAGGTGAAATAGCGCGAAGGGTCATTTTCGGGCCATATCGGTGTGCTATAGCCCACGGTTTTGGTGGTGTGCCCTAGGTCGAGCGTGTTGTGGGCCAAAAATCGACCGGGGCATGCCAGGGAGGTTGGGGATCATCCCAGTGTGGTCTGTTTAAATTTTCGTGGCCATTTGGATGGACAAACGGGCAAAACAGCGCCAACGGGGCATTTTTGGGCCAAATCGGTGTGCTATAGCCCATGGTTTCGAGGGTGGGCCCGGGGTCCGAGCGTGCTTTGGGCTGAAAATTGACCGGTGTGTGCAAGGGAGGTTGGGGATCATCCCAGTATAGTTCGTTTAAATTATCTTGGCCATTTGAGTGGACAAATGGGCGAAACGGCATGAATGTGGCATTTTCGGGCCAAATCGGTGTGCTTTAGCCCACGGTTACGTGGATGGGCCCCAGTTCCGGGCATGCTGTAGGCCAAAAATTTCCCGGGGAGTGCCGAGGAGGTTGGGGATCATCCCAGTATGGTTTGTTTAAATTTGTGTGGCCATTTAGGCGGACAAACGGTCGAAACAGCACGAACGGGGCATATTCGAGCCAAATCAGTGTGCTATAGCCCACAATTTCAAGGGTGGTTCTGGGGTTTGGGATCCGGGGTTCGGGCGTGCTGTTGGTTAACAATCGACTCGAGCGTGCCAGGGTAGTTGGGGATCATCCCAATGTGGTCTGTTTAAATATTTGTGGCCATTTGGGTGGATAAACGGGCGAAACGCCGTGAATAGGGCATTTTCGGGCCAAATCGGAGTGCTATAGCCCACGGTTTTGGGGTGGTCTCGGGGTCCAAGCATGATGTGGGTCAAAAATCAATAGGGGCGTGCCAGGAAGGTTGGGAATCGTCCTAGTGTGGTTCGTTTAAATTTTTGTGGCCATTTGGGTGGACAAACGAGCAAAACGGGGTATTTTTGTGCCAAATTGGTGTGCTATAGCCCATGGTTTTGGGGGTGGGCCCGGGGTCCGAGCGTGCTTCAGGCCGAAAATTGACCAAGGCATGCCAGGGAGGTTGCAGATCATCCCAGTATGGTCGATTTGAATTTTTGTAGCTATTTGGGTGGACAAATGGACCAAACGACATGAACGGGGCATTTTCAGGCTAAATCGGTGTTCTATAGCCCTCGGTTTTGGGGGTGGGCCAGGGGTCTGGGCGTGCTGAGGGCCCAAAATCGATCGGGGCATGCCAGCGAGGTTGGGCATCATCCCAGTGTGGTCCGTTTAAATTTTCGTGGACATTTGGGTGGACAAGCGGGCGAAACAGCGCTAACGGGGCATTTTCAGGACAAATTGATGTGCTATAGCTCACAGTTTCGGGCGAGGGCTTGAGGTCCGAGCGTTCTGTGGGTCAAAAATTGACCTAGGCATGCCAAGGAGATTGGGGATCATCCCAGTATGGTTCGTTTAAATTTTTATGGCCATTTGGGTGGACAAATAGGAAAAACGGCGCGAACGGGGCATTTTTGGGCCTAATCAATGTGCTAAGCCCACGATTTCAGAGGTGGGCCGAGGGTTCGGGTGTGGTGTAGGCTAAAAATAGATCGAGGCATGCCAAAGAGGTTGGGGATCATCCCAGTGTGGCCTGTATAAATTTTTGTGGCCATATGGGTCGACAAACAAGCGAAATAGCGAGAACGGGGCATTTTTGGGCCAAATTGGTGTGCTATAGCCCACGGTTTCTGGGGTGGTCCCGGGGTTCGGGCATGCTGTAGATTGAAAATCAATCAGGGTATGCCAGGAAGGTTGGGGATAATCCCAGTTTGGTCCGCTTAAAATTTCATGGCCATTTGGGTGGACAAACAGGCGAAACGGCACGAACGGAGCATTTTTAGGCCAAATTGGTATGCTATAACCCGCGGTTTCGGGGGTGGGCTCGGGGTCCGAGCATGATGTCAGATGAATATCGATCAAGGCGTACCATGGAGTTTGGGGATCATCCCAGTGTGGTTCGTTTTAATTTTTGTGGCCATTTCGGTGGACAAACAAGTGAAACAGCGCGAACGGGGCATTTTTGGTCCAAATCAGTGTGCTGTAGCCCACAGTTTTGGGGGAGGGCCTGGGGTCCGGGCGTGTTGTGGGCAAAAACTAGACCGAGGTATGCCAGGGAGGTTGAGGATCATCACAGTGTGGTCCGTTTAAATTTTCATGGCCATTTGGGTGGACAAAGGGCGAAACAGTGCGAACGAGGCATTTTCAGGCCAAATCGGTGTGCTATAGCCCACGGTTTTAGGGGTGAACATGAGGTTCGGGCGTGCTGTGGGCTGAAAATTGACTAGGGCATGCCAGAGGGTCTGGGGATTATCCCAGTGTGGTCCATTTAAATTTTTGTGGCCATTTGGGTGGACAAACAAGCGAAACAGCGCAAACGGGGCATTTTCGGGCCAAATAGGTGTGCTATAGCCCACGGTTTCGGGGGTGAGCCCAGAATCCGGATGTGCTGTGGGCCAAAAATCAACCGGGGCATCCTAGGGAGGTGGGGGATCGTCCAAGTGTGGTCCGTTTAAATTTTCGTGGTCATTTGGGTTGACAAACGGGTAAAACAGCGCGAACGGGGCATTTTCAGGCCAAATCATTGTGCTATATCTGATGGTTTTGGGGGTGTGCCTGGGGTTCGAGTGTGCTGTGGGCCGAAAATCAATTGGGGCTAGCAAAAGAGGTTGGGGATCGTCCCAATTTGGTTCATTTAATATTTTGTGGCTATTTGGGTGGACAAACAGGCAAAACGATGCGAACGGGGCATTTTCGGGCCAAATTGGTGGTCTATAGCCAACAATTTTGGGGGTGGGCCCAGGGTCCGGGAGTGCCGTGGGTCAAAAATTGACTGGGGCATGCCAGGAAGGTTGGGGATCATCCTAGTATGGTCTGTTTAAATTTTGATGGCCAATTTGGATGGACAAACGGGCAAAACAGTGCGAATGGAGCCTTTTCAGGCTAAATCAGTGTGTTATAGACCACGATTTTGGGTGTGGGCCTGGGGTACGGGCGTGCTGTGGGCCTAAAATTGATGCGGCAAGCCAGGAAGATTGGGGATCATCCCAATGTGGTCTATTTAAATTTTTATGGCCATTTGGGTGGACAAACAGGAGAAACAGCACGAACGGGGCATTTTTCGGGCAAAATATGTGTGCTATAACCCACGATTTTGGGGGTGAGCCCAGGATCCAGACGTTCTGTGGGCCGAAAATCAACCGGGGCATGTTAGGGAGGTTAGGGATCGTCCCAGTGTGGTCCGTTTAAGTTTTCATGGCCATTTGGGTTGACAAACGGGCAAAACAGCGTGAACGGGGCATTTTCGGGCCAAATCATTGTGCTATATTTGACGGTTTTGGGGGTGTACCTGAGGTCTGAGCGTGCTGTGGGCCGAAAATCAATTGGGTTATACAACAGAGGTTGGGGATCGTCTTAATTTGGTCCGTTTAATTTTTTGTGGCTATTTGGTTGGACAAACAGGCAAAACGACGCGAACGGGGCATTTTTGGGCCAAATTAGTGTTCTATAGCCAACAGTTTTGGGGGTGGTCCCAAGGTCCGAGCGTGTTGTGGGTCAAAAATTGACCGAGGCATGCCAAGAAGGTTGGGGATCATCTTAGTATGGTCCGTTTAAATTTTCATGGCCAATTGAATGGACAAACAGGCAAAACGGCGCGAACGGAGCCTTTTCAGGCCGAATCGGTGTGCTATAGCCCATGATTTTGGGTGTGGGTATGGGGTACGGGCATGCTGTGGGCCTAAAATCGAATGGGCATGCTAGGGAGGTTGGGGATCATCCCAGTGCGGTCTTTTTAATTTTTCATGGCCATTTGGGTGGGCAAATGGGCGAAATGGCTCGAACGGGGCATTTTCGGGCCAAATCGGTGTGCTATAGCCCACGGTTTTAGGGGTGGGCCCAGGGTCCGGGCATGATGTGTGCTGAAAATTAACCGGGGTATGCCAGGGAGGCTGGGGATTGTCCCTGTGTGGTCTGTTTAAAGTTTTGTGGCCATTTGGGTGGACAAACGGGCGAAACAGCGCGAACGGGGCATTTTTGAGCCAAATTGGTGTGCTTTAGCCCACGGTTTCGAGGGTGGGCCAGGGGTCCGGGCGTGCTGTGGGCGAAAAATTGATCGGGGCATGCCAAGGAGGTTGAGGATCATCCCAGTATGGTCCGTTTAAATTTTTGTGGCCATTTGAGTCTTCAAACGGGCGAAACGACGTGAATGTGGCATTTTTAGGACAAATCGGTGTGTTATAACCCATGATTTCGGGGGTGGGCCAAGGGTCCGAGCGTGCTGTGGGCAAAAAATCGATCGGGGTGTGCCAAGGAGGTTGAGAATCATCCTAGTATGATCTGTTTAAATTTTCGGGGCCATTTAAGTGGACAAATGGGCGAAACGGTGCTAATGGGGCATTTTTGGGCCGAATCGATGTGCTATAGCCCACGGTTTTTAAGGTGGGCCCAGGGTCCGGGCATGCTGTGTGCTGAAAATCGATCGGGGTGTGCCAGGGAGGCTGAGGATCGTCCATGTGTGGTTCATTTAAATTTTTGTTGCCATTTAGGTGGACAAACGGGCGAAACAGCGCGAACGGGGCATTTTCAAGCCAAATCAGTGTGCTCTAGCCCACGGTTTTTGGGGTGGGCCAGGGGTTAGGGCGTGCTGTGAGCTAAAAATCGACCGGGGCATGTGAAGGAGGTTGGGGATCATCCCAGTATGGTCCGTTTAAATTTTCGTGGCTATTTGAGTCTTCAAACGAGCGAAATGACGGGAATGTGGTATTTTTGGGCCAAATCGGTGTGCTATAGCCCATGATTTCGGGGGTGGGCCAGGGGTGTAACACCCCGTAAACTTTTTCGTACACTTATCGCGGTTATATGGAGTCCTAAAGGTTTGCGTATGGGTTAAATTAAGTTTATGGTGTTCGGAAGTATCCCGTCAATAGTTGTATGTGTAGGTATTGGAATAAGATTTCCAACGATATAAAGTTTGCCCAAAACAGAGGAGTATTTCATATAAGCGAGCACATTCGAAATTTCAAAATGGTGGCCGGGAAGCCTGTGAACAGTAAATCTGCAGGAAAATTACTGCAGCTAGGCAATTTTTTTTTTTGGATCAACTTTAGACGATCATAACTCCTTGTACAAAAAGAACTGTGTGAGCTGATATATATCGACAAAAATCTCCGAGAGTCTTCTTTCCGATGAAATTGGTTTCATCCAAATCCAATGTCTGAGTAAGGAGCTATACCCGTTTTACTACAGCCTATCAAAAAAAAAAACAGAATTTTGGGACAGATTTTTGGGTCAACTTTAAACGACCATAACTCCTTGTACAGGAAGAACTGGGTGGTATACTTTATATGAAAATGAAAGAACTTTGAATTATCTTTCCAATGCAATTGGTTTCACCCAAATCCGATACCGTAGAAAAGTGTTATGATCGATTTACTTCAGCCTGTCAAAACTATCCACTGGAGACAGATTCGGATTTATTTAAATTTTTAGGGCAAAATGGTCATTTTCTATTACCTCTTGGACGAAAATTGGTCTTTATAAACATACACTTAGCCTCATATATATCATATATCATCCAATTATTAAGATAAGGTGAAACCCTAGCCTAATTTCAACTTCAAATATTTTGTGATTCAACCGTAGAAAATTCGAATTGGTTCCGTAGTTGTGTTCACCATCTCGAAAGCTTCGAGAAGCACCCCATGGTTATGTAAGGAGGATTCTAAATACAAGAGTTCATTGTTAAGGTATGAATATTGTTTATTCTTGATTCTTATCCATGAATAAGTATTGATAGGGGATTATGAGTATTGTCTTGATGTTGGAAGATAACTAGAAACATAGTTATGAATTGTTTTGTATAAATTGTTAGTAGTAAATTATGGAAGTTGTTGTATTGGATTATGGAGGATGAATTGTGGTGATATATCATTATATTAGTGGTTATGTATGCCTAGTGATCATGTTGGTATTGGATGGTAATTAAGAGGGGGAATAAAGGCTAAGAGTGATGTTGAGGGATATTGCATGAAAATGCATGATATGTGAATGTAATAAGAGTATAAGAGGATGTATGTATCACTCTTATTGATGAGTTAAAGGATTACTTCCTAGAAATTATTTGGTGAAGTTAATACCTAAATGGTAAGGTTTGGTTGCTAATACTAGTTTGCCACAAATGACTTATTGTAGATAAGTGTTCGAAGAGTACGGGAAGTCAAGTTGGACTTGTATTGAAGTGGTTATATCAAGGTATGTAAGACATACTCTATCTAATCTTTGGCATGAATAATGACCCATGGCACTCTCAAGTAAGCTTCCAACATTGTCCTACGACACATGACACATAATAACATCATATGATCTTCGACACTACCAATTGAACTTGTTTTCACTTTTAAGATGTCCGGCTAGTCAAAAAAATATCCATATACTCTTGTTGACTCCGAAATGATTTAATGAGGTATCCATGATTCTCTACTTCATTTTCATGATATTGATTACCTATTTACATGTTTTTCCTATTGAGGTATCATGGTTTCAAGTTCCATAAGGTGTGACCACAAAGTAACCAATCTCAAAGATTAATTGAAGTAAGAAATGGAATGTCTTTATTTTAAATTGATGATATGATGTATTGTATTAGTACCACTGATCAGTTGGCCATTGTATTATAAAGATTATGTATATATTCTATTCCAGGGGTGGTCCCTGATGTATTGTATTAGTACCACTGATCAGTTGGCCATTGTATGACATATGTTATGTATTGATAAGGAATACGGGAAGTAATGATATGAAAGTAATGTGCAGGTATCCCATCAGCTCTTTTAAGTGTGGTCTACTCAACTGTTTATTCACTGGTATCTGGGTTCTGTTGATCTTTTGTATCTCATCTTGATACTCACTGCCTTACATACTCAGTACATATTTTCGTACTGACGTCCCTCACGGGGGACCTGTATTCATGCCTACTGGAATAGGTACTTCAGGTCGTACACCTCCGCAGTAAGAGCCAGGACATTCTGTTGATAGTGGTGAGCCCCAGTTGTTTCGGGGCATCCCAAGTTGTTTCTATATGTATTTTTGGTATTTGTATAAAAGTCTTTTGTGGGCGGGAGTTTGTCCCGACCCTAACTCAGTTGTGTATCTATGTAGAGGCTTTTGTAGACATATTGTACAACCATAGGAGTGTTTGGTTGATAGACGTGATGGCTCTGACGGCCAATTACTGTTTATATATATATGTATGCGTGTCTGCTGGGCTGATACAGGTACTATTTTCTTCTATTTACAACGAAGTGCTGCCCAAATTTCTAATTTTCATAAGTAATGTAAATATGAAAGTATAGGTTATGAACGGGTTCTCCCGGGCCTCCTCGGCTACGGGTGCCAGTCCGCTCCAATGGGATTTGGGGCGTGACAATGGGTCCAGGCGTGTTGTGGGCCTAAAATCGATCGGGGTGTGCCAAGGAGGTTGGGGATTGTCCCAGTATGGTTTGTTTAAATTTTCGTGGCCATTTGAGTGGACAAACTGGCCAAACGGCGCGAATGGGGCATTTTGGGGACAAATTGGTGTACTATATGATACAAAACTAACAAGGAAGGCACAAAAAACACTCCAAATCAGTCCACAAATCTTAAGGATTCGAGGACCAAGATGGAAACCACTCTCGGATTCACTACCAACAATAAGATTACAAGATATAGCTGTGTATTTGACACCAAATCAGCCATCCAAACTAAGATTAACCACAATATATGATGAACAAGAAGAAACAAGATTCGAATTTAACAATAACAACAAGAACACAAGATTACAACACAACAATAAACAAGATTACATGAAGGTAAAAGGATAGATAGATAGACCACATGAAGGTATAATCTTAAGAACCCAAGAATGGACAATCTTGGACCCTTAACACTACACACAAATCTTGGACCCTTAACACTACACATAAATCTATCTCTTACAAAGATACAAGTTCAGATTTCGCCTCCCAAGCATCAATGTTTCCAAGCAAACACAATCACTAGTCATTCCACACTAGATCTTGCCCTAGTTTCGGTTGGTGGCTTTTCCAAGCCCTAACTATGGTGTTTCAAGTCTTACAAGACTTATAATAATATCCCCAAAAATCCCTAGAATGTTACTTATATAGTTATTACAAAATGAAAGCAAAAAATGACCAAAAGGCCCTTAAGTGATGGGCTCCCATCAAGTGTAGCCCAAGTGTAGTGTTTGGACTATTTTGGGTGCATAATTAGGTCATTTTGGCACTTCAATTGAACAAACCATGTCTCGGATCCAATATGCACTCTCATAAATCCATGTCCGGGATTATTCTTGTATCACTATAGCCCACAATTTTGGGGTGGGCCCAGGGTCCGGGCGTACTGTGGGCCAAAAATCGACCGGAGCATGCCAGGAAGGTTGCGGATCATCCCAGTATGGTTCGTTTAAATTTTCGTGGCCATTTGGGTATACTAACAGGCAACACGGCGTGAATGGGGTATTTTTGGGCTAAATCAGTGTGCTATAGCCCACGATTTCGGGGGAGCAGAGGTTCGGGTGTGTTGTGGTCTGAAAATCGATCTAGGCATGCCAGGAAAGTTGGGGATTTTTCCAGTGTAGTCCGTTTAAATTTTCATGGTCATTTGGGAGGACAAACGGGAGAAAGGGCGTGAATAGGGCATTTTGGGGACAAATCGGTGTGCTATAGCCTACGATTTTGGAGGTGGGCTTGGGCGCCGAGTGTGCTGTAGGCCGAAAATCGACCGGGGCATGCCTGGGAGGTAGGGGATCATCCCAGTGTTATCCATTTAAATTTTTGTGGCCATTTGGGTGGACAAACGGGTGAAACAACAGGAATGAGGCATTTTCGAGCCAAATCGGTGTGCTATAGCCCACGTTTTTGGGGGTGGGCCCGAGGTCCGGGTGTGCTGGGGCTGAAAATTGATTGGGGTGTGCCTGTGAAGTTGGGAAACATTCCAATATGGTCCGTTTAAATTTTTTCAGCAATTTGGGTGGACAAACGGGCGAAACGACGCGAATGGGCATTTTCGGGCCAAATTAGTGTGCTATAGCCCACAGTTTCGGTTGTGGGCTCGGGGTCCGAGCATGTTGTGGGGCAAAAATCGATCGGGGCATGCCAGGAAGGTTAAGGATTATCCCAATATGGTTTTTCTAAATTTTCATGGCCATTCGGGTGGACAAACGGGTGAAACAAGCTGAAAGATGCATTTTTTATCCAAATCAGTGTGCTATAGCCCATGGTTTCAGGGGTGGGCCCAGGGTTCAGGTATGCTGTGGGCCAAATATCGATTGTGGCATGCCAGGGAGGTCGGTCAATATCCCAGTGTGGTTTGACTAAATTTTTTGGCCATTCGGGAGGAAAAACGGGCGAAACGGCGCGAATGCGGCATTTTCATGGCAAATTGGTCTCCTATCGCCTATGATTTCGGGGTTCGGGCGTTTTTTTGGTCGAAAATCAACTGAGACATGCCAGAGAGTTTGAGGATTGACCCCGTGTGGTTCGTTTAAATTTTTGTGGCTATTAGGGTGGATAAATGAGCAAGATGGCGCGAACGGGGCATTTTTAGGACTAATCGGTGTGCAACAGCCCACGGTTTTGGGGGTGGTCCCAAGGATCGGGCGTGATGTGGGACAAAATCGGGGTATGCCATGGGGTTAGGGATCGTCCCAGTGTGGTCCGTTTAAATTTTCATGGCCATTTGGGTGGACAAACGGGCGAAACAGCGTGAATGGGGCATTTTTGGGCCAAATCTGTGTGCTATAGCCCTCGGTTTTGAGGGTGGGCCTAAGGTTTGGGCGTGTTGTGGGCGAAAAATTTATCGAGGTGGGCTCAGGGTGGTTGGGGATCTTCCCAGTATGGTCCGTTTAAATTTTTGTGGCCATTTGGGTTGATAAATTGGTGAAACGGTGCGAATGGGGCTTTTTCGGGCTAAATCGGTGTGCTATAGCCTATGGTTTTAGGGGTGGGGCCTGGGGTCCATGCGTGCTGTGGGTCGAAAATCGATTGGACTGTGGCAGGGAGGCTGAGGATTGTACCAGCATGGTCCGTTTAAATTTTCGTGGCCATTTGGATGGACAAATGGGCGAAATGGCACGAATGAGGCTTTTTCGAGCTAAATCGATGTGATATAGCCCATGATTTTGGGGGTGGGACCAGACGTGCTATGGGCCAAAAATTGATCAGGATGTACCAGGAGGTTGGGGATCGTACCAGTATGATTTGTTTAAATTTTCGTGCTCATTTGGGTGGACAAACGGGCGAGATAGAGGTAACAGGCATTTTCGAGCCAAATCAGTGTGTTATGCCCACAGTTTCGGTGGTGGTCTTGGGGTTCAGGCGCGCTGTGGGCTGAAAATCTGTTGGGGCATGACAGGGAGGTTGAGTATCATCCTAGTGTGGTCCGTTTAAATTTTTGTGGCCATTCGGATGGACAAATGGGTGAAACAACATGAAAGACACGTTTTCGGGCCAAATCGATGTGCCATAGCCCATGGTTTGGGGGAGGGACCGGGGTCCAGGCATACTGCGGGCTGAAAATCGACCGTGGCATGACAGGGAGGTTAGGAAACATCCCTGTGTGGTTTGATTAATTTTTTTTGGCTATTCGGGAGAACAAACGGGAAAAATTGACGCGAATGAGTCATTTTAGAGTCAAAGTAGTCTGCTATACCCAATGATTTTGAGGGTGGGCCCAGGGTCCGGGCGTGCTATTGGCCGAAAATCGACCGAGGCGTGCTAGAGAGGTTGAGAATCATCCCAGTATAGTTCTTTTAAAATTTCATGGACATTTGGGTGGATAAATGGGCGAGATGGTGCGAACGGGGCATTTTCGGGATAAATCGGTGTGCTATAGCCCACGGTTTTGGGGGTGGACCCGTGGTTCGGGTATGCTGTGTGCCAAAAATTGATCGAGGCATGCCAGGGAGGTTGGGGATCATACCAGTGTGGTCCTTTTAAATTTTTATGGTCATTTCAGTGGACAAACGGGTGAAAGAGCGAGAACGGGGCATTTTCAGGCCAAATCAGTGTGCTATAGCCCACAGTTTCAGAGGTGGGCCTGGGTTTCGGGTGTGGTATAGGCCAAAAATTGATTGGGGTATGCCTGGGAGGTTGGGGATCATCCCAGTGTGGTTTGTTTAAATTTTCATAGCCATTTTCGTGGACAAACGAGCGAAACGATGCGAACGGGGTATTTTCGGGCCAAATTGGTGTGCTATAGCCCACAATTTTGGGGGTGGGCCCAGGGTCCTGGCGTGCTGATGGCCAAAAATTGACCAGGGCGTGCCATGGAGGTTGGGGATCATCCCAGTGTGGTCCTTTCAAATTTTTGTGACCATTTGGGTGTACAAACGGGCGAAACGGCGCGAACGGGGCATTTTCGAGCCAAATCGGTGTGCTATGGCTCACGGTTTCGGGAGTAGGCCCAGGTTCTGGGCATGCTGTTGGCCAAATATCGATCGAGGCATGTCATAGAGGTTGAAGATTATCCCAGTATGATCCGTTTAAATTCTCGTGGCCATTTGGGTGGACAAAAGGGCAAAATGGGGTATTTTCGGGCCAAATTGGTGTGTTATAGCTCACGGTTTTAAGGGTGGGCCCGTGGTCTGGGCGTTCTGTGGGCCGAAAATTGATCCAAGAATGTTAGGGAAGTTGAGGATCATCCCAGTATGGTCTATTTAAATTTTTGTGGCCATTTGGATGGAAAAACGTGCAAAACGGGGGAACGGGGCATTTTCGAGCTAAATCTGTGTGCTATAGCCCACGGTTTTGAGGGTGGGCCCATGGTTCGGGCGTTTTGTGTGCCAAATATTTACCGGGGTATGACAGGGAGGTTTAGGATCATCCCAGTATGGTCCTTTTAAATTTTTGTGGCCATTTGGATGGACAAACGAGCAATACAGGGCGAACAGGGCATTTTCGGTCCAAATCGGTGTGCTATAGCCCACTGTTTTGGGGGTGGGCCTAGGGTCCGGGCGAGCTTGGTCCGAAAATTGACCGGGGTGTGTCAGGGAGGTTGGGGATCATTCTAGTATGGTCCGTTTAAATATTTATGGCCTTTTGGGTGGACAAACGGGCAAAATGGCGTGAACGAGGCATTTTTGGGCCAAATTGGTGTGCGATAGCCCACAGTTTCGGGGGTGGACCCGGGCGTGCTATGGGCCGAAAATTGACCGGGACATGTGAGGGAGGTTGAGGATCATCCCAGTATGGTCCTTTTAAATTTTCGTGGCTATTTGGGTGGACAAACGGGTGAAACAGTGCGAACAAGCATTTTCGAGCCAAATCGGTGTGCTATAGCCTACGGTTTCGGAGGTGGGCTCGATATCTGGGCGTGCTGTGGGCCGAAAATTGATTGGGGCATGACAAGGTGGTTGGGTATCATCGTAGTTATGTCTTTTTAAATTTTTGTTGCCATTTGGTTGGACAAACGGGTGAAACGGCGCGAATTTGGCATTTTTGGGACAAATCGATGTGCTATAGCCCTGGTTTTGGGGGTGGGCACGGGGTTCGGGTGTTCTGTGGGCCAAAAATCAATCAAGGCATGCCAGGGAGGCTGGGGATCATCCCAGTATGGTTCATTTAAATTTTCTTGGCCATTAGGGTGGACAAACGGGCAAAACTGTGTGAACGGGGCATGTTTTGGCCAAATCGGTGTGCTATAGCCTACGATTTTGGGGGTTGGCTCGAGGTCTGCGTGTCATGTGGGATAAAAATTGACCGAGGCATTTCAGAGAGGTTGGGAATCGTCCCAGTATGGTCCATTTAAATTTTCATGTCCATTTGGGTAGACAAACAAGCGAAACAACATGAATTGGGTATATTTGGGCCAAATCAGAGTGCTATAGCCCACAGTTTTGAGGGTGGGCCCAGGATTTAGGCGTACTATGGGCCGAAAACTGACCGGTCCGTACCAGGAAGGTTGAGGATTGTCCCAGTATGGTTTTTTTAAATTTATGTGGCCATTTGGGAGGACAAACGGGCAAAACGGCGCAAACGGGGCATTTTTGGGCCAAATCAACGTTCTTTAGCCCACAAATTTTGGGGTGGGATGGGGTCCGGGCATACTGTGGGCCGAAAATTGACTGAGGCATGCCAGGGAGGTTGGGGATCGTCCCAATATGGTTTATTTAAATTTTTGTGGCTATTTGGGAGGACAAACGGGCGAAACAGCGCGAACAAGGCATATTCGGGCTAAATCGGTGTGCTATGCCCATGGTTTCGGGGATGAGCCCGGGGTCCGATTATGCTGTGGGTCGAAAATTGACTGAGGCATGCTAGGGAGGTTGGATATCATCCCAGTATAGTCTGTTTAAATTTTTGTGGCCATTTTGGTGGACAAACGGGCGAAACCGTGCGATCGGGGCATTTTTGGGCCAAATCTGTGTGCTATAGCTCACAATTTCAGGGGTGGGCCCGGGGTCTGAGCGTGATGTGGGTCGAAAATCAACCTGTACATGCTAGAGGGGTTTGGGATCATCCCAGTATGGTCTTTTTAAATATTTATGGCCATTTGGGTGGAAAAACAGGCAAAATAGCACGAACGGGGCATTTTCGTGATAAATCGGTGTGCTATAGCCCATGATTTTGGGAGTGGCCTCAGGATTCGGGCACGCTGTGGTCTAAAAAACAATTGGGGTACGACAGGGAGGCTATGGATCATCCTAGTGTGGTCCGTTTAAATTTTCGTGGCCATGTGGGTGGACAAATGGGCGAAACGACACGAACGAGGCATTTTCAGGCTAAATTGGTGTGCTATAGCCCACGGTTTTGGGGGTGGGCCCAGGGTTCGGGCGTGCTGTGGGTCAAAAATTGACAAAGCGAGACAGAGAGGTTGGGGATCATCCTAATTTGGTCCGTTTAAATTTTTGTGGCCATTTGGGTGAAACGACGCGAATGGGGCATTTTCTGGCCAAATCAGTGTGCTATAACTCACTGTTTTGGGGGTGGGGTAGGATCTGAGTGTGCTGTGGGCAAAAAATAGATCGGGGCATTCCAGGGAGGTTGGGATCGTCCAGTGTGGTCCATTTAAATTTTTATGGCCATTTAGGTGGATAAACGAGCAAAACAGCGTGAACCAGGTATTTTCGGGCTAAATTGGTGTGCTATAGCCCACGGTTTGGGGGGTGGGCATGGGGTTCGGGCGTGCTGTGGGCCAAAATTGACCAGGAATGCTAAGGAAGTCGAGGATCATCCCAGTATGGTCCATTTAAATTTTCATGCCGATTTAGGAGGACAAACGGGTAAAGCAGCGCAAACAAGGCATTTTTGGGCCAAATCGATATGCTATGCCTATGGTTTCGGGGGTAAGCCCGGGGTCCGGCATGCTGTGGGTCAAAAATCATCCGGGGCATGACAGGGAGGTTGGGGATTATCCCAGTGTGGTCCGTTTAATTTTGGTGGCCACTTGGCTGGACAAACGGGAAAAATAGCGCGAACGAGGCATTTTTGGGACAAATCGGTGTGCTATAGCCCACGGTTTTGGGGGTGGACGAGGGGTTCAGGCGTGCTATGGGCCAAAAATCGACTAGGGCTTACCAAGGAGTCAGTGATTGTCCCAGTGTGGTTCGTTAAAATTTTTGTGGCTATTTGGGTGGACAAATGGGCGAAACAGCGTAAATGGGACATTTTATGGCTAAATCGGTGTACTATCACCCACGTTTTGGGGGTGGGCCCAGGTTTCGGGCGTGCTGTAAGCCTAAAATTGACTGGGGTGTGAAAGCGTAGTTGGGGATCATCCCAGTGTGGTCCATTTAAATTTTCATGGCCATTTGGGTGGACAAACAGACTAAACGGCGCGAACGGGGCATTTTCAGGCCAAATCGGTGTGCTTTAGCCCGCGGTTTCATGGGTGGGCCCAGGTTCAAGGCATGTTATGTGTCAAAAATCAACCGGGGCATGCCAAGAAAGCTTGGGATCAACCCAGTATAGTCAGTTTAAATTTTTATGTCTATCTGGGTGTACAAAAGGACGAAACAGCGTGAACGGGGCATTTTTAGGCCAAATTGGTGTGCTATAGCCATGGTTTCGAGGGTGGGTCTGACGTGCTGTTGGCCAAAAAATTGATCGGGGCATGCCAAGGAGGTTGAGGAATATCCCAGTATGGTCCGTTTAAATTTTTATGGCCTTTTGGGTGGACAAACGGGCGAACAGGCGCAAACGGGGCATTTTGGAGATAAATCGGTGTGCTATAGCCTACGGTTTTGGGAGTGGGCCTGGGGTTCAGGCGTGTTATGGGCCAAAATTTGACCGGGGCATGCCAGGTAGGTTGCGGATCGTCCCAGTATGGTCCATTTAAATTTTCATGGCCTTTTGCGTGGATAAACGGGTGAAATAGCACGAACTGGGTATTTTCGGGCCAAATCGATCAGCTATTGCCCATGGTTTTGGGGGTGGGACCAGGGTTCGGGTGTGTTGTGGGTCGAAAATTGACCAGGGCATGTTAGGGAGGTTGGGGATCATACCGGTGTGGTTAATTTAAATTTTTGTGGCTAATTGGGTGGACAAACGGGCGAAACAGCGCAAAATGGGGAAATTTTGGGTTAACTCGGTATGCTATTACCAACGGTTTTGGGTTTGGCCCCGGGGTCCGGGCGTGTTGTGGGCCAAAAATTGACTAGGGCATGCAGAGAGGTTTGGGATCATCCTAGTGTGGTCTGTTCAAATTTTTGTGGCCATTTGGGTGGACAAACGACCGAAGTGGCGCAAACGGGGAGTTTTCAAGCCAAATCAGTGTACTATAGCCCACGATTTCGAGGGTGGGCTCGGCGTGCTGTGGGCCAAAATTTGACCGGGGCATGCCAGGGAGGTTGAGGATTGTCCCAGTTTGGTCTGTTAAAATTTTCATACCATTTGGGTGGAGAAACGGGCGAAATAATGCAAACGGTGCTTTTTTGGGCCAAATCGGTGTGCTATAGCCCATGATTTTTAGGGGGCTGGGTTCTGGGCATGGTGTGATCTAAAAATTGACTGGGGTATGCCAGGGAGGTTGGGGATCATCGCAGTGTGGTCCGTTTAAATTTTTGTGACCAAATGAGTGAAACGGTGTGAACGTAGCATTTTTTGGCCAAATCGATGTGCTATTGCCACGGTTTCGGGTGTGGGCCTGGGATTCGGGCATGCTGTGGCTTGAACAAAGACTGGGTCATTCCAAGGAGGTTGAGTATCATCCCAATATGGTCGTTTAAATTTTTGTAGCCATTTGGATGGACAAACGGGCGAAACTGCACGAACGAGGCATTTTCGGGCCAAATCGGGGGTGGGCCTAGGGTCCGTGTGTGTTATGGGCCAAAATTGATCAGGGAGTTCCAGGGAGGTTGGATATCATCCCAGTGTGGTCCATTTAAATTTTCATGGCAATTGGGTGGACAAAAGGGTGAAACAGCACAAACGGGGCATTTTCAGGCCAAATTGGTGCACTATAGCCCTCTGTTTTGGGGGTGGGCCCGGGGTTCGGGCGTTCTGTGGGCTGAAAATTGATTGTGGCATGACAGGGTGGTTAGGGATTATCCCAGTATGGACCATTTAAATTTTCGTGGCCATTTGGGTGGACAAACAAGTGAAACTACACGAACGGGGCATTTTTGGGCCAAATCGGTGTGCTATAACCCACGGTTTTGAGGGTGGGCTCGGGGTTCGGGCGTGCTGTGGGTCAAAAATTGATAGGGGGTTCCAGGGGGGTTGGGGATTATCCCAGTATGGTCCGTTTAAAATTTTGTGGCCATTTGGGTGGATAAACAGGTGAAACGACACAAATGGGGAGTTGTCGGTCAAAATCGGTGTGCTATAGCCCACTATTTTAGGGGGTGGGGTCCAGGGTCCGGGTGTGTTGTGGGCCAAAAATCAACTGGGGCATGCCAGGGAGGTTAGGGATCATCCCAGTGTTGTTCGTTTAAATTTTTGTGACTATTTGGGTGGACAAACGGGTGAAATAGCACAAACGGGGCGTTCTCAGACCAAATTAATGTGCTATAGCTCACTGTTTTGGGGGTGGGCCTGGGGTTCAGGCGTGCTATGGGCCTAAAATTGATCATGGCATGCCAAGGAGGTTGGGGATCATCTCATTGTGTTCCGTTTAAATTTTCGTTGCTATTTGGGTGGACAAAAGGGCGAAACGGTGCTAACGAGGCATTTACGGGCTAAATCGGTGTGCTATAGCCCACGATTTTAGGGGTGGGCCCATGGTTCGGGCGTGTTGTGGGTCAAAAATTGACTGGGGCATACCAGGGAAGTTGGGGATCGTCCCATTGTGGTCTATTTAAATTTTTGTGGCCATTTGGGTGGACAAACAGGTGAAACGGCACGAACAGGGCATTTTCAAGCCAAATCGGTGTGCTATAGCCAACGGTTTTGGGGGTAGGCCTGGGGTCCGAGCGTCCTGTGGGCCGAAAATTAACTGGGACATGCTAGGGAGGTTGGGGATCATCCCATTGTGGTCCATTTATATTTTCATGGCCATTTGGGTGGAAAAATGGGTGAAACGGCGCGAACAAGCCATTTTTGGTCTAAATAGGTGTGCTATAACCCACAGTTTTGGGAGTTGGCCCACGGTCTGGGCATGCTGTGGGCCAAAAATCAATTGAGGCTTGCTAGGGAGGTTGGGGATCGTCCCAGTATGGTCTGTTTAAATTTTCATGGCCATTTGGGTGGAAAAACAGTCAAAACAGCGTGAACGTGTTATTTTCGGGCCAAATCGTTGTGCTATAGCCCATGGTTTCGAGGGTGGGCTCGGGGTCCGAACCTGCTATGGGCCAAAAATTAATTGGGGCATGCCAGGGAGGTTGGGGATCGTCCGAGTAATTTTTGTTTAAATTTTTGTGGCATTTGGGTGGACAAACGGGCAAAATGACGCGAACGGGGCATTTTTGGGCCAAATTAGTATGTTATAGCCCACGGTTTTGGGGGGGTGCTCGGGGTCAGGGCGTCCTATATGCTAAAAATTAATTGGGGTGTGGCAGGGAGGTTGAGGATTATCCCAGTATGGTTCGTTTAAATTTTTGTGGCCATTTGGGTGGACAAACAGGCGAAACAATGCGAACGAGGCATATTTGGGCCAAATTGGTGAGCTATAGCCCACAGTTTTTGGGGTGGGTTCGGGGTTCGAGCGTGCTGTGGGCTAAAAATTGATTGGCGCATACCAGGGAGGATGGGAATCCTCCCAGTGTGGTCCGTTTAAATTTTTGTGGCTATTTGGGAGGAAAAAAGGCTGTAATGACGCAAACGGACTATTTTCGGGCCAAATTGGTGTGCTATAATCCACGATTTTGGGAGTGGGATCGGGGTCCGGACGTGTTATGGGATGAAAATCGATCGGGGTATGCCAAGGAGGTTGGGGTTCTTCCCAGTGTGGTTCATTTAAATTTTTGTGTCCATTTGGGTGGACAAATGGGCGTAAAGGCACGAACGGGGCATTTTCGGGCCAAATCGGTGTGCTATAGCCTATGATTTTGAGGGTGGGCCCGGGTTTCGGGCGTGTTGTGGGAAAAAAATAGATCAGGGCGTGCTAGGGAGGTTGGGATTGTCCCGGTGTAGTTAGTTTAAATTTTCGTGGCAATTTGGGCTGACAAATGGGCAAAACGGCACGAATAGGGCATTTTCTGGCTAAATCAGTGTGCTATAGCCCATGGTTTCGAGGGTGGGCCCGGGGTCCGGGCGTGCTGTGTGTAAAAAATTGAACGGGGCGTGCAAAGGTGGTTGGGGATCATCCCAATGTGGTGCGTTTAAATTTTCATGGCCATTTAGGTGGACAAACGGACGAAACGCACAAACAGGGCATTTTTAGGCCAAATCGGTGTGCTATAGCTCACAGTTTCGGGGGTGGGCTCAGGGTCCGGGCGTGTTGTAGGCTAAAAATTGACCATGGCGTGACATGGAGCTTGGGGATCATGCCAGTGTGGTCCATTTAAATTTTCGTGGCTATTTTGGTGGACAAATGGGCGAAACGGTGCGAATGGGGCATTTTTAGGCCTAATCAGTGTGCTATAGCACACAGTTTTGGTGGTGGGTTCGGGCGTTGCTGTGGGCTGAAAATTGACCGGGGTGTGCCAGGGAGGTTGGGGATCATCCTAGTATGGTCTTTTTAAATTTTCGTGGCCATTTGGGTGGAAAATATGGGTGAAACGGCGCGAACGGGGCATTGTTTGGCCAAATCGGCATTCTATAGCCCACGGTTTTGGGGGGGTGGGATCGGGGTTCTGAGGTACTGTGGGCCAAAAATCAATCGAGGCATGCCAAGGAGGTTGGGGATCATCCTTGTGTGGTTCGTTTAAATTTTTGTGGCCATTTGGGTGGACAAACGGATGAAATAGCATGAACGGGGCATTTTCGGGTCAAGTCGATGTGCTATAGTCCACGGTTTAGAGGTGGGCCCAGGGTCCGTGCATGCTATGGGCCAAAAATTAATCGGAGCATGCTAGGGAGGTTAGGGATCGTCCCAGTGTGGTCCGTTTAAATTTTTGTGACCATTTGGGTGTACAAACGGGCAAAACGGCACAAACGAGGCATTTTGGGCCAAATCGGTGTGCTAAAGCCAATAGTTTCGGGGTGGGCTCAAGGTCTGGGCGTGATATTGGCCAAAAATAGATTGGGGTATACCAGGAAGGTTGGGGATCATCCCAGTGTGGTTCGTTTATATTTTCGTTGCCATATAGGTGGACAAACGGGCGAAAAGGGCGCGAACGAGGCATTTTCGAGCCAAATCAGTGTGCTATAGACCACGATTTTGGGGGTGGGCACGGGGTCTGGGGGTGTTGTGGGCCAAAAATTGATCGGGGCATGCCAAGGAGGTTGAAGATCATTCCAGTGCGGTCCGTTTAAAGTTTTGTGGCCATTTGGGTGGACAAATGGGCAAAACTGCGCGTACGGGGCATTTTCAAGCTAAATTGGTGTGCTATAGCCCACGGTTTTGGGGGTGGGCCCGAGGTCCGAGTGTGTTGTGTGCTAAAAATTGACTAGGGCGTGCCATGGATGTTAATGATCATTCCAGTGTGGTCCATTTAAATTTTCTTGGCCATTTGGGTGGACAAATGGGCGAAACTGCGCTAACGGGGATTTTTTTAGCCAAATAGATGTGTTATAGCCTACGATTTTGGGGGTGGTCCCGGGGTCTGATCGTACCGTGGGCGAAAAATTGATTGGGACATGCAAGGGAGGTTGGAGATCTTCCAAGTGTGGTCCGTTTAAATTTTCGTGGCCATTTGGGTGCACAAATGGGCGAAATGGCGCAAATAGGGCATTTTTGGGCCAAATCGGTGTGCTATATAGCCCACGGTTTTGGGAGTGGGCTCGAGGTCTAGGTGTGCTGAGGGTAAAAAATTGATCGGGCTTGTCAGGGAGGTTGGGGATCGTCTCAGTGTGGTTAGTTTAAATTTTTGTGGCTATTTGGGTGGACAAATGGGCGGAACAGCGCGAACGGGGCATTTTTAGGCCAAATCGGTGTGCTATATAGCCCACGATTTCGGGGGTGGCCTCGGGGTCTGGGCATGCTGAGGGTCGAAAATCGATCGGGCATTCCAGGGAGGTTGGGGATCATCCCACTGTGGTTTGTTTAAATTTTCACGTCCATTTGGGTGGACAAAGAGGCAAAATGATGCGAACGGGCATTTTCGAGCCAAATTAGTGTGTTATAGCCCACGTTTTTGGGGTGGGCCCGGGGTTCGGGCGTGCTGTGAGTTGAAAATCGACCAGGGCATTCCAAGAAGGTTATGGATCATCCTAGTATGGTCCGTTTAAACTTTTGTGGTCATTTGGGTGGACAAACGGGTGAAACGAGGCATTTTTGGGCCAAATCGATGTTCTATAGCCCACGGTTTTGGGGGTGGGCCCAGAGTCCGGGCATACTGTGGGCCAAAAAATGACCGGGTCATGCAAAGAAGGTTGGGGATTGTTCCAGTATGGTCCGTTTAAATTTTTGTGGCTATTTGGGTGGATAAACGGGTGAAACAGCGCGAACAGGGTATTTTCGGGCCAAATCAGTGTGCTATATTCATGATTTCAAGAATAGGCTCGGGATCTGGGCGTGCTGTGTGTCGAATATCGACCTAGGCATGCCAGGAAGGTTGGGGATCATCCAGTGTGGTCCATTTTAATTTTCGTGGCTATTTGAGTGGACAATCGGGTGAAACGGTACGAACGGGGCATTTTTGGTCCAAATAGGTGTGCTATAACCCATGGTTTTAGGGGTGGGCCCAGGGTTAAACTGTGCTTTATGCCAAAAATTAACCGGGGAGTGCCAGGGAGGTTGGGGATCATCCCAGTGACTTCTGTTTAAATTTTCATGGCCATTTGGGTATACAAACGGGTAAAACTATTTGAATGGGGCATTTTCGGGCCAAATCGGTGTACTATAGCCCATGGTTTTAGGGGTGGGTCCGTGGTTCGGGCGTGTTGTGGGATAAAAATAGATCGAGGCATGCAAGGGAGGTTGGGGATAGTCTTAGTGTGTCCCGTTTAAATTTTCATGGCCATTTAGTGGACAAACAGGCTAAACGGCATGAACGGGGCAATTTCAGGCCAAATCGGTGTGCTATTGCCCACCGTTTTGGGGGTGGACCTAGGGTTCGGGAATACTGTAGGCCAAAATTTGACCGAGGCTTGCAAGGGAGGTTAGGGATCATCCCATTGTGGTCCATTTAAATTTTTGTGGCCATTTGGGTGAACAAACGGGCAAAAAGGCATGAACGGGGCATTTTTGGGCAAAATCGGTGTGCTATAGCCCACAGTTTTAGGGGTAGGCCTGGGGTCTTGGCATGCTGTGGGCCAAAAATCAACCGACCTATGCCAGGGAGGTTGGGGATCATACCAGTGTGGTCTCTTTAAATTTTCGTGGCCATTTGGGTGTACAAATGGGCGAAACAGCACAAACGGGGCAACTTCGAGCCAAATTAGTGTGCTATAGCAAATGGTTTCGGGGGTGGGCCCGAGGTCCGGGCATACTGTGGGCCGAAAATCAATCGAGGTGTGTCAAGGAGGTTGGGGATCATCCCAGTGTGGTCCATTTAAATTTTCGTGGTCATTTGGGTGGACAAACGGGCAAAACAACGCGAACGGGGCATTTTCGGGACAAATTGGTATGCTATAGCCCACGGTTTCGGTGATGGGTTCGGGGTTCGGGCGTGTTGTGGTCCAAAAATCAATTGGGTATGCCAGGGAGGTTGGTAATTTATGTCCATTTAGGTGGACAAATGGGCAAAAACGGTGTAAACGGGGCATTTTTGGGCCAAATCGGTGTGTTATAGCCCAAGTATTTTGGGATGGGCCCGGGGTCCAGGCGTGCTGTTGGCTAAAAATAGACCGTGGCATACTAAGGAGGTTTGGGATCATCCCAGTATGGTCCATTTAAATTTTTGTCCATTTGGTTAGACAAATGGGTGAAACGGCATGAACGGAGCATTTTCGGGCCAAATCGTTGTGCTATAGCCTACGATTTTGGGGGTGGGCCCGGGGTATGGGCGTGCTGTGGGCCAAAAAATCTATAGAAGTATGCCAGGGAGGTTTTATATTATCCCAGTGTGGTTCGTTTAAATTTTTGTGGCCATTTGGGTGGATAAACGGGCGAAACTTCATGAACAGGCATTTTCGGGTCAAATCAGTGTGTTATAAGCCCACGATTTTGGGGGTGGTACCAGGGTTTGGCCGTGCTATTGGCAGAAAATTGGTCGTGGAATTCCAGGGATGTTGAGTGTGGTCCGTTTAAATTTTTGTGGCCATTTGGATAGAAAAATTGGAGAAACGATGCGAATGGGGCATTTTTTAGCCAAATCAATGTACTATAGCCCGCGATTTTGGGTGTGGGCCCGGGGTTCGGGCATGTTGTTCGTCGAAAATCGATTAGATCATGCCAGGGAGGTTGAGGATCATCCCAATGAGGTCCGTTTAAATTTTCGTGGCCATTTGGGTAAACAAACGGGCAAAACAACGCAAATAGAGAATTTTCGAGCAAAATTGGTGTGCTATAGCCCACGGTTTTTGGGGGGAGCCCGGGGTCTGGGCATGCTGTTTGCTAAAAATCGATCGAGGCTTGTCAGGGAGGATGAGGATCATCCCAGTTTCGTCCGTTTAAATTTTTGTGCCCATTTGGGTGGACAAATGGGCAAAACGGCGCGTACGGGGTATTTTCAGGTCAAATTAGTGTACTATAGCCAACGGTTTTGGGGCTGGGCTCGGGGTTCGGACATGCTGTGGGCCAAAACTTGATCGGGGCATGCCAGGGATGTTGGGGATCATCACAGTGTGGTTCGTTTAGATTTTTCGTGGCCATTTGGGAGGACAAATGGGCGAAACGGTGCGAACGGGGTGTTTTCGGTCTAAATCAACATTCTTTAGCCCATGGTTTTTGGGGTGGGACAGGGTCCGGGCATACTATGGGCCAAAAATTGACATAGGCATGCCAGGGAGGTTGGGGATCATCCCAATATGGTTCATTTAAATTTTCATGGCTATTTGGGAGGACAAACGGGCGAAACAGCACAAACAAGGCATTTTCGGGCTAAATCGGTGTGCTATGCCAATGATTTTGGGGATGAGCCTGGGGTACGGTTATGCTGTGGGCCGAAAATCAACTGGGGAATGAAAAGGAGGTTGGATATCATCCTAGTGTGGTTTGTTTAAATTTTTATGTCCATTTTGGTGGACAAACGGGCGAAACGGCGCGATCGGGGCATTTTAAGGCCAAATCGGTGTGCTATAGCTCACAGTTTTGGGGTTGGGCCCGGGGTCTGAGCGTGTTGTGGGTCAAAAATTAACCTGGACATGACAGAGGGGTTTAGGATCATCCCAGTATGGTCTGTTTAGATTTTTGTGGCCATTTGGGTGTACAAACAGGCGAAATAGCCCAAACGGGGCATTTTCGTGATAAATCGGTGTGCTATATCCCATGATTTTGGGGGTGGCCAGAGGATTCGGGCGTGCTGTGGTCTAAATATCGATCGGGGTATGCCAGGGAGGCTGGGGATCATCCTTGTATGGTCCGTTTAAATTTTTGTGGCCATGTGGGTGGACCAACGGGTAAAACGGCGCTAAGGGGGCATTTTCAGGCTAAATTTGTGTGCTATAGCCCACGGTTTTGGGGGTGGGACCAGGGTTTGGGCGTGTTGTGGGTCAAAAATTGGCCGGAGCGAGCCAGGGAGGTTGGGAATCATCCTAATTTGGTTCGTTTAAAATTTTGTGGCCATTTGGGTGGACAAACGGGAAAAACGGCGTGAATGGGGCATTTTCTGGCCAAATCGATGTGCTATAACCCACTGTTTTGGGGGTGGGGAGGGGATCCGAGTATACTGTAGGGAAACTATAAATAGGGGCATGCCAGGGAGGTTGGGATCATCCCAGTGTGGTCCGTTTAAATTTTCGTGGTCATTTGGGTGGATAAACGAGCAAAACGGCGTGAATCGGATATTTTCGGGCCAAATTGGTGTGCTATAGCCCACGGTTTCGGGGGTAGGCATGGGGTTCGAGCGTGCTGTGGGCTGAAAATTGAACAGGGTGTGCCAAGGAAGTCGGGGATCATCCTAGTATGGTCCATTTAAATTTTTATGCCAATTTGGGAGGACAAACGGGTGAAACAGCGCAAACAAGGCATTTTTGGGCCAAATTGATGTGCTATGCCCATGGTTTCGGGGGTAAGCCCGGGGTCCGGGCATGCTGTGGGTCGAAAATTATCTGAGGCATGCCAGGGAGGCTGGGGATTGTCCATTTAAATTTTCATGCCGATTTGGGTGGACAAACGGGCGAAACAGTGTGAACGGGGCATTTTTGGGCCAAATCTGTATGTTATAGCTCACGGTTTTGGGGTGGGCCTGGGGTCCAGGTGTGCTGTTGGCTGAAAATCGACCAGGGCATGCCAAGGAGGTTTGGATCATCCCAGTGTGGTTCATTTAAATTTTTGTGTCACTTTGGGTAGACAAACATGCCAAACGGCATGAACGGGGCATTTTTTATCTAAATCGTTGTGCTATAGCCTATGGTTTTGGGGGTGGCCCCGGGGTCTGGGCGTGCTGTTGGCCAAAAATCTATTGGAGCATGCCAGGGAGGTTGGGGATCGTCCCAGTATGATTCATTTAAATTTCCGTGGCCATTTGGAAGGATAAATAGGCAAAACGGCACAAACGGTCTTTTCGGGCCAAATCGGTGTGTTATAGCCCGCAGTTTTGGGGGAGGGTCCGGGCATGCTGTGGGCTGAAAATCGACCAAGGTGTGCCAGGGAGGTTGGGGATCATCCTAGTGTGGTCCGTTTAAACTTTAATGGCCATTTGGGTGGGCAAACGGGCGGAACAGCACAAACGAGATATTTTCGAGCCAAATCGGTGTTCTATAGCCCACGGTTTTGGGGGTGGGCCTAGGGACCGGGCATGTTGTGTGCCAAAATTTGACCAGGGCCTGCTAGGGAGGTTGGGAATCATCCTAGTGTGGTCCGTTTAAATTTTTGTGGCCATTTGAGTGGACAAACGGGTGAAACGGTGCGAACGACGCATTTTCAGGCCAAATCGATGTGCTATATTCATGGTTTTGAGAATGGGCCCGGGGTCCAGGCGTGTTGTGGGTCAAAAATTGACTGAGGCGTTTCATGGAGGTTGGGAGTCATCCCAGTGTGGTACATGAAATTTTCGTGGCCATTTGGGTGGACAAACGGGCAAAACGGCACGAACGGGGTATTTTCGGGCCAAATCAGTGTGCTATAACCCACGGTTTCAGGGGTGGGCCCAGGGCACGAGCGTTCTTTGGGCCAAAAATTGATTGGGACATTCCAAGGAGGTTGGGCATCGTCCCAGTGTGGTCTGTATAAATTTCTATGGCCATTTGGGTGGACAAACGTGAGAAACGACGCGTACGGGGTGTTTTCGGGCCAAATCAGTGTGCTATAGCCCACGGTTTTGGGGGTGGGCCTAGGGGTTGGGCGTGCTGTGGGCCAAAATTTGGTCGGGGTATGCCAGGGATGTTGAGTGTATTCCGTTTAAATTTTCATGGCTATTTGGGTGGACAAACGAGCGAAACATCCCAAACGGGGCATTTTTGGGCTAAATCGATGTGCTATAGCCAACGGTTTTGGTGGTGGGCCCGGGGTCCAGGCGTTCTGTGTTTCGAAAATCAACCGGGGCGTGCTAGGGAGGTTGGGAATCATCCCAGTATAGTCCGTTTAAATTTTTATGGCCATTTGATTTGACAAACGGGCGAAACGACACGAGCCATTTTTGAGACAAATAGGTGTGCTATAGCCCATGGTTTTGGGGGAGGACCTGCAATTTGGACGTGTTATGGGCCAAAAATTGATCGGGGCATGTCAGGGAGGTTAGGGATCATCCAAGTGTGGTTCCTTTAAATTTTTGTGGCCATTTGGATGAAAGAACGGGCAAAATGGCATGAACGCGGCATTTTTGGGCCAAATCGGTGTGCTATAGCCTGCGGTTTTGGGGGTGGGCCCGGGGTTCGGGTGTGCTGTTGGTTGAAAATCAATCGAGGCATGCCAGGGAGGTTGGGGATCATCCCAGTGAGGTCCGTTTAAATTTTTGTGGCCATTTGGGTGGACAAACGAGCAAAACGATGCGAATAGAGATTTTTCAAGAAAAATCGGTTTGCTATAGCCCATGGTTTAAGGGGTGGGCTCGGGGTCTGGGTATGCTGTTGGCTAAAAATTGATTGGGGCATGGCAGGGAGTTTAAGGATCATCCCAGTGTGGTCCGTTTAAATTTTTGTGGCTATTTGGGTGGAAAAACGGTCGAAACGGCACATACGGGGCATTTTCGGGCAAAATCAGTGTGCTATAGCCAACAGTTTCAGGGGCGGGCTCGGGGTCCGGACATGCTGTGGGCCGAAACTTGACCGGGGCATGCTAGGGAGGTTTGGGATCCTCTCAGTATGGTCCGTTTAGATTTTTGTGGCTATTTGGGAGGATAAATGGGCGAAACGGTGTGAACGGGGTATTTTCGGGACAAATTGGTGTGCTATAGCCCACGATTTTGGGGGTGGGCCTGGGGTCCGAGCGTGTTGTTGTCCAAAAATCGACCGAGGCATGCCAGAGAGGTTGGGGAACGTCCCAGTGAGGTTTATTTAAATTTTTATGGCCATTTGGGTGGATAAACGGGCAATACAACACGAAATGGGCATTTTTGGACCAAATCGGTGTGCTATAGCCCACGGTTTTGGTGGTGGACCCATGGTTCAAGCGTGTTGTAGGCTAAAAATTGATTGGGGCATGTCAGGTAGGTTGGGGATCATACCAGTGTGGTCCATTTAAAGTTTCGTGGCAATTTGGGTAGACAAACGGGCATAAACGGCGTGAATGGGGCATTTTCGGGCCAAATTGGTGTGCTATAACCCATATTTTAAGGGGTGGGCTAGGGGTCCGTTCGTGCTGTGGGCCAAAAATTGGCTAGAGTATGCCAGAGAGGTTGGGGATCATCTCAGTGTGGTCCGTTTAAATTTTTGTTGCCATTTGGGTGGTCAAACGGGTGAAATGGAGCATTTTCAGGCCAAATCGGTGAGTTACAGCCCACAGTTTTGGGGGTGGGCCCGGGGTTCGGGTGTGTTGTGGGTGAAAAATTCACCGGGGCCTACTAGGGAGGTTGGGATTATTTCAGTATGGTCCGTTTAAATTTTTGTGGCCATTTAGGTGGACAAACGAGCAAAAGGGCATGAATGGGGCATTTTCGGACCAAATTGGTGTTCTATAGCCCACTGTTTTGGGGATGGGCCTGGGATTCGAGCGTACTTTTGGCCAAAAATTAACTGGGGTGTGCCAGGGAGGTTTGGGATCGTCCTAGTGTGATCCTTTTAAATTTTAGTGGCTATTTAGGTGGACAAATAGGCAAAACGATGCGAATGGGACATTTTTGGGCCAAATCGGTGTGCTATAGCCCACAGTTTTAGTGGTGCGCACGGGGACCGGGCGTGCTGTGGGCCAAAAATTGATTGGGGCATTCCAGAGAGGTTGGGGATCATCCCAGTGAGGTCCGTTTAAATTTTTGTTGCCATTTGTGTGGACAAACGGGCAAAACGATGCGAACAGGATATTTTCGGGCCAAATCGGTGTGTAATAGCCCACAGTTTTGGGGGTGGGCCTGGGGCCGGGCGTGTTGTAGTTCAAAAATCGATCCGTGTGTGCCAAGGATGTTGGGGATCATCTCAGTATGGTTCGTTTAAATTTTTGTGGCCCTTTGGGTGGACAAACGGGCGAAACGATGGGAACGGGGTATTTTCGGGTCAAATCGGTGTGCTATAGCCCATGGTTTTGGGGGTGGGCACGGGGTTCGGATGTGTTGTGGGTGAAAAATTGATATAGGTGTGAAATGGAGGTTGGGGATCATCCCAGTATGGTCCGTTTAAATATTCGTGGCCATTTGGTGGACAAACGGATGAAACAGCATGAACGGGGCATTTTCGGGCCAAATCGGTATGCTATAGCCCACGGTTTTGGAGGTGAAAATGGGGTTCGGGCGTGTTGTGGGTCAAAAATCGATCGATGCATTTCAGGGAGGTTGGTATCATCCCAGTGTGGTCAGTTTAAATTTTCGTGGCCATTTTGGTGGACAAATGGGCGAAACGATGCGAAAGGGTGTTTTCGGGCCAAATTGGTGTGCTATAGCCCACAGTTTTGAGGGTGGGCCTGGGGTCCAGGCATGTTGTAGGCCCAAAATCGACCAAGGCATGCCAGGGAGTTTGGGGATCTTCCTAGTGTGGTCCGTTTAAATTTTCGTGGCCATATGGGGGGACAAACAGGCGAAACGACGGAAACGAGGCCTTTTCAGGCTAAATTGGTGTGCTATATCCCACGGTTTTGGGGGTGGGCACGGGGTCTGGGCGTTCTGTGGGCCAAAAATCGACTGGGACGTACCAAGGAGGTTAAGGATCGTCCCAGTGTGGTCCGTTCAAATTTTCATGTCCATTTAGGTGAACAAACGGGCGAAACAGTGCGAACGGGGCTTTTTCGAGCCAAATCGGTGTGCTATAGCCCATAATTTTGGGGTTGAGCTCGGGGTCTGGGTGTGGTGTAGGCCGAAAATCAACCGGGGCATGCCAGCGAGGTTGGGGATCGTCCCAGTGTGGTTTGTTTAAATTTTTGTGGCCATTTGGGTGAACAAATGGGCAAAATGGCGTGAACGGGTCATTTTAGGGCCAAATCAGTGTGCTATAGTCCACGGTTTGTGGGTGGGCCCGGGGTTCGGGCATGCTATAACACACCAACCTTTTTATGATTGTCCTTAGTCCTCTGTTGGGCGCTTAGAAGCCTAACATCGATTATTTTATGGTAACACGATAGTCGCACGTATTCGTACAAGGACATCCAATTTGAATTTTACAAATTTTTATAATTTAATAGTATTTGGTGGAAGAATCAGGTTCATGATATATGTAAGGGCAATTTTAAGTCATTAGTTATTCTTAATTGTGACATGAAGTGGTGCTTATATATAATTAAATATAAAGAGTGTAATTTTAATAATTGTTAATATCTTTAATCTCTTTCATGTCTATCAATTCTTGCCTACTTTTAATAGAATATCCAGGATATTGTATGTATGAAAATTGTTTGGCAGCAATCTTAGTGGGCAACGTATTTGATTATTTATCCATTTACGTATTTTCTTGTTTATTATCATTAATAGAAGATAAGTTCGGTTATAAAATGAATTAAGTACTCCTTTACTGTAGGATATAATTTATAGATAGGAAATTTGTATAAACTAATGTGAATACTAAAAGAGTATGACCTACTAGCGTATATACTGATTTTTAGTGAGAATTTTAACAGAGATAGTAATCGTATTGGAAAATTATTATTATTATGATAGGAGGTAGGTTCTATTCAAGATACATAAATATTATTTTTTTATTATGATATATATACAAAATATTATATTTATTTTATCACGAATTTATGCAATATCCGAATACGTACGTAATATTCTAGTTGGACAGGTGATTTTTACTTTTAAATGTTGCCACCTACCCTCCACGTGGGGGTGTAAGGCATGGATAACAATTATAGTAATCAATGTGGCAGCAAATGGTACTTATCTCATAATTTAATAAAATAATAAGTAAATGCTTTTCACATATATGTATATACAGATGTAACCTGTAAACCTATTTCATTAAAAATAACATTGATACCATTCTTAAGTGTTAGTATATGCACATGGATTCTCGGTTAATTCAGTCAAAGTACATATGAGTTCATTTTCTTTTAATCCAAACATTTTGGCTGCAAGTTTCTATAATTATTGTAGGCAAATGAATGTTATTTATACGCACACACTTATGAGGATAATCATTTAGAAGTTTCATTAATTGTAACGAAAGATATTAGGAGATTGTATTTGATCTTTGGAGGAAAATTCAATTATCTTCATCAAGTTGCTTGAGGATAGAAGATGATTGTATATATAAGGTGCCGATACTGAAACGAGGTACAAAGTGAGTAATTTACAGATTAAGAAGAAAGGGGGGAGGGATATGTGCAACCTTTGTAGGAGAATAGTTACGAATATGATGGAAAGTATATTCTATTAACCACTGAGGGTGTTACTAGTTTTAATAAAGCAATTTGTATGCATTGTTGCGTACGTAGTTTCTTAAATATGTGCAAGTGTATGTGTAAAATGAATAAGAGTAATAGGACAATAATCATTATATGTGTACCGTGACGAGTTTATATTAATTTACTAGTTGGCTAAATAGAGAAAAATCATAAATGATATACATGGTAATTTAACAGTAGTGGCAATGATATATTACCTGATTTAGAATGTATTGGAGGCCAATCGCTAAATGGTTTTAATTTTGGCTGGGGGCTAGTCGTATTTTGTGCTTCAATGAGGAAATTTAATACCTAGGAATACATTAAAAACACCTTTCCCTAGTCTACAGGAAAATAATAGGATCATAAGATTCTGTGTCATTGGACAATATGTTCTCGACCATTTTGTTATGTTTCCAATCAACCGTCACCTATATTTATTTCTATTCTGAAACATTGTTACATACACGAGTAAGTTGATATGGTCTCTTCATAAACATGTGTATAGACCCTTTAATATTAAATATCAACTTGGGACCTGATTTATAAAAATGGACCATTTGTGAGGCTCTTCACCAGAAGATAGTTTCCTAACAAGTTGAATTAGGAAAGAGTTAATTTTTGTTAATTTTTGTTAATTTGGGGGTGCGCCAGGGGTTCGGCGTGCTGTGGGCCGAAAATCAACCGAGACGTGCCAAGGAGGTTGGGGATCATCCCAGTATGGTCCGTTTAAATTTTCGTGGCCATTTGAGTCTTCAAACGAGCAAAACGACGCGAATGTGGCATTTTTGGGCCAAATCGGTGTGCTATAGTCCATGATTTTGGGGGTGGGACAGGGGTACGGGCGTGTTGTGTGTCGAAAATTGATCGGGGTGTGCCAAGGAGGTTGGGGATTGTCCCAGTATGGTCTGTTTAAATTTTCGTGGCCATTTGAGTGGACAAACGGGCGAAACGGCGCGAATGGGGCATTTTTGGGCCAAATTGGTGTACTATATGATACAAGACTAACAAGGAAGGCACGAAAAACACTCCAAATCAGTCCACAAATCTTAAGGATTTGCAGACCAACATGGAAACCACTCTCGGATTCATTACCAACAATAAGATTACAAGATATAGTGGTGTATTTGACACCAAATCAGCAGTCCAAACTAAGATTAACCACAATATATGATGAAAAAGAAGACACAAGATTCGAATTTAACAATAACAACAAGAACACAAGATTACAACACAACAATAAACAAGATTACATGAAGGTAAAATGATAGATAGATAGACCACATGAAGGTATAATCTTAAGAACCCAAGAATGGACAATCTTGGACCCTTAACACTACACACAAATCTTGGACCCTTAACACTACACATAAATCTATCTCTTACAAAGATACAAGTTTGGATTTCGCCTCCTAAGCATCAATGTTTCCAAGCAAACACAATCACTAGTCATTCCACACTAGATCTTGCCCTAGTTTCGGTTGGTGGCTTTTCCAAGCCCTAACTATGGTGTTTCAAGTCTTACAAGACTTACAATAATATCTCTAAAAACTCTTAATGGAAGCCCTAGCATGTTACTTATATAGTTATTACAAAATGAAAGCTAAAAATGACCAAAAGGGCCTTAAGTGATGGGCTCCCATCAAGTGTAGCCTAAGTGTAGTGTTTGGACTGTTTTGGGTGCATAATTATGTCATCTTTGGCTCTTCAATTGAACACACCAAGTCTCGGATCTAACATGCACTCTCATAAATACATGTCCGGGATTATTCTTGTATCACTATAGCCCACGATTTTGGGGTGGGCCGGGGGTTCGGGCGTACTGTGGGCCAAAATTCGACCGGAGCGTGCCAGGGAGGTTGCGGATCATCCCAGTATGGTTCGTTTAAATTTTTGTGGCCATTTGAGTAGACAAACAGGCAAAGCAGCGTGAACAGGGTATTTTCGGGATAAATCAGTGTGCTAGAGCCCACGGTTTTGGGGGGGGCAGAGGTTCGGGCGTGCTGTGGTCCGAAAATCGATCGGGGCATGCCAGGGAAGTTGGAAATTTTCCCAGTGTAGTCCGTTTAAATTTTTGTGGCCATTTGGGAGGACAAACGGTAGAAAGGGCGCGAATGGGGCATTTTTGGGCCAAATCGGTGTGCTATAGCCCACGGTTTCGGAGGTGGGCTTGGGGGCCGAGTATGTTGTAGGCCAAAAATTGATCGAGGCATGCCTGGGAGGTTGGGAATCATCCCAGTGTGGTCCATTTAAATTTTTGTGGCCATTTGGGTGGACAAACGGGTGAAACTACGGGAATGGGGCATTTTCGAGCCAAATCAGTGTGCTATAGCCCACGTTTTTGGGGGTAGGCCCGGGGTCTGGGCGTACTGGTGCTTAAAATTGATCGGGGCATGCCAGCGAAGTTGGGAATCATCCCAATGTGGTCCATTTAAATTTTTGCAGCAATTTGGGTGGACAAACGGGCGAAACGACGCGAACGGGGCATTTTCGGGCCAAATTAGTGTGCTATAGCCCACAGTTTTGGTTGTAGGCCCGGGGTCCGGGCATGTTGTGTGACAAAAATTGATCGGGGCATCCTAGGAAGGTTAGGGATCATCCCAGTATGGTCCGTTTAAATTTTTGTGGCTATTCTGGTGGACAAATGGGTGAAACGACCTGAAAGAGGCATTTTTGGGCAAAATTGGTGTGCTATGGCCCATGGTTTTGGGGGTGGGCCGGGGGTCCGGGCATGCTGTGGGCCAAAAATCGACCGTGGCATGTCAGGGAGTTTGGGTAATATCCCAGTGTGGTTCGATTAATTTTTTTTTGGTTATTCGGGAGGACAAACGGGCGAAATGGCACGAATGTGGTGTTTTCGTGGAAAATTGATCTGCTATCGCCCATGATTTCGGGGTTCGGGTGTGATGTTGGCCGAAAATCGACTGAGACATGTCAGGAAGGTTGAGGATTGACCTAGTGTGGTTCGTTTAAATTTTTGTGGATATTAGGGTGGATAGACGGGCAAGATGGCGCGAACGGGGCATTTTCAGGACTAATCGGTGTGCAATAGCCCACGATTTTGGGGGTGGGACTAGGGATCGGGCGTGATATGGGCCAATTCGGGCGTGATATGGGCCAAAAATTGAATGGGGCATGCCAGGAAGTTGGGGATCATCCCAGTGTGGTCCATTTAAATTTTCATGGCCATTTGGGTGGACAAACGGGCGAAACGGCGCGAATAGGGCATTTTTGGGCCAAATCTGTGAGCTATAGCCCACGATTTTCAGGGTGGGCCTGTGGTTCGGGCGTGCTGTAGGTTGAAAATTGATCGGGGTAGGCCCAGGGAGGTTGGGGATCGTCCTAGTGTGGTCCGTTTAAATTTTTGTGGCCATTTGGGTAGAAAAATTGGTGAAACGGCGTGAACGGGGCTTTTTCGGGCTAATCAGTGTGTTATGGCCCATGGTTTCAGGGGTGGGGGCCCGGGGTTCGTGCGTGCTGTGGGTCGAAAATCGATTGGGTTATGACAGGGAGGCTGGGGATCGTACCAGTGTGGTCCATTTAAATATTTGTGGCCATTTGGATGGACAAACGGGCGAAACGGCGCGAATGGGGCTTTTTCAAGCCAAATCGATGTGCTATAGCTTGCGATTTCGGGGGTGAGCCCAGACGTGCTGTGGGCCAAAAATTGATCAGGACGTACCAGGAGGTTGGAGATTATACCAGTGTGGTCCGTTTAAATTTTCTTGGTCATTTGGGTGGACAAACGGGTGAAATGGCGGTAACGGGCATTTTCTAGCCAAATCAGTGTGTTATAGCCTACGGTTTCGGTGGTGGTCTCGGGGTTTGGGCGTGCTGTGGGCTGAAAATTAGGCGAGGCATACCAGGGAGGTTGGCAATTATTCTAGTGTGGTCCGTTTAAATTTTCGTGACCATTCGGATGGACAAATGGGTGAAACAACATGAAAGACACGTTTTCGAGCCAAATCGATGTGCCATAGCCCATGGTTTCAGGGAGGGACTAGGGTCCAGGCGTGCTGTGGGCCAAAAATCGACCGTGGCATGCCAGGGAGGTTGGGAAACATCCCTGCGTGGTTTGATTAAATTTTTTTGGCTATTCGGGAGGACAAACGGGCAAAACAACGCGAATGAGTCATTTTAGAGGTAAATCGGTCTGCTATAGCCTATGATTTTGAGGGTGGGCCCGGGGTTCAGGCGTGCTATTGGCCGAAAATCGACTGAGGCGTGCTAGGGAGGTTAAGGATCATCCCAGTGTGGTTCTTTTAAATTTTTATGGCCATTTGGGTGGATAAAAGGGCGAGATGGTGCGAACGGGGTATTTTTGGGACAAATCGGTGTGCTATAGCCCACGATTTTGGGGGTGGACCCGTGGTTCGGGTATGTTGTGTGCCAAAAATTGATCGAGGCATGCCAGGGAGGATGGGGATCATCCCAGTGTGGTCCGTTTAAATTTTTGTGGTCATTTTGGTAGACAAACGGGCGAAAGAGTGAGAACAGGGCATTTTCAGGCCAAATCGGTGTGCTATTGCCCACGGTTTCGGAGGTGGGCCTGGGGTCCGGGTGTGCTATGGGCTCAAAATTGATCGGGGTATGCCTAGGAGGTTGGGGATCATCCCAGGGTGGTTCTTTTAAATTTTCATGGCCATTTTGGTGGACAAATAGGAGAAACGACGCAAACGGGGCTTTTTGGGGCCAAATTGGTGTGCTATAGCCCGCAATTTTGGGGGTGGGCCCAGGGTTCTGGCGTGCTGATGGCCAAAAATCAACCAGGGCATGCCAGGGAGGTTGGGGATCATCCCAGTGTGGTCCTTTTAAATTTTTGTGGCCATTTGGGTGTACAAACGGACGAAATGGTGCGAACGGTGCATTTTTTAGCAAAATCGGTGTGCTATAGCTCACGGTTTTGGGAGTAGGCCCAGGGAGTCTGGGCGTGGTGTGGGCCAAAAATTGACCGAGGAATGTCATGGAGGTTGAATATCATCCCAGTATGGTCCGTTTAAATTCTCGTGGCCATTTGGGTGGACAAAAGGGCAAAACGGCAAGAACAGGGCATTTTCGGGCCCAATTGTTGTGCTATAGCTCACAGTTTTGAGGGTGGGCCCGTGGTCCGGGTGTGCTGTGGGCCAAAAATCGATTCGGGCAAGTTAGGGGGGTTGAGGATCATCCCAGTATGGTCCTTTTAAATTTTTATGGCCATTTGGATGGGAAAACGGGCGAAACGGGGGGAACGGGCCATTTTCGAGCTAAATCTATGTGCTATAGCCCACGGTTTTGAAGGTGCCCCTTTGGTTCAAGCGTGCTGTGGGCCAAAAATCAACCGGGGTATGCCAGGGAGGTTTGGGACCATCCCAGTATGGTCCGTTTAAATTTTTATGGCAATTTGGATGGACAAACGAGCGATACGGGGCGAACAGGGCATTTTCGGTCCAAATCGATGTGCTATAGCCCACTGTTTTGGAGGTGGGCCTAGGGTCCAGGCGTGATGTGGGCCAAAAATCAACCGAGGTGTGTTAGGGAGGTTGGGGAACGTTCCAGTGTGGTCCGTTTAAATTTTTGTGGCCATTTGGGTGGACAAACAGGTGAAACGGCGCGAACGGGGCATTTTTGGGCCAAATTAGTTTGCTATAGCCCACAGTTTCGGGGGTGGACCCGGGCGTTCTGTGGGCTAAAAATCGACCGGGACGTGTGAGGGGGGTTGAGAATCATCCCAGTGTGGTCCGTTTAAATTTTCGTGGCCATTTAGGTGGACAAACGGGCAAAACAGTGCGAATGGATAACAATTATAGTAATCAATGTGGCAGCAAATGGTACTTATCTCACAATTTAATAAAATAATAAGTAAATGCTTTTCACATATATGTATATACAGATGTAACCTGTTAACATATTTCATTAAAAATAACATTGATACCATTCTTAAGTGTTAGTATATGCACATGGATTCTCGGTTAATTCAGTCAAAGTACATATGAGTTCATTTTCTTTTAATCCAAATATTTTAGCTGCAAGTTTCTATAATTATTGTGGGAAAATGAATGTTATTTATACGCACACACTTATGAGGATAATCATTTAGAAGTTTCATTAATTGTAACGAAAGATATTAGGAGATTGTATTTGATCTTTGGAAGAAAATTCAATTATCTTCATCAAGTTGCTTGAGCGCGAACTTGAGGTATGTTAAGGCTATTCCTTTCTTTCCTTGACATGATTTCATCAGATATATATAACTTTTAGGTCCATCATTCTATCAAAATAGTTGACGATTGGGTGTTTCCAAATTGTTGTGGGCGTTGTTCTTGTAAAAGAATCCCTGTCCGGTGATGTCCATTCCGTGACGAGTTGAGGATAGAAGATGATTGTATATATAAGGTGCCGATACTGAAACGAGGTACAAAGTGAGTAATTTACAGATTAAGAAGAAAGGGGGAAGGGATATGTGCAACCTTTGTAGGAGAATAGTTACGAATATGATGGAAAGTATATTCTATTAACCACTGAGGGTGTTACTAGTTTTAATAAAGCAATTTGTATGCATTGTTGCGTACGTAGTTTCTTAAATATGTGCAAGTGTATGTGTAAAATGAATAAGAGTAATAGGACAATAATCATTATATGTGTGCCGTGACGAGTTTATATTAATTTACTAGTTGGCTAAATAGAGAAAAATCATATATGATATACATGGTAATTTAACAGTATTGGCAATGATATATTACCTGATTTAGAATGTATTGGAGGTCAATCGCTAAATGGTTTTAATTTTGGCTGGGGGCTAGTCGTATTTTGTGCTTCAATGAGGAAATTTAATACCTAGGAATACATTAAAAACACCTTTCCCTAGTCTACAGGAAAATAATAGGATCATAAGATTCTGTGTCATCGGACAATATGTTCTCGACCATTTTGTTATGTTTCCAATCAACCGTCACCTATATTTATTTCTATTCTGAAACATTGTTACATACACGAGTAAGTTGATATGGTCTCTTCATAAACATGTGTATAGAACCTTTAATATTAAATATCAACTTGGGACCTGATTTATACAAATGGACCATTTGTGAGGCTCTTCACCAGAAGATAGTTTCCTAACAAGTTGAATTAGGAAAGAGTTAATTTTTGTTATAGCTTAGGATCATTATTTTGCACAGGATACTGGTAGAGTTTTATTCAGTACATATATGTGTTCCTACTGTACTTGTGGTTCTAGATACCACAATGGTCTTGTTGATCCAAGAAGCGATCTATCTGTTTCTTTTATGGGCGATTGGATACTAGCATTAGCATTACCACTATGTCGGTGGATACTAATGCCTTAAAAGGAAAATTGAATTGTGGTAGTTGTACGGGAAAAATTATGAACATGTAGGTAGAGGCCATTACCTTGTTCTCATTGTACAATTCTTGATTCCAAGATTGTGAATCGAGTGTACTACTATTGAGGGTCATCTCGTAGAACCTCCAGATTACATTGTTCACATTCATTTGAAATGGTTATCCCTTGTTGAGAGATCATGTTAATATGGATGTAGTGCGTAGGTTGGAAGTAAGGAAATAGAGAATTTCTAGTCATAAGAGTAGTTCATATGCAATAGAACATCAATAGGAAAAATTTTGGGGGTCTAGATATATCATAGGGTGTGAGTAACTTTAAAAATTGTGAAATTGTATAAGGGTTAGTAAACCTAGCGTATCTCGGTGTGTAGTGATCCGTTTGAAGTATAGAAATATGTTTTGGAAAGATGACGCGTAGCTCTACAACTTATGTTCTTATATCAAAAGCTGATTCTGCTTTTATGGTTCCGAAACAGTGAACGCCAGGGGAGGACCAGTTCTGTCCAATTCTTTAGTTTAGAAACCCTCTATGTGCTGCTGTTAGTCTTTCACTGATATATTCCTTTATAAAATGTATTTTGCAGTGGTTATGGACTCTTTGCGACCCCAAGACACATACCTATAACTTTCATGAAGGTTATTAAGCTTGGTTCCGCCGTCTACCTATTCGAAACTAAGTTGCAACACTGAATAGTAGGGCTGTCCAGATTCACTGTTTCACGGACTTAGTATGATTTGCACAAACTAAGGGTACTTTAGATGTTAATCTTGATTCATATCAATGTATGGGAGTTACTGAGAATTAAGGACGTATCAAATACACTTGTTTATAATTTGAGGAACTTGAAATAATTAATTGGGTAATAACTTGAACTTTTCAAGCTATAGTTGGGTTGAAGATGTGTAAAAGACTAAGGTTTGCCTATAACTTAGAACTTTTACCCTAGTTACCCACGAATGTATCTTTGGCATTTGTTAAATTATACCCTCTAGTTATTTACTTGATCGTATACTTTACTTGATTAATACGATCATATGTGGCTTGATTCGATATCGCTTCTGTCCCGTTAGGATAAGAACACAAAGTATACTCAAGTATATTTAACATGTATAAAATTAAAAAATTTGAAACTTTATTCTGCTGCACATGCTATTTTATTTGGCACAATGAAAGACTTTTGAAATGTGGTCTAAACATTCTAATTACAGTAAGTTGGCATTTTTTGGAACGGAGTAAAAAAAATAACGTTACATAAAATGAGAGGGAGAGAATAGTTTTTTTCCGAGAGCACTTAATTAAAAAGCTACACTTATAGCTTGTAAAAAAATCACAATGCCAGTAGCAGCTTCACACAGAAATGCCTCAACAGCAAACCCCCCCATAAAAACTCCAAAAAGGAACATGTCCAGTAAATTGTAGAATGATCAAGATATAACTACAATCCAACCAAAGGCACAATATTTAACCAAAAACAGAAATACCCAATTAAGGAAACGAAAAACAGATGAAACAAAACACCAAAAAAAATGGGTAAAGAAAACAAGATTCAAAACCTGGCTAATTCACATGTAGGAAATCACCTCTGAAAATTAATAAAACAATGCTGGAAATCCATTTTCCCTATTCTGAAAATTTGTTTCAAAAAGTGTAATATTTTTAATATGCTGGGAATCAATTTATGTTGCAAAGTATTTAAACTGCTGAACAATGATTTTATTGAAAATTGATTCTTGGAGGCTGAAAAATAATATTGACATGCTGGAAATTAATAGAAATCATGCAGGAACATAAATACAGACGTTTGAACATTAACCATTTTGTCATTGGTTAAAATAACATGCTAGAGCTTTATACGTCGGAGAGTTAATTTAACTAGGAGGAAAAAAATAAGTTTGTTATCAATCCTAATTCAAAGTTTTCCTAAGTGATTCATGTAGCACATAAAATACATAAACCCCGTCCCCAAACAGTCCCCGTAATTTATTACATCGTTGTACAATAAATTACATACCAATAAAACTAAACTAAAAATAATTGAAAAGCCCTTCCCAAATTCCCAAAGCGACTCTTCCAATTCCGAAATACCCTTCAATGACACCTGTTAATACAATCAAAATACCACAGCATACACAAAGAAAACTAGATACCAACGTACTCAAGCGGGAAAATAAATTATTTTCGAATTAGCTCCTATAGGCATGCTTTCTAATGATTTTCACAACATATCACATAGAGAATGAAAATTACGTCAATAGGGACATACCGGTTGACGATAATAAACAATAAGAAGAAGAAGAAACCAAGCAGCACAGGATTCAAGTAGGAATTGCCACAGAAGGTTCAAGATCAATGCTCCGAATGTAAGTAGGCAAAAATAATAAAGTAAAATTTTTACTTTTTGCTTACAGCTTTCGTGTCGTGTGTCGTAAAGAATAGGGAGGGAATTGCGGTTGTTTATACAGTGAAAGCAGCAAAGGAAGAAAATATATTCAAATAAATCAAGGGGAAGTAAAAGAGGAAAAAGGATATTTCAGAAAAAAATCAACTCAGTAAAATATGCTAAATTACCATAAATACACCCAAACACAATTTGTTAAAACCAAAAAGGCACAATTATTTGAATTCTCTCTCCATCACACTTAAATCATATTCTTGCCATAGAAGGATGTCGTCTATGCTGCTAAACATAAGGTGAAGGAACAGAAATATGCTTCAGCTATCGGATTAAATCATACGAAATTGCGATAATTTCTCAAGCAAAAGTCCACAAACAAGTGCGGTTCCCGACGAATCGAGGTAGCAGCAAGCGATTGAGTATAACGATAAAGAGACCATACCAGAGGCGGATTGTCAGAATCCGTCATTACGATTAAACTTCCCGACAAAAGTAGCTAAATATACGGTATCAGCGCGGGGATGGTAGCTTGGGACAACGCAACGGCGGTGGTCGCCGGATGCATGGTGATGTGGTTCGCCGGAGCCGCTGCACTTCTTTGATATGTTTGTGGGGATTTCTCCGGCTGGTTCGGTGGCGGCAGTTGACTGGTGGAATCCTCACCGGCAGTTGCGGCCTTCACAGGTGGGGGATGGTTTTGTTCGGTTCTTTGATAATTTTCATCCACTGTTTCTTGTCACACTATTTTACCTTTGTAAATTCTACATTTCTACTCCCTAATCAAGTGTAGTATATGTTGTTTCATGCACATGAGTGTATTGAACTTTTAGATAAATAATTACAGTAATGCAGGTCATTCTGATTATGTCTAAACTTCAACAATTGTGCATTGCATTGTCAAACATTAATATCTTTTTTCATTGCTCCAACCGTTTAAAAATACTGTTGCATGCTCTCGTATTCGATGCATATATACCTCTTGATATTTTTAAAGAGTCTGAGCAATATCCAAGTACGATAAATGGGCAAAACATACTTTCATGCAATACTTTTTCTTTTTTGGCCTATAATTAATTACATGTGCATACCTTAATTACTTTCGGACCCCTTTATTGTACAGATATGTCTCATCAGAAGCTATCCAATTGTTTTGATTTAGATGATGTGAAGGCATCTGTTGTCGAACGAGTTGATGAAATACTTGGACATAAAGTCTATTTACAGATCATCGGTGCTGTCCAAGCTGATCCTGGTATGTTAATAGTTTCGTGATTAATTATAATCAGAGTCGTCGAATTCATGACTTAGACCTGACATATTCAATCTTAATATTGAACTCGTGTTACTTATATTATGGATTAACAATTCAATCATTAGTGATTGTTCACATAATCATCTAATTTTTTTGTGTTTACCTCCCCTGTTTGATTTTCTTGTTACAAATCCTTTAGTCCATTTAACATATAAATGGAAAATTGAAATCTGACTATTTTTTGCCCTTTCTAATGTACTTTTAATTCAATTAATTTTATAAATAAGGATACATAAGTTCAAAACTCTCTTAAAATAAGTAATAAATATACAAAGTTAATCACTTCCATAAATCTAAGTTCACGTGAACATTTTTTGGTAAAAATGGTTCACCTTGCAATTCACAAGTAGTTCTATTTTCAAAGCTTAATATGTACAGGCTTGCATACATTGTGTCTCACTTGGTGCGTGGTCATAACATTACCTCTTTACAAATTTGTCACGATTCGAACCGAGGCCCTGGCCGTGAGGAGCATTCCAAACCATGAAGGTCCGGACGCCCCTCTCTATCTGGTAATCATGCACAACGTTCATATGAATAAAGAAGATGCGGAACAAAACATAATACGGAATCATGGTCAATTCTGAATTCAAGATAATGTTGAAAACTGCATTTCAACAACATCTAAATAACATCTGACTCAGTCTGCGAAATCTCTACTATATCTGGGATAAGGCCCCCAGTAGACCAAAACTATAGAAATCATAAATGATTGTAAGACATTAGGCTTCTGGAATATAGAAGGCTCACCACTGAACTCTGCTCTGCTGTCTGAAATATCTACTGCTTATCTGGACCCCTAGACTGAGCCTCAGAACCTGAGAGGTAGGGAAGGGGGGTCAATACAGATGTACTGGTACGCAGAGCAAATTCAAAATAACAATTTATATTCAACATATATGAGAGCAATTTAAATCAGTTCGTAAATATGTCATCTAATAAGAAATCACATGGGAACATTTAAAAGACTCTGTAAAATCATCTGAACTCTGTGACACTCTTTGTTTTACTTCTGCGCTAGGTGGTATACCCTACAACTCTGAAATTCCATGGGCTATATGGAAACTGCCATTAACTCGGCAGCCAAGCCCCCAACCCAAGTGTGCCGCAAGGGTCGGAGTCTTTGTATCTACTACACCACACGGCCGTCGCCAGCGTACAATAATAATCTACCCGTATCGGCAAATACGGTTTCAGGCTAAGAGTTACTTGAACTCAAGCCCTCTTCGGGTAACCACCTAACCCTCTTTAAGCACATTTTTAATTCTTTTAAAATCATGCATTTTCTGAAAATATATTCTGAAAATATACTCTGAAATCTCTTACTCTGTTAGGCATACATACTTATGGTATCGTCATACCATTGAATTGCAAGTCACATCTCTGAGCCATTTCTAACATATTACAATCACTGTTTTCAAAACATAAGTTCGGGACCACCATATCAATAAAACAATTCAAGAAACTCTTTCTTTAAAACTCATGTAAACATATGCAAGAAACTCTTTGTCAGCATTTCCATAATGCAAGGTGGTCATGTCAAATATCTCAATCACATGCAACTCTTTCTCTTTAAAACAAAACATAACTATATCAAGAAGCTCCCTCTCATTATCTCTAAATCAGGATCAAACACTATGATTTTGAGAAAATTATTTTCAAACCATAAATCATGCATTTCAAATCATTCACAATGAGATCAAAAACTTGAATTTATCACAGGAGAGGGATTTCATAATTTATGCTCTCAAACAAAATCTTAAATTTCAATTCTTCATACATATACATATATGTGTAAATCAATTTAAGGGGATAAGGCCTAAAGGCAAAAACAACAATATCATTAAACATGCATAAAGCATAATAAAATCATGGATTTCAAAATCCCTTTAACAAATTCATGCTTGATGATCTTTAAATCATAATTGAGTGTTTTCAACAAGCCCATGTAATTTTAGGATAAACCACGTACCTTAGATTTCGTAGTTAGAAGAATGGAACCTAGATCTTGATCCTTTTCTTGGAATTCTTGATCTTAGGGATGAGTTCTTGAATCTTTGGGGAAAGAGAGGATGATTTTAGTTTGGGGAGAATGTGAATTTTGGGGCTCAAATGTTGTTCTAGGGCTTAAATTTGGTGTTATAAACGAAATTTGGGTGAGGGTAAATGACTAAAACGCCCCTATACCAATTAGAAACTGATTTGGCATGAAAAAAAATTCCATAACGCGCAGGCCGACGCGTCGCGTCGACATCACGTCGGCTTACTACCTCACACGGAAAATGTCATAACTTTTCGCTCGGTTATCGGATTTTAGCGAAATTGGTATCGTTGGAAATCTAATTCAATTATCTACAATTTGGTAGGTTTTGAGCTGCAAAATTTGATGTGTATAAAGATTTATACTCGTTTAAAGTAAACCCTTGTAGAATCGAATATCTAATTTTGGATGAATGACAGGTTCTTAGCGTCAACCTTGCTTTTGGCCACTTTTATGAACATTTTTCACCACATAAGCACATCATATACTAGGATATAGATCATGGAACATGAATTTAAGTATAAACCATGGAATTTGAGCTTACACATGTAGGAACGATGGTTCATTTTCTAGCTCGAGAATGCGGGGTGTTACGAAATTTCTCCTATGGACCATCATTTGTGTAAATGCTACAGAGATGACTTGTTTGCCCGGGGTTCCTATGCAGGCAACTCAATCAATTCACTTCAGAACCTTAAATGACCCAAAGTACTTGCTTTCTAACTTATTGTGTTGCCGAAAGCGCAGGGAGTGCTTACTGCCTATAAGGACGGAGCTTCACATAATAATCCCTAAAAGCCATCACATTAGGGAAACTCAAGATCACAACTTCCAACCAGAAATCACGTATAAATCTACAAATTAAAATGCAAGATATAATTGTATTTTAATCGAAGGTTGGGACATTTGAGCTCTCTATGTAAATATGTGTCATGTGGTCTTTCTTCTTCCCGACTTTTTCTTTTTGTTATGTTGGAAGGTTTGCACAATCAACTATCACATATAACTTTGATTTGATTTTCTGAAATCGTGCGGGGAGGGGGACTTCAGTTTCTGCATTGCATGTAAACTGAATGTAGTACTGTTAGGAACATGATTTTGTTGTTCAGTTTTATTGGAGAATTTATGCAATGATAAAAAAAAATTTAAGTGTTTCCTTGATAGTTCATGTCTTTTTTCTGATTCGACAAAAAGAAAAAAAACATATGATAGACACAGGATTGTATTTACGCTATTGAAAATGGTTTATATATATATATATAGAGAGAGAGAGAGAAGAAAGATGGGGGAGGGGGTTGGGAGAGTTTTTTTTCTATATCTATAATCTATATATAATCTATCTATAATCTATAATCTATAATTTGTATCTATATCTATATCTATATCTATATCTATATCTATATCTATATCTATATTTATATCTATATCTATATCTATAATCTATAATCTATATCTATAATCTATATCTATAATCTATAATATATATCTATAATATATTAAAAGTGTGAAGACCCTTAGAAAAGTGATTTGAAATTTTTTGCCCGTCATTAAAAGTTTTCGCAATAGACAAAACTGTCTTTTTACTATTTTCATATTTATAATATTTAAATTTTAAAATTAAGAAATCCTAAAGTATATGGTAAGAAAACTAATTAGTATATTTTAACCCTAGCGATTTTGGAAGGAAAAATATAATGGATTTTATTTTAATGTTGGTAGGTTTTTTGTCCCCACAATTAATATTAACCCACTCTTTCTACATTTAGGTGACTTTTAATAGGAAAAAACCCTCAATTTCACGTGAAGAAACGAAGATACAGCTAATTAATTTGTAACAATATATAAAACCTTTATAGAAAAAATAATTGAATAAGAGTTTAAGAAAAAAATGGAAATAACATGTAAAATAAGGAACCATATTTTCACCTTTTTCCTTTTCAAAAATATATTTTAAAAATTCACCTTAACACAACCAAAAAAAAGTTTTCTCCAAAATTGTTAGTTTGTCTCCTTTTTGATTTTGGATACGTGATTTTTCTCAAAAATATAATTAATGTCTTTTTGGTTTATGAATCGTCTACTTTATATATATATATAGTTATAATTTTTTAAGCTCTGCCCTTCTTAATTGATTTTTTTTTCTTTTTTCCTATGCTATAGGTTGTTTATTTTAATTGGTGGTGATGTTGTGTGCAAACATGTTTTTTGGTTTTGTCATATTATTTGGAGTTCCTAATTGTGCAGGGCCATTATTCAGTGGTTCCGAGTGTTAAAAATATGATATTTTGGATGATATATAACTCACATCATCTTATAATAGACCAAAAACTTCGTGCCACATTATATGGATGTATATGCTTATTTTAAAAGGTTAGATTTTATCTTAACTTTGTTCGCTATAATTAGATGTTTTACATTAATTAAAATTTTACCTTATAAAATAATTATTTTGCCTTAAGAGTTTTGAAATTCAAATTCTATTAGAAGTCCAGTATGGACGAGCAATAATAAAATGTCCAAAAGGACGTGTGCTGCTTACACCGTGTAATCTCTTTATATTTGAAGTTTATGTTTTCTAATGAAATAAATCAAATTATTTTTGGTATTGAATTTTATGGAAATTTCATAGTAAAATTTTCATAAATTTTATAAAACCTACAGCTATATCCAATAAAATAGGTATCAGCTTTGGGGTTATTTATTTCAGGTAAGAAATTATAATATTTACCATTTCTAAATCAATTAAAAATTTCACAAGAAACACATGCTTTTCTATTTCTACTTTTTATATATTTTGATTTTGATTTAAGTTTTCTTACATTCATTATCATCATCTTTTTGATTCAAGACTTTTTGCGTTCATTATCATCGGCCTTTTTGTCTTTATTTATAACTTTTAATTAATAACTATAAAGATTATATAACAAATGATCACAATAAATCCCCCCACCCCACCACACCCTTTAATTATTTTCTCAATGTTTCTTTTTCAGTTAAGGTTTTGATCCAAAAGTTGGATGAAACAATCATGTTGCCGCTGAATAAAATAGCAAAAAATCTAAGGTTTATCTATTTTCTTTTTTCTTTGTTCAATTGTGACTTGGTTTGATTATATTATTAATTACTACATTTTGGATATTATTTTTTAGTATTATTGTTGAATCTTTGCTTGGGTGGACAAACGAGTGAAATGGCGCGAACGAGGCATTTTCGGGCCAAATCGATGTGCTATAGCCCACGGTTTTGGGATGGGCCCGGGGTTCGAGCGTCCTGTGGGCCAAAAATCAACCGGGGCATGTCAGGAAGGTTGAAGATTGTCCCAGTGTGGTCCGTTTAAATTTTTATGGCCATTTGGGTTGATAAACGGGCAAAACGGCATGAACGGGATATTTTTTGGGTCAAATCGGTGAGCTATAGCCCATGATTTCAGAGATGAGCTCGGGGTCCGGGCGTGCTGTGGGCCGAAAATCGACCGGGGCGTGCCAGGGAGGTTGGGGATCATCCCAGTGTGGTCCGTTTAAATTTTTGTGGCCATTTGAGTGGACAAACGGGCGAAATGGCGCGAACGGAGCATTTTCAGGCCAAATCGGTGTGCTATAGCCCAAGGTCTTGGGGTGGGCCCAAGGTCTGGACGTTCTGTGGGCTAAAAATTGACCGAGGTGTGCCAGGGAGGTTGGGGATCATCCCAGTTGGTCCGTTTAAATTTTCGTGGCCATTTGGGTGGACAAACGGGCAAAACGGCACGAACGGAGCATTTTTAGGCTAAATCGGTGTGCTATAGCCCACGGTTTCGGGGGTAGGACTGAGGTTCGGGCGTGTTGTGGGCTGATAATCGACTGGGGCATGCCAAGGAGGATGGGGATTATCTTAGTATGGTCCGTTTAAATTTTTATGGCCATTTGGGTGGACAAACAGGTGAAACGGCGCGAACGGGGCATTTTCGGACCAAATAGGTGTGCTATAGCCCACGGTTTTGGGGGTGGGCACGGGGTTCGAGCGTACTGTGAGTCAAAAATCGACCAAGACATACCAAGGAGGTTAGGTATTGTCCCAGTGTGGTTCGTATAAATTTTCGTGGACATTTGGGAGGACAAACGGGTAAAACGGCGTGAACGGGGAATTTTTTAGCCAAATCGGTGTGCTATAGCCCACAGTTTTGGGGGTGGGCCGGGGGTCTAGGCGTGCTGAGGCCAAAAATTGACTGGGGTATACCAGAGAGGTTGGAGATCGTCCCAGTATGGTCCGTTTAAATTTTCGTTGCCATTTGGGTGGACAAACGGGCAAAATGGCGCGAACAGGGCATTTTCGGGATAAAACAGTGTGCTATAGCCCTCGATTTTGGGGGAGGGCCTGGGGTCCGGGCGTTCTGAGAGCCAAAAATCGACCAGGGTGTGCCAGGGAGGTTGTGGATCTTCCCAGTGTGGTCCATTTAATTTTTCGTGGCCATTCGGGTGGACAAACAGGCGAAACGGCACGTATGGAATATTTTTGGGCCAAATCGATGTGTTATAGCCCACGGTTTCATGGGTGAGCCCGAGGTCTGGGCGTGGTGTGGGCAGAAAATTGACTGGGGTATACCAAGGAGGCTGGGGATCATCCCATTGTGGTCCGTTTAAATTTTCCTAGCCATTTAGGGGGACAAACGGGCGAAACGGCATGAGCGGGGCATTTTTGGGCTAAATCGGTGTGCTATAGTCCACGATTTGTGGTGTAGGCCCGAGGTCTTGGTGTGGTTTGGGCTGAAAATTGATCGAGCGTGCCAGGGAAGTTGGGGATCATCCCAGTGTGGTCCATTTAAATTTTTGTGGCCATTTGGGTGGACAAACGGGTGAAACAGCGCGAATTGGGCATTTTTGGGCCAAATCGGTGTGCTATAGACCACAGTTTCGAGGGTGGGCCCCGGATTCAGGCGTACTGTGGGCCAAAAATTAACCGGGGCATACCAGGAAGGTTGGGGATCATCCCAGTGTGGTTCGTTTAAATTTTTGTGGCCATTTGGGTGGACAAATGAGCGAAACGGAGCGAATGGGGCATTTTTGGGCCAAATTGGTGTGCTATAGCCCACGGTTTTGAGGGTGGGCCCAGGGTTCGAGCGTGCTTTGGGCTGAAAATTGACTGGTGCGTGCAAGGGAGGTTGGGGATTGTCCCAGTGTGGTCCGTTTAAATTTTCATGGCCATTTGGGTGGACAAACAGGCGAAGCGGCACGAATGGGGCATTTTCGGGCCAGATCGGTGTGCTATAGCCCACGGTTACGTGGATGGGCCCGGGTTTCGGGTGTGCTGTATGCCGAAAATTGACCGAGGAGTGCTGAGGAGGTTGGGGATCATCCCAGTATGGTTCGTTTAAATTTGTGTGGCCATTTAGGTGGATAAACGGTCGAAACCGCACGAATGGGGCATTTATGGACCAAATCGGTATGCTATAGCCCACGATTTAGAGGGTGGGTCCGGGGTTCGAGATTCGGGGTTCGAGTGTGCTGTTGGTTAACAATCGACCTGGGCGTGCCAGGGCGGTTCAGGATCATCCTAGTGTGGTCCGTTTAAATATTTATTGCCATTTGGGTGGACAAATGGGCGAAACGTCGCGAGCAGGGCATTTTTGGGCCAAATCGGTGTGCTATAGCCACGGTTTTGGGGTGGTCTCGGGGTCCAAGCATGATGTGGGTCAAAAATCAATAGGGGCGTTCCAGGAAGGTTGGGAATCATCCTAGTGTGGTTCGTTTAAATTTTGTGGCCATTTGGGTGGACAAACGGGTAAAATGGGGCATTTTTGGGCCAAATCGGTGTGCTATAGCCCACGGTTTTGGGGGTGGGCCCAGGGTACAAGCTTGCTTGGGGCCAAAAATTGATCGAGGCATGCCAGGGAGGTTGCGGATTATCCCAATGTGGTTGATTTGAATTTTCGTAGCCATTTGGGCTGACAAACGAACCAAACGACGCGAACGGGGCATTTTCGAGCCAAGTCGGTGTTCTATAGCCGTCGATTTTGGGGGTGGGCCAGGGGTCCAGGCATGCTGTGGGCCCAAAATCGACCGAGGCGTGCCAGCGAGCTTGAGGATCATCCCAGTGTGGTCCGTTTAAATTTTTGTGGACATTTGGGTGGACAAGCGGGAAAAACAGCGTGAACGGGGCATTTTCGAGATAAATCGATGTGCTATAGCTCACAGTTTTAGGTGTGGGCCCGAGGTCCGAGCATTTTATGGGCCAAAAATTGACCGAGGCATGCCAGGGAGGTTGGAGATCATCTCAGTGTGGTCCGTTTAAATTTTTATGGCCATTTGGGTGGACAAACAGGCAAAACGGCGCGAACAGGGCATTTTTGGGCCTAATCAGTGAGCTAAGCCCACAATTTCGGTGGTGGTCCCGGGGTTTGGGTATGGTGTGGGACAAAAATCAATTGGGTCATGCCAAAGAGGTTGGAGATCATCCTAGTGTGTCCCGTATAACTTTTCGTAGCCATATGGGTTGACAAACGAGCGAAACAGCTCAAACGGGGTATTTTTGGGCTAAATTGGTGTGCTATAGCCCACAGTTTCTGGGGTGGTCTCGGGGTTCGGGCATGCTGTGGGCTGAAAATCAACCAGGGTATGCCAAGAAGGTTGGGATCATCCCAGTTTGGTCCGTTTAAAATTTTGTGGACATTTGGGTTGACAAACGGGCAAAACGGCACGAACGGAGCATTTTTGGGCCAAATTGGTATGCTATAACCCGCGATTTTGGGGGGTGGGCTCGGGGTTCGAGCATGATGTGGTCTGAATATCGATCGAGGTGTACTAGGGAGGATGGGAATTATCCCAGTGTGGTTCGTTTAAATTTTTGTGGCCATTGAGTAGACAAATGTGCAAAACGGGGCATTTTTGGGCAATCGGGGTGCTATAACCCACAATTTTGGGGAAGGGCCCAGGGTCTAAGCGTGTTGTGGGTAAAAAATCAACCGGGGCATGTCAGGGAGGTTGGGTATCATCCAATTATGGTTTGTTTTAATTTTCATGGCCATTTGGGTGGACAAACAGGCGAAACGGTGCGAACGGGGCAATTTTGGGCCAAATTGGTGTGCTATAGCCCACGGTTTTGAGGGTGGGCCCAGGGTTCGAGCGTGCTTTGGGCTGAAAATTGACTGGTGCGTGCAAGGGAGGTTGGGATCGTCCCAGTGTGATCCGTTTAAATTTTCATGGCCATTTGGGTGGACAAAGGTAGAAATAGCGCGAACGAGGCATTTTCAGGCCAAATCAGTGTGCTATAGCCCACGGTTTAGGGGGTGGACCCGAGGTTCGAGCTTGCTGTGGGCTGAAAGTCGACCAAGGCATGCCAGGGGGCTGAGGATCATCCCAGTGTGGTCCATTTAAATTTTTGTGCACATTTGGGTGGACAAACAGAAGAAACAGCACGAACGGGGCAATTTAGGTCCAAATAGGTGTGCTATAGCCCATGGTTTCGGGGGTGAGCCTAGGATCCGGACGTGCTGTGGGACGAAAATCAACCGGGGCGTACTAGGGAGGTTGGGGATTGTTCCAGTTTGGTCAGTTTAAATTTCCGTGGCCATTTGGGTTGACAAACGGGCAAACCAGCGTGAACAGAGCATTTTCAGGCCAAATCATTGTGCTATATCTGACGGTTTCAGGGGAGTGCCTGGGGTCCGAGCGTGCTGTGGGCCAAAAATTAATTGGGGCATGCAAGGGTGGTTGGGGATCGTCCCAATTTGGTCCGTTTAATTTTTCGTGGCCATTTGGGTGGACAAACAGGAGAAACGACGCGAATATAACATTTTCGGGACAAATTGGTGTTCTATAGCCACCAATTTTGGGGGTGGACCTAGGGTTCAGGCGTGCTGTGGGTCAAAAATTGATTGGGGTATGCCAGAAAGGTTGGGAATCATCCTAGTATAGTCTGTTTAAATTTTCATAGTTAATTGGATGGACAAACGGGAAAAACGGCCCGAACGGAGCATTTTTAGGCCAAATCGGTGTGCTATAGCACACGATTTTGGGTGTGGGCCTGGGGTATGGGCGTACTGTAGGCCTAAAATCGATGGAGCATGCCAGGGAGGTTGAGGATCATCCCAGTGTGGTCTGTTTAAATTTTTGTGGCCATTTGTGTGGACAAACGGGCGAAATGGCGCGAATGGAATATTTTCGGGATAAATCGGTGTGCTATAGCCCACGGTTTTTGGGGTGGGCCTAGGGTCCGGGCATGTTGTGTGCTAAAAATTGACCGAGGCGTGCCAGGTAGGATGGGGATCGTCCCTGTATGGTCCATTTAAATTTTCATGGCTATTTGAGTGGAAAAAAGGGCTAAACAGCGTGAAGGGGGTATTTTTTAGCCAAATTGGTGTGCTCTAGCCCACGGTTTTGGGGGTGGGCCAGGGGTTCGGGCGTACTGTGGGCCAAAAAATGACTGGGGTGTGCCAAGGACGTTGGGGATCATCCCAGTATGGTCCGTTTAAATTTTTGTGGCCATTTGAGTCTTCAAACGGGCGAAACGACGCGAATGTGTCTTTTTTGGGCCAAATGGGTGTGTTATAGCCCATGATTTTGGGAGTGGGCCAGGGGGTCCGGGCGTGATGTGGGTCAAAAATTGAACGGGGTGTGCCAAGGAGGTTGGATATCATCCCAGTATGATCTGTTTAAATTTTTGTGGCCATTTGAGTGGACAAATGGGCGAAACGGCGCGAATGGGGCATTTTTGGACCAAATCGGTGTGCTATAACCCACGGTTTTGAGGGTGGGCCCAGGGTCCGGGCATGCTGTGTGCTGAAAATTGACCGAGGCATGTAAGGGGGGCTGAGGATCATCCCTATTTGGTCTGTTTAAATTTTTGTGGCCGTTTGGGTGGATAAACGGGTGAAACAGCGCAAACGGGTCATTTTCGAGCTAAATCGGTATGCTCTAGCCCACGATTTTGGGGGTGGGCCAGGGGTCCGGGCGTGCTGTGGGTTGAAAATCGACTGGGGCATGCCAAGGTGGTTGGGGATTATCCCAGTATGGTCCGTTTAAATTTTCGTGGCCATTTGAGTCTTCAAACGGGCAAAACGATGCGAATGTGGCATTTTTAGGCCAAATCGGTGTGATATAGACCATGATTTTGGGGGTAGGCCAGGGGTCCGGGCGTGATGTGGGCTGAAAATCGATCGTGGTGTGCCAAGGAGGTTAGGGATTGTCCCAGTATGGTCTGTTTAAATTTTCATGGCCATTTGAGTGGACAAACAGGCAAAACATCGCGAATGGGGCATTTTTGGGCCAAATTGGTGTACTATATGATTCAAGACTAACAAGGAAGGCACGAAAAACACTACAAATCAGTCCACAAATCTTAAGGATTCGAGGACCAAGATGGAAACCACTCTCGGATTCACTACAAACAATAAGAATACAAGATATAGTGGTGTATTTGACACCAAATCAGCAGTCCAAACTAAGATTAACCACAATATATGATGAACAAGAAGACATAAGATTCAAATTTAACAATAACAACAAGAACAAAAGATTACAACACAACAATAAACAAGATTACATTAAGGTAAAAGGATAGATAGATAGACCACATGAAGGTATAATCTTAAGAACCCAAGAATGGACAATCTTGGACCCTTAACACTACACACAAATCTTGGAACCTTAACACTACACATAAATCTATATCTTACAAAGATACAATTCGGATTTCGCCTCTCAAGCATCAATGTTTCCAAGCAAACACAATCACTAGTCATTCCACACTAGATCTTGCCCTAGTTTCGGTTGGTGACTTTTACAAGCCCTAACTATTGTATTTCAAGTCTTACAAGACTTACAATAATATCCCCCAAAACCCCTAATGGAAGCCCTAGCATGGTACTTATATAGTTATTATAAAATGAAAGATAAAAATGATCAAAAGGCCCTTAAGTGATGGGCTCCCATCAAGTGTAGCCCAAGTGTAGTGTTTGGACTATTTTGGGTGCATAATTAGGTCATCTTTGTCTCTTCAATTGAACACACCAAGTCTCGGATCCAACACGCACTCTCATAAATCCATGTCTGAGATTATTCTTGTATCACTATAGCCCACAGTTTTGGGGTGGGCCCGGGGTCCGGGTGTATTATGGGCCAAAAATCAACCGGGGCGTGCTAGGGAGGTTACGGATCATCCCAGTAAGGTTTGTTTAAATTTTTGTGGACATTTGGGTAGACAAATAGGCGAAAAAGCGTGAACGGGGTATTTTTGGGCTAAATCAGTGTGCTATAGCCCACGATTTTGGGGGGGCAGTGGTTCGGGCGTGCTATGGTTCAAAAATTGATGGGGGCATTCCAGGAAAGTTAGGAATTTTCTCAGTGTAGTCCGTTTAAATTTTCGTGGCCATTTGGGAGGACAAACGGGAGAAAGGGCGCGAATGGGGCATTTTTGGGCCAAATCGGTGTGCTATAGCCCACGGTTTCGGATGTGGGCTTGGGGGCCGAGCGTGCTGTAGGACGAAAATTGACCGGGGCATGCCTAGGAGGTTGGGGATCATCCCAGTGTGGTCCATTAAAATTTTCGTGGCCATTTGGGTGGACAAACGGGTGAAACTGCGGGAACGGGGCATTTTCGAGCCAAATCGGTGTGCTATAGCCCACATTTTTGGGGGTGGGCCCGGGGTCAGGGCGTGCTGGGGCTAAAAATTGATTGGAGCATGCCAGAAAAGTTGGGGATCATCTCAATGTGGTCCATTTAAATTTTTACGGCGATTTGGGTGGACAAACGGGCAAAACGGCGTGAACGGGGTATTTTCGGGCCAAATTAGTATGCTATAGCCCATAGTTTTGGTTATGGGCCCGGGGTCCGGGCATGTTGTGGGCCAAAAATTGATCGGGGCATGACAGGGAGGTTAGGGATCATCCCAGTATGGTCTGTTTAAATTTTTGTGACCATTCGGGTGGACAAACGGGTGAAACGACCTGAAAGACACATTTTTGGGCCAAATCAGTGTGCTATAGCCCATGGTTTTAGGGGTGGGCCTGGGGTCCGAGAGTGCTGTGGGCCAAAAATCAACTGTGTCATGCCAGGGAGGTTGAAAAACATCCCAGTGTGGTTCGATTAAATTTTTTTGGCCATTCGGGTGGACAAACGGGCGAAACGGCACGAATGCGGCATTTTCATGGTAAATTGGTCTCCTATCGCCCATGATTTTGGGGTTCGGGCGTGCTGTTGGTCGAAAATCAATTGAGACATGCCAGGGAGGTTGAGGATCGGCCCAGTATGATTTTTTTAAATTTTCATGGCTATTATGGGGGATAAACGTGCAAGATGGCGCAAACAGGGCATTTTCAAGACTATTCGGTGTGCACTAGCCCACGGTTTTGGGGGTGGGCCCTGGGATCGGGCATGATGTGGGCCAAAAATTGACCGGAGCATGCCAGGGAGGTTGGGGATCATCCCAGTGTGGTACGTTTAAATTTTCATGGCCATTTGGGTTGACAAACGGGCGAAACAGCGAGAATGGGGCATTTTTTGGCCAAATCTATGTGCTATAGCCCACGGTTTTGAGGGTGGGCCCGTGGTTCGGGCATGCTGTGGGCCAAAAATTGATCGGAGTGGTCCCATAGAGGTTACGGATCATCCCAGTATGGTTTGTTTAAAGTTTTTGGCCATTTGGATAGACAAATTGGTGAAACGGCGCGAACGGGGCTTTTTCAAGCTAAATCGGTGTGCTATAGCCCATGGTTTCAGGGGTGGGGGCCCGGGGTCCGTGCATGCTGTGGGGCAAAAATTGATCGACCAGTGACAGGGAAGTTGGGGATCGTACCAGTGTGGTCCGTTTAAATTTTTGTGGCCATTTGGATGGACAAACGGGCAAAACGGCGCGAATTGGGCTTTTTTGGGCCAAATCGATGTGCTATAGCCCACGATTTCGGGGGTGGGCCCAGATGTGTTGTGGGACAAAAATTGATCAGGACGTACCAAGAGGTTGGGGATTGTACCAGTGTGGTTCTTTTAAATTTTCGTGGTTATTTGGGTGGACAAACGGGCCAAATGGCGGTAACGGGCATTTTTTAGCCAAATCGGTGCATTATAGCCACGGTTTCGGTGGTGGTCTAGGGTTTCGGGCACTCTGTAGGGTGAAAATCAGTCAGGGCGTGCCAGGGAGGTTGGGTATCATCCCAGTATGGTCCGTTTAAATTTTCATGGCCATTCAGATGGACAAATGGGTGAGACA